>JAUMJK010001121.1:0-340000 GCA_033558105.1 Coccyzus lansbergi
TAACTCACTCACTCGTCCCTCAAGTCCAAAGCCTCCTAACTCACTCACTCGTCCAAAGCCTCCTAACTCACTCACTCGTCCCTCAAGTCCAAAGCCTCCTAACTCACTCACTCGTCCAAAGCCTCCTAACTCACTCACTCGTCCCTCAAGTCCAAAGCCTCCTAACTCACTCACTCGTCCCTCAAGTCCAAAGCCTCCTAACTCACTCACTCGTCCAAAGCCTCCTAACTCACTCACTCGTCCCTCAAGTCCAAAGCCTCCTAACTCACTCACTCGTCCAAAGCCTCCTAACTCACTCACTCGTCCAAAGCCTCCTAACTCACTCACTCGTCCCTCAAGTCCAAAGCCTCCTAACTCACTCACTCGTCCCTCAAGTCCAAAGCCTCCTAACTCACTCACTCGTCCAAAGCCTCCTAACTCACTCACTCGTCCCTCAAGTCCAAAGCCTCCTAACTCACTCACTCGTCCAAAGCCTCCTAACTCACTCACTCGTCCCTCAAGTCCAAAGCCTCCTAACTCACTCACTCGTCCTCAAGTCCAAAGCCTCCTAACTCACTCACTCGTCCCTCAAGTCCAAAGCCTCCTAACTCACTCACTCGTCCAAAGCCTCCTAACTCACTCACTCGTCCCTCAAGTCCAAAGCCTCCTAACTCACTCACTCGTCCAAAGCCTCCTAACTCACTCACTCGTCCCTCAAGTCCAAAGCCTCCTAACTCACTCACTCGTCCAAAGCCTCCTAACTCACTCACTCGTCCCTCAAGTCCAAAGCCTCCTAACTCACTCACTCGTCCAAAGCCTCCTAACTCACTCACTCGTCCCTCAAGTCCAAAGCCTCCTAACTCACTCACTCGTCCAAAGCCTCCTAACTCACTCACTCGTCCCTCAAGTCCAAAGCCTCCTAACTCACTCACTCGTCCAAAGCCTCCTAACTCACTCACTCGTCCCTCAAGTCCAAAGCCTCCTAACTCACTCACTCGTCCTCAGTCCAAAGCCTCCTAACTCACTCACTCGTCCCTCAAGTCCAAAGCCTCCTAACTCACTCACTCGTCCAAAGCCTCCTAACTCACTCACTCGTCCCTCAAGTCCAAAGCCTCCTAACTCACTCACTCGTCCAAAGCCTCCTAACTCACTCACTCGTCCCTCAAGTCCAAAGCCTCCTAACTCACTCACTCGTCCCTCAAGTCCAAAGCCTCCTAACTCACTCACTCGTCCCAAAGCCTCCTAACTCACTCACTCGTCCCTCAAGTCCAAAGCCTCCTAACTCACTCACTCGTCCCTCAAGTCCAAAGCCTCCTAACTCACTCACTCGTCCAAAGCCTCCTAACTCACTCACTCGTCCCTCAAGTCCAAAGCCTCCTAACTCACTCACTCGTCCAAAGCCTCCTAACTCACTCACTCGTCCCTCAAGTCCAAAGCCTCCTAACTCACTCACTCGTCCAAAGCCTCCTAACTCACTCACTCGTCCCTCAAGTCCAAAGCCTCCTAACTCACTCACTCGTCCAAAGCCTCCTAACTCACTCACTCGTCCCTCAAGTCCAAAGCCTCCTAACTCACTCACTCGTCCAAAGCCTCCTAACTCACTCACTCGTCCCTCAAGTCCAAAGCCTCCTAACTCACTCACTCGTCCAAAGCCTCCTAACTCACTCACTCGTCCCTCAAGTCCAAAGCCTCCTAACTCACTCACTCGTCCAAAGCCTCCTAACTCACTCACTCGTCCCTCAAGTCCAAAGCCTCCTAACTCACTCACTCGTCCCTCAAGTCCAAAGCCTCCTAACTCACTCACTCGTCCCTCAAGTCCAAAGCCTCCTAACTCACTCACTCGTCCCTCAAGTCCAAAGCCTCCTAACTCACTCACTCGTCCCTCAAGTCCAAAGCCTCCTAACTCACTCACTCGTCCAAAGCCTCCTAACTCACTCACTCGTCCCTCAAGTCCAAAGCCTCCTAACTCACTCACTCGTCCAAAGCCTCCTAACTCACTCACTCGTCCCTCAAGTCCAAAGCCTCCTAACTCACTCACTCGTCCTCAGTCCAAAGCCTCCTAACTCACTCACTCGTCCCTCAAGTCCAAAGCCTCCTAACTCACTCACTCGTCCAAAGCCTCCTAACTCACTCACTCGTCCCTCAAGTCCAAAGCCTCCTAACTCACTCACTCGTCCAAAGCCTCCTAACTCACTCACTCGTCCCTCAAGTCCAAAGCCTCCTAACTCACTCACTCGTCCAAAGCCTCCTAACTCACTCACTCGTCCCTCAAGTCCAAAGCCTCCTAACTCACTCACTCGTCCAAAGCCTCCTAACTCACTCACTCGTCCCTCAAGTCCAACTCAAGTCCAAAGCCTCCTAACTCACTCACTCGTCCAAAGCCTCCTAACTCACTCACTCGTCCCTCAAGTCCAAAGCCTCCTAACTCACTCACTCGTCCCAAAGCCTCCTAACTCACTCACTCGTCCCTCAAGTCCAAAGCCTCCTAACTCACTCACTCGTCCAAAGCCTCCTAACTCACTCACTCGTCCCTCAAGTCCAAAGCCTCCTAACTCACTCACTCGTCCCTCAAGTCCAAAGCCTCCTAACTCACTCACTCGTCCCTCAAGTCCAAAGCCTCCTAACTCACTCACTCGTCCTCAAGTCCAAAGCCTCCTAACTCACTCACTCGTCCCTCAAGTCCAAAGCCTCCTAACTCACTCACTCGTCCAAAGCCTCCTAACTCACTCACTCGTCCCTCAAGTCCAAAGCCTCCTAACTCACTCACTCGTCCAAAGCCTCCTAACTCACTCACTCGTCCCTCAAGTCCAAAGCCTCCTAACTCACTCACTCGTCCCTCAAGTCCAAAGCCTCCTAACTCACTCACTCGTCCCTCAAGTCCAAAGCCTCCTAACTCACTCACTCGTCCAAAGCCTCCTAACTCACTCACTCGTCCCTCAAGTCCAAAGCCTCCTAACTCACTCACTCGTCCAAAGCCTCCTAACTCACTCACTCGTCCCTCAAGTCCAAAGCCTCCTAACTCACTCACTCGTCCCTCAAGTCCAAAGCCTCCTAACTCACTCACTCGTCCAAAGCCTCCTAACTCACTCACTCGTCCCTCAAGTCCAAAGCCTCCTAACTCACTCACTCGTCCAAAGCCTCCTAACTCACTCACTCGTCCCTCAAGTCCAAAGCCTCCTAACTCACTCACTCGTCCCTCAAGTCCAAAGCCTCCTAACTCACTCACTCGTCCAAAGCCTCCTAACTCACTCACTCGTCCCTCAAGTCCAAAGCCTCCTAACTCACTCACTCGTCCAAAGCCTCCTAACTCACTCACTCGTCCCTCAAGTCCAAAGCCTCCTAACTCACTCACTCGTCCAAAGCCTCCTAACTCACTCACTCGTCCCTCAAGTCCAAAGCCTCCTAACTCACTCACTCGTCCAAAGCCTCCTAACTCACTCACTCGTCCCTCAAGTCCAAAGCCTCCTAACTCACTCACTCGTCCAAAGCCTCCTAACTCACTCACTCGTCCCTCAAGTCCAAAGCCTCCTAACTCACTCACTCGTCCAAAGCCTCCTAACTCACTCACTCGTCCCTCAAGTCCAAAGCCTCCTAACTCACTCACGTCTCAGTCCAAAGCCTCCTAACTCACTCACTCGTCCCTCAAGTCCAAAGCCTCCTAACTCACTCACTCGTCCAAAGCCTCCTAACTCACTCACTCGTCCCTCAAGTCAAAAGCCTCCTAACTCACTCACTCGTCCAAAGCCTCCTAACTCACTCACTCGTCCCTCAAGTCCAAAGCCTCCTAACTCACTCACTCGTCCCTCAAGTCCAAAGCCTCCTAACTCACTCACTCGTCCAAAGCTTCTAACTCACTCACTCGTCCCTCAAGTCCAAAGCCTCCTAACTCACTCACTCGTCCCTCAAGTCCAAAGCCTCCTAACTCACTCACTCGTCCAAAGCCTCCTAACTCACTCACTCGTCCCTCAAGTCCAAAGCCTCCTAACTCACTCACTCGTCCAAAGCCTCCTAACTCACTCACTCGTCCCTCAAGTCCAAAGCCTCCTAACTCACTCACTCGTCCAAAGCCTCCTAACTCACTCACTCGTCCCTCAAGTCCAAAGCCTCCTAACTCACTCACTCGTCCAAAGCCTCCTAACTCACTCACTCGTCCCTCAAGTCCAAAGCCTCCTAACTCACTCACTCGTCCAAAGCCTCCTAACTCACTCACTCGTCCCTCAAGTCCAAAGCCTCCTAACTCACTCACTCGTCCAAAGCCTCCTAACTCACTCACTCGTCCATCAAGTCCAAAGCCTCCTAACTCACTCACTCGTCCAAAGCCTCCTAACTCACTCACTCGTCCCTCAAGTCCAAAGCCTCCTAACTCACTCACTCGTCCCTCAAGTCCAAAGCCTCCTAACTCACTCACTCGTACCTCAAGTCCAAAGCCTCCTAACTCACTCACTCGTCCCTCAAGTCCAAAGCCTCCTAACTCACTCACTCGTCCCTCAAGTCCAAAGCCTCCTAACTCACTCACTCGTCCAAAGCCTCCTAACTCACTCACTCGTCCCTCAAGTCCAAAGCCTCCTAACTCACTCACTCGTCCAAAGCCTCCTAACTCACTCCCTCGTCCCTCAAGTCCAAAGCCTCCTAACTCACTCACTCGTCCCTCAAGTCCAAAGCCTCCTAACTCACTCACTCGTCCCTCAAGTCCAAAGCCTCCTAACTCACTCACTCGTCCAAAGCCTCCTAACTCACTCACTCGTCCCTCAAGTCCAAAGCCTCCTAACTCACTCACTCGTCCAAAGCCTCCTAACTCACTCACTCGTCCCTCAAGTCCAAAGCCTCCTAACTCACTCACTCGTCCAAAGCCTCCTAACTCACTCACTCGTCCCTCAAGTCCAAAGCCTCCTAACTCACTCACTCGTCCAAAGCCTCCTAACTCACTCACTCGTCCCTCAAGTCCAAAGCCTCCTAACTCACTCACTCGTCCAAAGCCTCCTAACTCACTCACTCGTCCCTCAAGTCCAAAGCCTCCTAACTCACTCACTCGTCCAAAGCCTCCTAACTCACTCACTCGTCCCTCAAGTCCAAAGCCTCCTAACTCACTCACTCGTCCAAAGCCTCCTAACTCACTCACTCGTCCCTCAAGTCCAAAGCCTCCTAACTCACTCACTCGTCCCTCAAGTCCAAAGCCTCCTAACTCACTCACTCGTACCTCAAGTCCAAAGCCTCCTAACTCACTCACTCGTCCCTCAAGTCCAAAGCCTCCTAACTCACTCACTCGTCCCTCAAGTCCAAAGCCTCCTAACTCACTCACTCGTCCAAAGCCTCCTAACTCACTCACTCGTCCCTCAAGTCCAAAGCCTCCTAACTCACTCACTCGTCCAAAGCCTCCTAACTCACTCCCTCGTCCCTCAAGTCCAAAGCCTCCTAACTCACTCACTCGTCCCTCAAGTCCAAAGCCTCCTAACTCACTCACTCGTCCCTCAAGTCCAAAGCCTCCTAACTCACTCACTCGTCCAAAGCCTCCTAACTCACTCACTCGTCCCTCAAGTCCAAAGCCTCCTAACTCACTCACTCGTCCAAAGCCTCCTAACTCACTCACTCGTCCCTCAAGTCCAAAGCCTCCTAACTCACTCACTCGTCCCTCAAGTCCAAAGCCTCCTAACTCACTCACTCGTCCAAAGCCTCCTAACTCACTCACTCGTCCCTCAAGTCCAAAGCCTCCTAACTCACTCACTCGTCCAAAGCCTCCTAACTCACTCACTCGTCCCTCAAGTCCAAAGCCTCCTAACTCACTCACTCGTCCCTCAAGTCCAAAGCCTCCTAACTCACTCACTCGTCCAAAGCCTCCTAACTCACTCACTCGTCCCTCAAGTCCAAAGCCTCCTAACTCACTCACTCGTCCAAAGCCTCCTAACTCACTCACTCGTCCCTCAAGTCCAAAGCCTCCTAACTCACTCACTCGTCCAAAGCCTCCTAACTCACTCACTCGTCCCTCAAGTCCAAAGCCTCCTAACTCACTCACTCGTCCAAAGCCTCCTAACTCACTCACTCGTCCCTCAAGACCAAAGCCTCCTAACTCACTCACTCGTCCAAAGCCTCCTAACTCACTCACTCGTCCCTCAAGTCCAAAGCCTCCTAACTCACTCACTTGTCCCTCAAGTCCAAAGCCTCCTAACTCACTCACTCGTCCCTCAAGTCCAAAGCCTCCTAACTCACTCACTCGTCCCTCAAGTCCAAAGCCTCCTAACTCACTCACTCGTCCCTCAAGTCCAAAGCCTCCTAACTCACTCACTCGTCCAAAGCCTTCTAACTCACTCACTCGTCCAAAGCCTCCTAACTCACTCACTCGTCCCTCAAGTCCAAAGCCTCCTAACTCACTCACTCGTCCCTCAAGTCCAAAGCCTCCTAACTCACTCACTCGTCCAAAGCCTCCTAACTCACTCACTCGTCCCTCAAGTCCAAAGCCTCCTAACTCACTCACTCGTCCAAAGCCTCCTAACTCACTCACTCGTCCCTCAAGTCCAAAGCCTCCTAACTCACTCACTCGTCCCTCAAGTCCAAAGCCTCCTAACTCACTCACTCGTCCCTCAAGTCCAAAGCCTCCTAACTCACTCACTCGTCCCTCAAGTCCAAAGCCTCCTAACTCACTCACTCGTCCCTCAAGTCCAAAGCCTCCTAACTCACTCACTCGTCCCTCAAGTCCAAAGCCTC
Organism: Coccyzus lansbergi; assembly: GCA_033558105.1. Lineage (NCBI taxonomy): Eukaryota > Metazoa > Chordata > Aves > Cuculiformes > Coccyzidae > Coccyzus > Coccyzus lansbergi. Next base: position 6,679 of record JAUMJK010001121.1, read on the forward strand.
CTAACTCACTCACTCGTCCAAAGCCTTCTAACTCACTCACTCGTCCAAAGCCTCCTAACTCACTCACTCGTCCCTCAAGTCCAAAGCCTCCTAACTCGCTCACTCGTCCCTCAAGTCCAAAGCCTCCTAACTCACTCACTCTTCCAAAGCCTCCTAACTCACTCACTCGTCCCTCAAGTCCAAAGCCTCCTAACTCACTCACTCGTCCAAAGCCTCCTAACTCACTCACTCGTCCAAAGCCTCCTAACTCACTCACTCGTCCCTCAAGTCCAAAGCCTCCTAACTCACTCACTCGTCCCTCAAGTCCAAAGCCTCCTAACTCACTAACTCGTCCAAAGCCTCCTAACTCACTCACTCGTCCAAAACCTCCTAACTCACTCACTCGTCCCTCAAGTCCAAAGCCTCCTAACTTACTCACTCGTCCAAAGCCTCCTAACTCACTCACTCGTCCCTCAAGTCCAAAGCCTCCTAACTCACTCACTCGTCCAAAGCCTCCTAACTCACTCACTCGTCCCTCAAGTCCAAAGCCTCCTAACTCACTCACTCGTCCAAAGCCTCCTAACTCACTCACTCGTCCCTCAAGTCCAAAGCCTCCTAACTCACTCACTCGTCCAAAGCCTCCTAACTCACTCACTCGTCCCTCAAGTCCAAAGCCCCCTAACTCACTCACTCGTCCCTCAAGTCCAAAGCCTCCTAACTCACTCACTCGTACCTCAAGTCCAAAGCCTCCTAACTCACTCACTCGTCCCTCAAGTCCAAAGCCTCCTAACTCACTCACTCGTCCCTCAAGTCCAAAGCCTCCTAACTCACTCACTCGTCCAAAGCCTCCTAACTCACTCACTCGTCCCTCAAGTCCAAAGCCTCCTAACTCACTCACTCGTCCAAAGCCTCCTAACTCACTCACTCGTCCAAAGCCTCCTAACTCACTCACTCGTCCCTCAAGTCCAAAGCCTCCTAACTCACTCACTCGTCCCTCAAGTCCAAAGCCTCCTAACTCACTCACTCGTCCCTCAAGTCCAAAGCCTCCTAACTCACTCACTCGTCCCTCAAGTCCAAAGCCTCCTAACTCACTCACTCATCCCTCAAGTCCAAAGCCTCCTAACTCACTCACTCGTCCCTCAAGTCCAAAGCCTCCTAACTCACTCACTCGTCCCTCAAGTCCAAAGCCTCCTAACTCACTCACTCGTCCCTCAAGTCCAAAGCCTCCTAACTCACTCACTCGTCCCTCAAGTCCAAAGCCTCCTAACTCACTCACTCGTCCCTCAAGTCCAATGCCTCCTAACTCACTCACTCGTCCAAAGCCTCCTAACTCACTCACTCGTCCCTCAAGTCCAAAGCCTCCTAACTCACTCACTCGTCCCTAAAGTCCAAAGTCTCCTAACTGACTCACTCGTCCCTCAAGTCCAAAGCCTCCTAACTCACTCACTCGTCCCTCAAGTCCAAAGCCTCCTAACTCACTCACTCGTCCCTCAAGTCCAAAGCCTCCTAACTCACTCACTCGTCCAAAGCCTCCTAACTCACTCACTCGTCCCTCAAGTCCAAAGCCTCCTAACTCACTCACTCGTCCCTTAAGTCCAAAGCCTCCTAACTCACTCACTCGTCCCTCAAGTCCAAAGCCTCCTAACTGACTCACTCGTGCAAAGCCTCCTAACTCACTCACTCGTCCCTCAAGTCCAAAGCCTCCTAACTCACTCACTCGTCCCTCAAGTCCAAAGCCTCCTAACTCACTCACTCGTCGAAAGCCTCCTAACTCACTCACTCGTCCCTCAAGTCCAAAGCCTCCTAACTCACTCACTCGTCCAAAGCCTCCTAACTCACTCACTCGTCCCTCAAGTCCAAAGCCTCCTAACTCACTCACTCGTCCCTCAAGTCCAAAGCCTCCTAACTCACACACTCGTCGAAAGCCTTCTAACTCACTCACTCGTCCAAAGCCTCCTAACTCACTCACTCGTCCCTCAAGTCCAAAGCCTCCTAACTCACTCACTCGTCCCTCAAGTCCAAAGCCTCCTAACTCACTCACTCGTCCAAAGCCTCCTAACTCACTCACTCGTCCCTCAAGTCCAAAGCCTCCTAACTCACTCACTCGTCAAAAGCCTCCTAACTCACTCACTCGTCCCTCAAGTCCAAAGCCTCCTAACTCACTCACTCGTCCAAAACCTCCTAACTCACTCACTCGTCCCTCAAGTCCAAAGCCTCCTAACTCACTCACTCGTCCAAAGCCTCCTAACTCACTCACTCGTCCCTCAAGTCCAAAGCCTCCTAACTCACTCACTCGTCCCTCAAGTCCAAAGCCTCCTAACTCACTTACTCGTCCAAAGCCTCCTAACTCACTCACTCGTCCCTCAAGTCCAAAGCCTCCTAACTGACTCACTCGTCCCTCAAGTCCAAAGCCTCCTAACTCACTCACTCGTCCCTCAAGTCCAAAGCCTCCTAACTCACTCACTCGTCCAAAGCCTCCTAACTCACTCACTCGTCCCTCAAGTCCAAAGCCTCCTAACTCACTCACTCGTCCCTCAAGTCCAAAGTCTCCTAACTCACTCACTCGTCCCTCAAGTCCAAAGCCTCCTAACTGACTCACTCGTGCAAAGCCTCCTAACTCACTCACTCGTCCCTCAAGTCCAAAGCCTCCTAACTAACTCACTCGTCCCTCAAGTCCAAAGCCTCCTAACTCACTCACTCGTCCAAAGCCTCCTAACTCACTCACTCGTCCCTCAAGTCCAAAGCCTCCTAACTCACTCACTCGTCCAAAGCCTCCTAACTCACTCACTCGTCCCTCAAGTCCAAAGCCTCCTAACTCACTCACTCGTCCCTCAAGTCCAAAGCCTCCTAACTCACTCACTCGTCCCTCAAGTCCAAAGCCTCCTAACTCACTCACTCGTCCAAAGCCTTCTAACTCACTCACTCGTCCAAAGCCTCCTAACTCACTCACTCGTCCCTCAAGTCCAAAGCCTCCTAACTCACTCACTCGTCCAAAGCCTCCTAACTCACTCACTCGTCCCTCAAGTCCAAAGCCTCCTAACTCACTCACTCGTCCAAAGCCTCCTAACTCACTCACTCGTCCAAAGCCTCCTAACTCACTCACTCGTCCCTCAAGTCCAAAGCCTCCTAACTCACTCACTCGTCCCTCAAGTCCAAAGCCTCCTAACTCACTCACTCGTCCAAAGCCTCCTAACTCACTCACTCGTTCCTCAAGTCCAAAGCCTCCTAACTCACTCACTCGTCCAAAGCCTCCTAACTCACTCACTCGTCCCTCAAGTCCAAAGCCTCCTAACTCACTCACTCGTCCAAAGCCTCCTAACTCACTCACTCGTCCCTCAAGTCCAAAGCCTCCTAACTCACTCACTCGTCCCTCAAGTCCAAAGCCTCCTAACTCACTCACTCGTCCCTCAAGTCCAAAGCCTCCTAACTCACTCACTCGTCCCTCAAGTCCAAAGCCTCCTAACTCACTCACTCGTCCCTCAAGTCCAAAGCCTCCTAACTCACTAACTCGTCCAAAGCCTCCTAACTCACTCACTCGTCCCTCAAGTCCAAAGCCTCCTAACTCACTCACTCGTCCAAAGCCTCCTAACTCACTCACTCGTCGCTCAAGTCCAAAGCCTCCTAACTCACTCACTCGTCCAAAGCCTCCTAACTCACTCACTCGTCCCTCAAGTCCAAAGTCTCCTAACTCACTCACTCGTCCCTCAAGTCCAAAGCCTCCTAACTCACTCACTCGTCCAAAACCTCCTAACTCACTCACTCGTCCCTCAAGTCCAAAGCCTCCTAACTCACTCACTCGTCCAAAGCCTCCTAACTCTATCAGTCGTCCAAAGCCTCCTAACTCACTCACTCGTCCAAAGCCTCCTAACTCACTCACTCGTCCCTCAAGTCCAAAGCCTCCTAACTCACTCACTCGTCCCTCAAGTCCAAAGCCTCCTAACTCACTCACTCGTCCAAAGCCTCCTAACTCACTCACTCGTCCCTCAAGTCCAAAGCCTCCTAACTCACTCACTCGTCCCTCAAGTCCAAAGCCTCCTAACTCACTAACTCGTCCAAAGCCTCCTAACTCACTCACTCGTCCAAAGCCTCCTAACTCACTCACTCGTCCCTCAAGTCCAAAGCCTCCTAACTCACTCACTCGTCCAAAGCCTCCTAACTCACTCACTCGTCCCTCAAGTCCAAAGCCTCCTAACTCACTCACTCGTCCAAAGCCTCCTAACTCACTCACTCGTCCCTCAAGTCCAAAGCCTCCTAACTCACTCACTCGTCCAAAGCCTCCTAACTCACTCACTCGTCCCTCAAGTCGAAAGCCTCCTAACTCACTCACTCGTCCAAAGCCTCCTAACTCACTCACTCGTCCCTCAAGTCCAAAGCCTCCTAACTCACTCACTCGTCCCTCAAGTCCAAAGCCTCCTAACTCACTCACTCGTACCTCAAGTCCAAAGCCTCCTAACTCACTCACTCGTCCCTCAAGTCCAAAGCCTCCTAACTCACTCACTCGTCCCTCAAGTCCAAAGCCTCCTAACTCACTCACTCGTCCAAAGCCTCCTAACTCACTCACTCGTCCCTCAAGTCCAAAGCCTCCTAACTCACTCACTCGTCCAAAGCCTCCTAACTCACTCCCTCGTCCCTCAAGTCCAAAGCCTCCTAACTCACTCACTCGTCCCTCAAGTCCAAAGCCTCCTAACTCACTCACTCGTCCCTCAAGTCCAAAGCCTCCTAACTCACTCACTCGTCCAAAGCCTCCTAACTCACTCACTCGTCCCTCAAGTCCAAAGCCTCCTAACTCACTCACTCGTCCAAAGCCTCCTAACTCACTCACTCGTCCCTCAAGTCCAAAGCCTCCTAACTCACTCACTCGTCCCTCAAGTCCAAAGCCTCCTAACTCACTCACTCGTCCAAAGCCTCCTAACTCACTCACTCGTCCCTCAAGTCCAAAGCCTCCTAACTCACTCACTCGTCCAAAGCCTCCTAACTCACTCACTCGTCCCTCAAGTCCAAAGCCTCCTAACTCACTCACTCGTCCCTCAAGTCCAAAGCCTCCTAACTCACTCACTCGTCCAAAGCCTCCTAACTCACTCACTCGTCCCTCAAGTCCAAAGCCTCCTAACTCACTCACTCGTCCAAAGCCTCCTAACTCACTCACTCGTCCCTCAAGTCCAAAGCCTCCTAACTCACTCACTCGTCCAAAGCCTCCTAACTCACTCACTCGTCCCTCAAGTCCAAAGCCTCCTAACTCACTCACTCGTCCAAAGCCTCCTAACTCACTCACTCGTCCCTCAAGACCAAAGCCTCCTAACTCACTCACTCGTCCAAAGCCTCCTAACTCACTCACTCGTCCCTCAAGTCCAAAGCCTCCTAACTCACTCACTTGTCCCTCAAGTCCAAAGCCTCCTAACTCACTCACTCGTCCCTCAAGTCCAAAGCCTCCTAACTCACTCACTCGTCCCTCAAGTCCAAAGCCTCCTAACTCACTCACTCGTCCCTCAAGTCCAAAGCCTCCTAACTCACTCACTCGTCCAAAGCCTTCTAACTCACTCACTCGTCCAAAGCCTCCTAACTCACTCACTCGTCCCTCAAGTCCAAAGCCTCCTAACTCACTCACTCGTCCCTCAAGTCCAAAGCCTCCTAACTCACTCACTCGTCCAAAGCCTCCTAACTCACTCACTCGTCCCTCAAGTCCAAAGCCTCCTAACTCACTCACTCGTCCAAAGCCTCCTAACTCACTCACTCGTCCCTCAAGTCCAAAGCCTCCTAACTCACTCACTCGTCCCTCAAGTCCAAAGCCTCCTAACTCACTCACTCGTCCCTCAAGTCCAAAGCCTCCTAACTCACTCACTCGTCCCTCAAGTCCAAAGCCTCCTAACTCACTCACTCGTCCCTCAAGTCCAAAGCCTCCTAACTCACTCACTCGTCCCTCAAGTCCAAAGCCTCCTAACTCACTCACTCGTCCAAAGCCTTCTAACTCACTCACTCGTCCAAAGCCTCCTAACTCACTCACTCGTCCCTCAAGTCCAAAGCCTCCTAACTCGCTCACTCGTCCCTCAAGTCCAAAGCCTCCTAACTCACTCACTCTTCCAAAGCCTCCTAACTCACTCACTCGTCCCTCAAGTCCAAAGCCTCCTAACTCACTCACTCGTCCAAAGCCTCCTAACTCACTCACTCGTCCAAAGCCTCCTAACTCACTCACTCGTCCCTCAAGTCCAAAGCCTCCTAACTCACTCACTCGTCCCTCAAGTCCAAAGTCTCCTAACTCACTCACTCGTCCCTCAAGTCCAAAGCCTCCTAACTGACTCACTCGTGCAAAGCCTCCTAACTCACTCACTCGTCCCTCAAGTCCAAAGCCTCCTAACTAACTCACTCGTCCCTCAAGTCCAAAGCCTCCTAACTCACTCACTCGTCCAAAGCCTCCTAACTCACTCACTCGTCCCTCAAGTCCAAAGCCTCCTAACTCACTCACTCGTCCAAAGCCTCCTAACTCACTCACTCGTCCCTCAAGTCCAAAGCCTCCTAACTCACTCACTCGTCCCTCAAGTCCAAAGCCTCCTAACTCACTCACTCGTCCCTCAAGTCCAAAGCCTCCTAACTCACTCACTCGTCCAAAGCCTTCTAACTCACTCACTCGTCCAAAGCCTCCTAACTCACTCACTCGTCCCTCAAGTCCAAAGCCTCCTAACTCACTCACTCGTCCAAAGCCTCCTAACTCACTCACTCGTCCCTCAAGTCCAAAGCCTCCTAACTCACTCACTCGTCCAAAGCCTCCTAACTCACTCACTCGTCCAAAGCCTCCTAACTCACTCACTCGTCCCTCAAGTCCAAAGCCTCCTAACTCACTCACTCGTCCCTCAAGTCCAAAGCCTCCTAACTCACTCACTCGTCCAAAGCCTCCTAACTCACTCACTCGTTCCTCAAGTCCAAAGCCTCCTAACTCACTCACTCGTCCAAAGCCTCCTAACTCACTCACTCGTCCCTCAAGTCCAAAGCCTCCTAACTCACTCACTCGTCCAAAGCCTCCTAACTCACTCACTCGTCCCTCAAGTCCAAAGCCTCCTAACTCACTCACTCGTCCCTCAAGTCCAAAGCCTCCTAACTCACTCACTCGTCCCTCAAGTCCAAAGCCTCCTAACTCACTCACTCGTCCCTCAAGTCCAAAGCCTCCTAACTCACTCACTCGTCCCTCAAGTCCAAAGCCTCCTAACTCACTAACTCGTCCAAAGCCTCCTAACTCACTCACTCGTCCCTCAAGTCCAAAGCCTCCTAACTCACTCACTCGTCCAAAGCCTCCTAACTCACTCACTCGTCGCTCAAGTCCAAAGCCTCCTAACTCACTCACTCGTCCAAAGCCTCCTAACTCACTCACTCGTCCCTCAAGTCCAAAGTCTCCTAACTCACTCACTCGTCCCTCAAGTCCAAAGCCTCCTAACTCACTCACTCGTCCAAAACCTCCTAACTCACTCACTCGTCCCTCAAGTCCAAAGCCTCCTAACTCACTCACTCGTCCAAAGCCTCCTAACTCTATCAGTCGTCCAAAGCCTCCTAACTCACTCACTCGTCCAAAGCCTCCTAACTCACTCACTCGTCCCTCAAGTCCAAAGCCTCCTAACTCACTCACTCGTCCCTCAAGTCCAAAGCCTCCTAACTCACTCACTCGTCCAAAGCCTCCTAACTCACTCACTCGTCCCTCAAGTCCAAAGCCTCCTAACTCACTCACTCGTCCCTCAAGTCCAAAGCCTCCTAACTCACTAACTCGTCCAAAGCCTCCTAACTCACTCACTCGTCCAAAGCCTCCTAACTCACTCACTCGTCCCTCAAGTCCAAAGCCTCCTAACTCACTCACTCGTCCAAAGCCTCCTAACTCACTCACTCGTCCCTCAAGTCCAAAGCCTCCTAACTCACTCACTCGTCCAAAGCCTCCTAACTCACTCACTCGTCCCTCAAGTCCAAAGCCTCCTAACTCACTCACTCGTCCAAAGCCTCCTAACTCACTCACTCGTCCCTCAAGTCGAAAGCCTCCTAACTCACTCACTCGTCCAAAGCCTCCTAACTCACTCACTCGTCCCTCAAGTCCAAAGCCTCCTAACTCACTCACTCGTCCCTCAAGTCCAAAGCCTCCTAACTCACTCACTCGTACCTCAAGTCCAAAGCCTCCTAACTCACTCACTCGTCCCTCAAGTCCAAAGCCTCCTAACTCACTCACTCGTCCCTCAAGTCCAAAGCCTCCTAACTCACTCACTCGTCCCTCAAGTCCAAAGCCTCCTAACTCACTCACTCGTCCCTCAAGTCCAAAGCCTCCTAACTCACTCACTCGTCCAAAGCCTCCTAACTCACTCCCTCGTCCCTCAAGTCCAAAGCCTCCTAACTCACTCACTCGTCCCTCAAGTCCAAAGCCTCCTAACTCACTCACTCGTCCCTCAAGTCCAAAGCCTCCTAACTCACTCACTCGTCCAAAGCCTCCTAACTCACTCACTCGTCCCTCAAGTCCAAAGCCTCCTAACTCACTCACTCGTCCAAAGCCTCCTAACTCACTCACTCGTCCCTCAAGTCCAAAGCCTCCTAACTCACTCACTCGTCCCTCAAGTCCAAAGCCTCCTAACTCACTCACTCGTCCAAAGCCTCCTAACTCACTCACTCGTCCCTCAAGTCCAAAGCCTCCTAACTCACTCACTCGTCCAAAGCCTCCTAACTCACTCACTCGTCCCTCAAGTCCAAAGCCTCCTAACTCACTCACTCGTCCCTCAAGTCCAAAGCCTCCTAACTCACTCACTCGTCCAAAGCCTCCTAACTCACTCACTCGTCCCTCAAGTCCAAAGCCTCCTAACTCACTCACTCGTCCAAAGCCTCCTAACTCACTCACTCGTCCCTCAAGTCCAAAGCCTCCTAACTCACTCACTCGTCCAAAGCCTCCTAACTCACTCACTCGTCCCTCAAGTCCAAAGCCTCCTAACTCACTCACTCGTCCAAAGCCTCCTAACTCACTCACTCGTCCCTCAAGACCAAAGCCTCCTAACTCACTCACTCGTCCAAAGCCTCCTAACTCACTCACTCGTCCCTCAAGTCCAAAGCCTCCTAACTCACTCACTTGTCCCTCAAGTCCAAAGCCTCCTAACTCACTCACTCGTCCCTCAAGTCCAAAGCCTCCTAACTCACTCACTCGTCCCTCAAGTCCAAAGCCTCCTAACTCACTCACTCGTCCCTCAAGTCCAAAGCCTCCTAACTCACTCACTCGTCCAAAGCCTTCTAACTCACTCACTCGTCCAAAGCCTCCTAACTCACTCACTCGTCCCTCAAGTCCAAAGCCTCCTAACTCACTCACTCGTCCCTCAAGTCCAAAGCCTCCTAACTCACTCACTCGTCCAAAGCCTCCTAACTCACTCACTCGTCCCTCAAGTCCAAAGCCTCCTAACTCACTCACTCGTCCAAAGCCTCCTAACTCACTCACTCGTCCCTCAAGTCCAAAGCCTCCTAACTCACTCACTCGTCCCTCAAGTCCAAAGCCTCCTAACTCACTCACTCGTCCCTCAAGTCCAAAGCCTCCTAACTCACTCACTCGTCCCTCAAGTCCAAAGCCTCCTAACTCACTCACTCGTCCCTCAAGTCCAAAGCCTCCTAACTCACTCACTCGTCCCTCAAGTCCAAAGCCTCCTAACTCACTCACTCGTCCAAAGCCTTCTAACTCACTCACTCGTCCAAAGCCTCCTAACTCACTCACTCGTCCCTCAAGTCCAAAGCCTCCTAACTCGCTCACTCGTCCCTCAAGTCCAAAGCCTCCTAACTCACTCACTCTTCCAAAGCCTCCTAACTCACTCACTCGTCCCTCAAGTCCAAAGCCTCCTAACTCACTCACTCGTCCAAAGCCTCCTAACTCACTCACTCGTCCAAAGCCTCCTAACTCACTCACTCGTCCCTCAAGTCCAAAGCCTCCTAACTCACTCACTCGTCCCTCAAGTCCAAAGCCTCCTAACTCACTAACTCGTCCAAAGCCTCCTAACTCACTCACTCGTCCAAAACCTCCTAACTCACTCACTCGTCCCTCAAGTCCAAAGCCTCCTAACTTACTCACTCGTCCAAAGCCTCCTAACTCACTCACTCGTCCCTCAAGTCCAAAGCCTCCTAACTCACTCACTCGTCCAAAGCCTCCTAACTCACTCACTCGTCCCTCAAGTCCAAAGCCTCCTAACTCACTCACTCGTCCAAAGCCTCCTAACTCACTCACTCGTCCCTCAAGTCCAAAGCCTCCTAACTCACTCACTCGTCCAAAGCCTCCTAACTCACTCACTCGTCCCTCAAGTCCAAAGCCTCCTAACTCACTCACTCGTCCCTCAAGTCCAAAGCCTCCTAACTCACTCACTCGTCCCTCAAGTCCAAAGCCTCCTAACTCACTCACTCGTCCCTCAAGTCCAAAGCCTCCTAACTCACTCACTCGTCCCTCAAGTCCAAAGCCTCCTAACTCACTCACTCGTCCCTCAAGTCCAAAGCCTCCTAACTCACTCACTCGTCCAAAGCCTTCTAACTCACTCACTCGTCCAAAGCCTCCTAACTCACTCACTCGTCCCTCAAGTCCAAAGCCTCCTAACTCGCTCACTCGTCCCTCAAGTCCAAAGCCTCCTAACTCACTCACTCTTCCAAAGCCTCCTAACTCACTCACTCGTCCCTCAAGTCCAAAGCCTCCTAACTCACTCACTCGTCCAAAGCCTCCTAACTCACTCACTCGTCCAAAGCCTCCTAACTCACTCACTCGTCCCTCAAGTCCAAAGCCTCCTAACTCACTCACTCGTCCCTCAAGTCCAAAGCCTCCTAACTCACTAACTCGTCCAAAGCCTCCTAACTCACTCACTCGTCCAAAACCTCCTAACTCACTCACTCGTCCCTCAAGTCCAAAGCCTCCTAACTTACTCACTCGTCCAAAGCCTCCTAACTCACTCACTCGTCCCTCAAGTCCAAAGCCTCCTAACTCACTCACTCGTCCAAAGCCTCCTAACTCACTCACTCGTCCCTCAAGTCCAAAGCCTCCTAACTCACTCACTCGTCCAAAGCCTCCTAACTCACTCACTCGTCCCTCAAGTCCAAAGCCTCCTAACTCACTCACTCGTCCAAAGCCTCCTAACTCACTCACTCGTCCCTCAAGTCCAAAGCCCCCTAACTCACTCACTCGTCCCTCAAGTCCAAAGCCTCCTAACTCACTCACTCGTACCTCAAGTCCAAAGCCTCCTAACTCACTCACTCGTCCCTCAAGTCCAAAGCCTCCTAACTCACTCACTCGTCCCTCAAGTCCAAAGCCTCCTAACTCACTCACTCGTCCAAAGCCTCCTAACTCACTCACTCGTCCCTCAAGTCCAAAGCCTCCTAACTCACTCACTCGTCCAAAGCCTCCTAACTCACTCACTCGTCCAAAGCCTCCTAACTCACTCACTCGTCCCTCAAGTCCAAAGCCTCCTAACTCACTCACTCGTCCCTCAAGTCCAAAGCCTCCTAACTCACTCACTCGTCCCTCAAGTCCAAAGCCTCCTAACTCACTCACTCGTCCCTCAAGTCCAAAGCCTCCTAACTCACTCACTCATCCCTCAAGTCCAAAGCCTCCTAACTCACTCACTCGTCCCTCAAGTCCAAAGCCTCCTAACTCACTCACTCGTCCCTCAAGTCCAAAGCCTCCTAACTCACTCACTCGTCCCTCAAGTCCAAAGCCTCCTAACTCACTCACTCGTCCCTCAAGTCCAAAGCCTCCTAACTCACTCACTCGTCCCTCAAGTCCAATGCCTCCTAACTCACTCACTCGTCCAAAGCCTCCTAACTCACTCACTCGTCCCTCAAGTCCAAAGCCTCCTAACTCACTCACTCGTCCCTAAAGTCCAAAGTCTCCTAACTGACTCACTCGTCCCTCAAGTCCAAAGCCTCCTAACTCACTCACTCGTCCCTCAAGTCCAAAGCCTCCTAACTCACTCACTCGTCCCTCAAGTCCAAAGCCTCCTAACTCACTCACTCGTCCAAAGCCTCCTAACTCACTCACTCGTCCCTCAAGTCCAAAGCCTCCTAACTCACTCACTCGTCCCTCAAGTCCAAAGCCTCCTAACTCACACACTCGTCGAAAGCCTTCTAACTCACTCACTCGTCCAAAGCCTCCTAACTCACTCACTCGTCCCTCAAGTCCAAAGCCTCCTAACTCACTCACTCGTCCCTCAAGTCCAAAGCCTCCTAACTCACTCACTCGTCCAAAGCCTCCTAACTCACTCACTCGTCCCTCAAGTCCAAAGCCTCCTAACTCACTCACTCGTCAAAAGCCTCCTAACTCACTCACTCGTCCCTCAAGTCCAAAGCCTCCTAACTCACTCACTCGTCCAAAACCTCCTAACTCACTCACTCGTCCCTCAAGTCCAAAGCCTCCTAACTCACTCACTCGTCCAAAGCCTCCTAACTCACTCACTCGTCCCTCAAGTCCAAAGCCTCCTAACTCACTCACTCGTCCCTCAAGTCCAAGGCCTCCTAACTCACTTACTCGTCCAAAGCCTCCTAACTCACTCACTCGTCCCTCAAGTCCAAAGCCTCCTAACTGACTCACTCGTCCCTCAAGTCCAAAGCCTCCTAACTCACTCACTCGTCCCTCAAGTCCAAAGCCTCCTAACTCACTCACTCGTCCAAAGCCTCCTAACTCACTCACTCGTCCCTCAAGTCCAAAGCCTCCTAACTCACTCACTCGTCCCTCAAGTCCAAAGTCTCCTAACTCACTCACTCGTCCCTCAAGTCCAAAGCCTCCTAACTGACTCACTCGTGCAAAGCCTCCTAACTCACTCACTCGTCCCTCAAGTCCAAAGCCTCCTAACTAACTCACTCGTCCCTCAAGTCCAAAGCCTCCTAACTCACTCACTCGTCCAAAGCCTCCTAACTCACTCACTCGTCCCTCAAGTCCAAAGCCTCCTAACTCACTCACTCGTCCAAAGCCTCCTAACTCACTCACTCGTCCCTCAAGTCCAAAGCCTCCTAACTCACTCACTCGTCCCTCAAGTCCAAAGCCTCCTAACTCACTCACTCGTCCCTCAAGTCCAAAGCCTCCTAACTCACTCACTCGTCCAAAGCCTTCTAACTCACTCACTCGTCCAAAGCCTCCTAACTCACTCACTCGTCCCTCAAGTCCAAAGCCTCCTAACTCACTCACTCGTCCAAAGCCTCCTAACTCACTCACTCGTCCCTCAAGTCCAAAGCCTCCTAACTCACTCACTCGTCCAAAGCCTCCTAACTCACTCACTCGTCCAAAGCCTCCTAACTCACTCACTCGTCCCTCAAGTCCAAAGCCTCCTAACTCACTCACTCGTCCCTCAAGTCCAAAGCCTCCTAACTCACTCACTCGTCCAAAGCCTCCTAACTCACTCACTCGTTCCTCAAGTCCAAAGCCTCCTAACTCACTCACTCGTCCAAAGCCTCCTAACTCACTCACTCGTCCCTCAAGTCCAAAGCCTCCTAACTCACTCACTCGTCCAAAGCCTCCTAACTCACTCACTCGTCCCTCAAGTCCAAAGCCTCCTAACTCACTCACTCGTCCCTCAAGTCCAAAGCCTCCTAACTCACTCACTCGTCCCTCAAGTCCAAAGCCTCCTAACTCACTCACTCGTCCCTCAAGTCCAAAGCCTCCTAACTCACTCACTCGTCCCTCAAGTCCAAAGCCTCCTAACTCACTAACTCGTCCAAAGCCTCCTAACTCACTCACTCGTCCCTCAAGTCCAAAGCCTCCTAACTCACTCACTCGTCCAAAGCCTCCTAACTCACTCACTCGTCGCTCAAGTCCAAAGCCTCCTAACTCACTCACTCGTCCAAAGCCTCCTAACTCACTCACTCGTCCCTCAAGTCCAAAGTCTCCTAACTCACTCACTCGTCCCTCAAGTCCAAAGCCTCCTAACTCACTCACTCGTCCAAAACCTCCTAACTCACTCACTCGTCCCTCAAGTCCAAAGCCTCCTAACTCACTCACTCGTCCAAAGCCTCCTAACTCTATCAGTCGTCCAAAGCCTCCTAACTCACTCACTCGTCCAAAGCCTCCTAACTCACTCACTCGTCCCTCAAGTCCAAAGCCTCCTAACTCACTCACTCGTCCCTCAAGTCCAAAGCCTCCTAACTCACTCACTCGTCCAAAGCCTCCTAACTCACTCACTCGTCCCTCAAGTCCAAAGCCTCCTAACTCACTCACTCGTCCCTCAAGTCCAAAGCCTCCTAACTCACTAACTCGTCCAAAGCCTCCTAACTCACTCACTCGTCCAAAGCCTCCTAACTCACTCACTCGTCCCTCAAGTCCAAAGCCTCCTAACTCACTCACTCGTCCAAAGCCTCCTAACTCACTCACTCGTCCCTCAAGTCCAAAGCCTCCTAACTCACTCACTCGTCCAAAGCCTCCTAACTCACTCACTCGTCCCTCAAGTCCAAAGCCTCCTAACTCACTCACTCGTCCCTCAAGTCCAAAGCCTCCTAACTCACTCACTCGTACCTCAAGTCCAAAGCCTCCTAACTCACTCACTCGTCCCTCAAGTCCAAAGCCTCCTAACTCACTCACTCGTCCCTCAAGTCCAAAGCCTCCTAACTCACTCACTCGTCCAAAGCCTCCTAACTCACTCACTCGTCCCTCAAGTCCAAAGCCTCCTAACTCACTCACTCGTCCAAAGCCTCCTAACTCACTCACTCGTCCCTCAAGTCCAAAGCCTCCTAACTCACTCACTCGTCCCTCAAGTCCAAAGCCTCCTAACTCACTCACTCGTCCCTCAAGTCCAAAGCCTCCTAACTCACTCACTCGTCCCTCAAGTCCAAAGCCTCCTAACTCACTCACTCGTCCCTCAAGTCCAAAGCCTCCTAACTCACTCACTCGTCCCTCAAGTCCAAAGCCTCCTAACTCACTCACTCGTCCCTCAAGTCCAAAGCCTCCTAACTCACTCACTCGTCCCTCAAGTCCAAAGCCTCCTAACTCACTCACTCGTCCCTCAAGTCCAAAGCCTCCTAACTCACTTACTCGTCCAAAGCCTCCTAACTCACTCACTCGTCCCTCAAGTCCAAAGCCTCCTAACTCACTCACTCGTCCCTCAAGTCCAAAGTCTCCTAACTGACTCACTCGTCCCTCAAGTCCAAAGCCTCCTAACTCACTCACTCGTCCCTCAAGTCCAAAGCCTCCTAACTCACTCACTCGTCCCTCAAGTCCAAAGCCTCCTAACTCACTCACTCGTCCAAAGCCTCCTAACTCACTCACTCGTCCCTCAAGTCCAAAGCCTCCTAACTCACTCACTCGTCCCTCAAGTCCAAAGTCTCCTAACTCACTCACTCGTCCCTCAAGTCCAAAGCCTCCTAACTGACTCACTCGTGCAAAGCCTCCTAACTCACTCACTCGTCCCTCAAGTCCAAAGCCTCCTAACTCACTCACTCGTCCCTCAAGTCCAAAGCCTCCTAACTCACTCACTCGTCCAAAGCCTCCTAACTCACTCTCTCGTCCCGCAAGTCCAAAGCCTCCTAACTCACTCACTCGTCCAAAGCCTCCTAACTCACTCACTCATCCCTCAAGTCCAAAGCCTCCTAACTCACTCACTCGTCCCTCAAGTCCAAAGCCTCCTAACTCACTCATTCGTCCCTCAAGTCCAAAGCCTCCTAACTCACTCACTCGTCCCTCAAGTCCAAAGCCTCCTAACTCACTCACTCGTCCCTCAAGTCCAAAGCCTCCTAACTCACTCACTCGTCCAAAGCCTTCTAACTCACTCACTCGTCCAAAGCCTCCTAACTCACTCACTCGTCCCTCAAGTCCAAAGCCTCCTAACTCACTCACTCGTCCCTCAAGTCCAAAGCCTCCTAACTCACTCACTCGTCCAAAGCCTCCTAACTCACTCACTCGTCCCTCAAGTCCAAAGCCTCCTAACTCACTCACTCGTCCAAAGCCTCCTAACTCACTCACTCGTCCAAAGCCTCCTAACTCACTCACTCGTCCCTCAAGTCCAAAGCCTCCTAACTCACTCACTCGTCCCTCAAGTCCAAAGCCTCCTAACTCACTCTCTCGTCCCTCAAGTCCAAAGCCTCCTAACTCACTCACTCGTCCCTCAAGTCCAAAGCCTCCTAACTCACTCACTAGTCCAAAGCCTCCTAACTCACTCACTCGTCCCTCAAGACCAAAGCCTCCTAACTCACTCACTCGTCCAAATCCTCCTAACTCACTCACTCGTCCCTCAAGTCCAAAGCCTCCTAACTCACTCACTCGTCCCTCAAGTCCAAAGCCTCCTAACTCACTCACTCGTCCCTCAAGTCCAAAGCCTCCTAACTCACTCACTCGTCCCTCAAGTCCAAAGCCTCCTAACTCACTCACTCGTCCCTCAAGTCCAAAGCCTCCTAACTCACTCACTCGTCCCTCAAGTCCAAAGCCTCCTAACTCACTCACTCGTCCCTCAAGTCCAAAGCCTCCTAACTCACTCATTCGTCCAAAGCCTCCTAACTCACTCACTCATCACTCAAGTCCAAAGCCTCCTAACTCACTCACTCGTCCCTCAAGTCCAAAGCCTCCTAACTCTCTCTCTCGTCCAAAGCCTCCTAACTCACTCACTCGTCCCTCAAGTCCAAAGCCTCCTAACTCACTCACTCGTCCCTCAAGTCCAAAGCCTCCTAACTCACTCACTCGTCCAAAGCCTCCTAACTCACTCACACGTCCCTCAAGTCCAAAGCCTCCTAACTCACTCACTCGTCCCTCAAGTCCAAAGCCTCCTAACTCACTCAGTCGTCCAAAGCCTCCTAACTCACTCACTCGTCCCTCAAGTCCAAAGCCTCCTAACTCACTCACTCGTCCCTCAAGTCCAAAGCCTCCTAACTCACTCACTCGTCCCTCAAGTCCAAAGCCTCCTAACTCACTCACTCGTCCAAAGCCTCCTAACTCACTCACTCGTCCCTCAAGTCCAAAGCCTCCTAACTCACTCACTCGTCCAAAGCCTCCTAACTCACTCACTCGTCCCTCAAGTCCAAAGCCTCCTAACTCCCTCACTCGTCCCTCAAGTCCAAAGCCTCCTAACTCACTCACTCGTCCCTCAAGTCCAAAGCCTCCTAACTCACTCACTCGTCCAAAGCCTCCTAACTCACTCACTCGTCCAAAGCCTCCTAACTCACTCACTCGTCCCTCAAGTCCAAAGCTTCCTAACTCACTCACTCGTCCCTCAAGTCCAAAGCCTCCTAACTCACTCACTCGTCCCTCAAGTCCAAAGCCTCCTAACTCACTCACTCGTCCAAAGCCTTCTAACTCACTCACTCGTCCAAAGCCTCCTAACTCACTCACTCGTCCCTCAAGTCCAAAGCCTCCTAACTCACTCACTCGTCCCTCAAGTCCAAAGCCTCCTAACTCACTCACTCGTCCAAAGCCTCCTAACTCGCTCACTCGTCCCTCAAGTCCAAAGCCTCCTAACTCACTCACTCGTCCAAAGCCTCCTAACTCACTCACTCGTCCCTCAAGTCCAAAGCCTCCTAACTCACTCACTCGTCCCTCAAGTCCAAAGCCTCCTAACTCACTCACTCGTCCCTCAAGTCCAAAGCCTCCTAACTCACTCACTCGTCCCTCAAGTCCAAAGCCTCCTAACTCACTCACTCGTCCCTCAAGTCCAAAGCCTCCTAACTCACTCACTCGTCCCTCAAGTCCAAAGCCTCCTAACTCACTCACTCGTCCCTCAAGTCCAAAGCCTCCTAACTCACTCTCTCATCCAAAGCCTCCTCACTCACTCATCCCTCAAGTCCAAAGCCTCCTAACTCACTCACTCGTCCCTCAAGTCCAAAGCCTCCTAACTCACTCACTCGTCCAAAGCCTCCTAACTCACTCACTCGTCCCTCAAGTCCAAAGCCTCCTAACTCACTCACTCGTCCCTCAAGTCCAAAGCCTCCTAACTCACTCACTCGTCCCTCAAGTCCAAAGCCTCCTAACTCACTCACTCGTCCAAAGCCTCCTAACTCACTCACTCGTCCAAAGCCTCCTAACTCACTCACTCGTCCCTCAAGTCCAAAGCCTCCTAACTCACTCACTCGTCCAAAGCCTCCTAACTCACTCACTCGTCCAAAGCCTCCTAACTCACTCACTCGTCCCTCAAGTCCAAAGCCTCCTAACTCACTCACTCGTCCCTCAAGTCCAAAGCCTCCTAACTCACTCACTCGTCCAAAGCCTCCTAACTCACTCACTCGTCCCTCAAGTCCAAAGCCTCCTAACTCACTCACTAGTCCAAAGCCTCCTAACTCACTCACTCGTCCCTCAAGACCAAAGCCTCCTAACTCACTCACTCGTCCAAATCCTCCTAACTCACTCACTCGTCCCTCAAGTCCAAAGCCTCCTAACTCACTCACTCGTCCCTCAAGTCCAAAGCCTCCTAACTCACTCACTCGTCCCTCAAGTCCAAAGCCTCCTAACTCACTCACTCGTCCCTCAAGTCCAAAGCCTCCTAACTCACTCACTCGTCCCTCAAGTCCAAAGCCTCCTAACTCACTCACTCGTCCCTCAAGTCCAAAGCCTCCTAACTCACTCACTCGTCCCTCAAGTCCAAAGCCTCCTAACTCACTCATTCGTCCAAAGCCTCCTAACTCACTCACTCATCACTCAAGTCCAAAGCCTCCTAACTCACTCACTCGTCCCTCAAGTCCAAAGCCTCCTAACTCTCTCTCTCGTCCAAAGCCTCCTAACTCACTCACTCGTCCCTCAAGTCCAAAGCCTCCTAACTCACTCACTCGTCCCTCAAGTCCAAAGCCTCCTAACTCACTCACTCGTCCAAAGCCTCCTAACTCACTCACACGTCCCTCAAGTCCAAAGCCTCCTAACTCACTCACTCGTCCCTCAAGTCCAAAGCCTCCTAACTCACTCAGTCGTCCAAAGCCTCCTAACTCACTCACTCGTCCAAAGCCTCCTAACTCACTCACTCGTCCCTCAAGTCCAAAGCCTCCTAACTCACTCACTCGTCCCTGAAGTCCAAAGCCTCCTAACTCACTCACTCGTCCCTCAAGTCCAAAGCCTCCTAACTCACTCACTCGTCCAAAGCCTCCTAACTCACTCACTCGTCCCTCAAGTCCAAAGCCTCCTAACTCACTCACTCGTCCAAAGCCTCCTAACTCACTCACTCGTCCCTCAAGTCCAAAGCCTCCTAACTCCCTCACTCGTCCCTCAAGTCCAAAGCCTCCTAACTCACTCACTCGTCCCTCAAGTCCAAAGCCTCCTAACTCACTCACTCGTCCAAAGCCTCCTAACTCACTCACTCGTCCAAAGCCTCCTAACTCACTCACTCGTCCCTCAAGTCCAAAGCTTCCTAACTCACTCACTCGTCCCTCAAGTCCAAAGCCTCCTAACTCACTCACTCGTCCCTCAAGTCCAAAGCCTCCTAACTCACTCACTCGTCCAAAGCCTTCTAACTCACTCACTCGTCCAAAGCCTCCTAACTCACTCACTCGTCCCTCAAGTCCAAAGCCTCCTAACTCACTCACTCGTCCCTCAAGTCCAAAGCCTCCTAACTCACTCACTCGTCCAAAGCCTCCTAACTCGCTCACTCGTCCCTCAAGTCCAAAGCCTCCTAACTCACTCACTCGTCCAAAGCCTCCTAACTCACTCACTCGTCCCTCAAGTCCAAAGCCTCCTAACTCACTCACTCGTCCCTCAAGTCCAAAGCCTCCTAACTCACTCACTCGTCCCTCAAGTCCAAAGCCTCCTAACTCACTCACTCGTCCCTCAAGTCCAAAGCCTCCTAACTCACTCACTCGTCCCTCAAGTCCAAAGCCTCCTAACTCACTCACTCGTCCCTCAAGTCCAAAGCCTCCTAACTCACTCACTCGTCCCTCAAGTCCAAAGCCTCCTAACTCACTCTCTCGTCCAAAGCCTCCTCACTCACTCATCCCTCAAGTCCAAAGCCTCCTAACTCACTCACTCGTCCCTCAAGTCCAAAGCCTCCTAACTCACTCACTCGTCCAAAGCCTCCTAACTCACTCACTCGTCCCTCAAGTCCAAAGCCTCCTAACTCACTCACTCGTCCCTCAAGTCCAAAGCCTCCTAACTCACTCACTCGTCCCTCAAGTCCAAAGCCTCCTAACTCACTCACTCGTCCAAAGCCTCCTAACTCACTCACTCGTCCCTCAAGTCCAAAGCCTCCAAACTCACTCACTCGTCCCTCAAGTCCAAAGCCTCCTAACTCACTCTCTCGTCCAAAGCCTCCTAACTCACTCACTCGTCCCTCAAGTCCAAAGCCTCCTAACTCACTCACTCGTCCCTCAAGTCCAAAGCCTCCTAACTCACTCACTCGTCCAAAGCCTCCTAACTCACTCACACGTCCCTCAAGTCCAAAGCCTCCTAACTCACTCACTCGTCCCTCAAGTCCAAAGCCTCCTAACTCACTCAGTCGTCCAAAGCCTCCTAACTCACTCAGTCGTCCCTCAAGTCCAAAGCCTCCTAACTCACTCACTCGTCCCTCAAGTCCAAAGCCTCCTAACTCACTCACTCGTCCAAAGCCTCCTAACTCACTCACTCGTCCCTCAAGTCCAAAGCCTCCTAACTCACTCACTCGTCCCTCAAGTCCAAAGCCTCCTAACTCACTCACTCGTCCCTCAAGTCCAAAGCCTCCTAACTCACTCACTCGTCCAAAGCCTCCTAACTCACTCACTCGTCCCTCAAGTCCAAAGCCTCCTAACTCACTCACTCGTCCAAAGCCTCCTAACTCACTCACTCGTCCCTCAAGTCCAAAGCCTCCTAACTCACTCACTCGTCCCTCAAGTCCAAAGCCTCCTAACTCACTCACTCGTCCCTCAAGTCCAAAACCTCCTAACTCACTCACTCGTCCAAAGCCTCCTAACTCACTCACTCGTCCCTCAAGTCCAAAGCCTCCTAACTCACTCACTCGTCCAAAGCCTCCTAACTCACTTACTCGTCCAAAGCCTCCTAACTCACTCACTCGTCCCTCAAGTCCAAAGCCTCCTAACTCACTCACTCGTCCCTCAAGTCCAAAGCCTCCTAACTCACTCACTCGTCCAAAGCCTCCTAACTCACTCACTCGTCCAAAGCCTCCTAACTCACTCACTCGTCCCTCAAGTCCAAAGCCTCCTAACTCACTCACTCGTCCCTCAAGTCCAAAGCCTCCTAACTCACTCACTCGTCCAAAGCCTTCTAACTCACTCACTCGTCCAAAGCCTCCTAACTCACTCACTCGTCCCTCAAGTCCAAAGCCTCCTAACTCACTCACTCGTCCCTCAAGTCCAAAGCCTCCTAACTCACTCACTCGTCCAAAGCCTCCTAACTCACTCACTCGTCCCTCAAGTCCAAAGCCTCCTAACTCACTCACTCGTCCAAAGCCTCCTAACTCACTCACTCGTCCCTCAAGTCCAAAGCCTCCTAACTCACTCACTCGTCCCTCAAGTCCAAAGCCTCCTAACTCACTCACTCGTCCAAAGCCTCCTAAATCACTCACTCGTCCCTCAAGTCCAAAGCCTCCTAACTCACTCACTCGTCCCTCAAGTCCAAAGCCTCCTAACTCACTAACTCGTCCAAAGCCTCCTAACTCACTCACTCGTCCAAAGCCTCCTAACTCACTCACTCGTCCCTCAAGTCCAAAGCCTCCTATCTCACTCACTCTTCCAAAGCCTCCTAACTCACTCACTCGTCCCTCAAGTCCAAAGCCTCCTAACTCACTCACTCGTCCAAAGCCTCCTAACTCACTCACTCGTCCCTCAAGTCCAAAGCCTCCTAACTCACTCACTCGTCCCTCAAGTCCAAAGCCTCCTAACTCACTCACTCGTCCAAAGCCTCCTAACTCACTCACTCGTCCCTCAAGTCCAAAGCCTCCTAACTCACTCACTCGTCCCTCAAGTCCAAAGCCTCCTAACTCACTCACTCGTCCCTCAAGTCCAAAGCCTCCTAACTCACTCACTCGTCCAAAGCCTCCTAACTCACTCACTCGTCCCTCAAGTCCAAAGCCTCCTAACTCACTCACTCGTCCCTCAAGTCCAAAGCCTCCTTACTCACTCACTCGTCCAAAGCCTCCTAACTCACTCACTCGTCCCTCAAGTCCAAAGCCTCCTAACTCACTCACTCGTCCAAAGCCTCCTAACTCACTCACTCGTCCCTCAAGTCCAAAGCCTCCTAACTCACTCACTCGTCCAAAGCCTCCTAACTCACTCACTCGTCCCTCAAGTCCAAAGCCTCCTAACTCACTCACTCGTCCCTCAAGTCCAAAGCCTCCTAACTCACTCACTCGTACCTCAAGTCCAAAGCCTCCTAACTCACTCACTCGTCCAAAGCCTCCTAACTCACTCACTCGTCCCTCAAGTCCAAAGCCTCCTAACTCACTCACTCGTCCAAAGCCTCCTAACTCACTCACTCGTCCAAAGCCTCCTAACTCAGTCACTCGTCCCTCAAGTCCAAAGCCTCCTAACTCACTCACTCGTCCCTCAAGTCCAAAGCCTCCTAACTCACTCACTCGTCCAAAGCCTCCTAACTCACTCACTCGTCCCTCAAGTCCAAAGCCTCCTAACTCACTCACTCGTCCAAAGCCTCCTAACTCACTCACTCGTCCCTCAAGTCCAAAGCCTCCTAACTCACTCACTCGTCCCTCAAGTCCAAAGCCTCCTTACTCACTCACTCGTCCAAAGCCTCCTAACTCACTCACTCGTCCCTCAAGTCCAAAGCCTCCTAACTCACTCACTCGTCCAAAGCCTCCTAACTCACTCACTCGTCCCTCAAGTCCAAAGCCTCCTAACTCACTCACTCGTCCAAAGCCTCCTAACTCACTCACTCGTCCCTCAAGTCCAAAGCCTCCTAACTCACTCACTCGTCCAAAGCCTCCTAACTCACTCACTCGTCCCTCAAGTCCAAAGCCTCCTAACTCACTCACTCGTCCCTCAAGTCCAAAGCCTCCTAACTCACTCACTCGTACCTCAAGTCCAAAGCCTCCTAACTCACTCACTCGTCCAAAGCCTCCTAACTCACTCACTCGTCCCTCAAGTCCAAAGCCTCCTAACTCACTCACTCGTCCAAAGCCTCCTAACTCACTCACTCGTCCAAAGCCTCCTAACTCAGTCACTCGTCCCTCAAGTCCAAAGCCTCCTAACTCACTCACTCGTCCCTCAAGTCCAAAGCCTCCTAACTCACTCACTCGTCCAAAGCCTCCTAACTCACTCACTCGTCCCTCAAGTCCAAAGCCTCCTAACTCACTCACTCGTCCAAAGCCTCCTAACTCACTCACTCGTCCCTCAAGTCCAAAGCCTCCTAACTCACTCACTCGTCCCTCAAGTCCAAAGCCTCCTTACTCACTCACTCGTCCAAAGCCTCCTAACTCACTCACTCGTCCCTCAAGTCCAAAGCCTCCTAACTCACTCACTCGTCCAAAGCCTCCTAACTCACTCACTCGTCCCTCAAGTCCAAAGCCTCCTAACTCACTCACTCGTCCAAAGCCTCCTAACTCACTCACTCGTCCCTCAAGTCCAAAGCCTCCTAACTCACTCACTCGTCCCTCAAGTCCAAAGCCTCCTAACTCACTCACTCGTCCCTCAAGTCCAAAGCCTCCTAACTCACTCACTCGTCCAAAGCCTCCTAACTCACTCACTCGTCCCTCAAGTCCAAAGCCTCCTAACTCACTCACTCGTCCAAAGCCTCCTAACTCACTCACTCGTCCAAAGCCTCCTAACTCAGTCACTCGTCCCTCAAGTCCAAAGCCTCCTAACTCACTCACTCGTCCCTCAAGTCCAAAGCCTCCTAACTCACTCACTCGTCCAAAGCCTCCTAACTCACTCACTCGTCCCTCAAGTCCAAAGCCTCCTAACTCACTCACTCGTCCAAAGCCTCCTAACTCACTCCCTCGTCCCTCAAGTCCAAAGCCTCCTAACTCACTCACTCGTCCCTCAAGTCCAAAGCCTCCTAACTCACTCACTCGTCCCTCAAGTCCAAAGCCTCCTAACTCACTCACTCGTCCAAAGCCTCCTAACTCACTCACTCGTCCCTCAAGTCCAAAGCCTCCTAACTCACTCACTCGTCCAAAGCCTCCTAACTCACTCACTCGTCCCTCAAGTCCAAAGCCTCCTAACTCACTCACTCGTCCCTCAAGTCCAAAGCCTCCTAACTCACTCACTCGTCCAAAGCCTCCTAACTCACTCACTCGTCCCTCAAGTCCAAAGCCTCCTAACTCACTCACTCGTCCCTCAAGTCCAAAGCCTCCTAACTCACTCACTCGTCCCTCAAGTCCAAAGCCTCCTAACTCACTCACTCGTCCAAAGCCTTCTAACTCACTCACTCGTCCAAAGCCTCCTAACTCACTCACTCGTCCCTCAAGTCCAAAGCCTCCTAACTCACTCACTCGTCCCTCAAGTCCGAAGCCTCCTAACTCACTCACTCGTCCAAAGCCTCCTAACTCACTCACTCGTCCCTCAAGTCAAAAGCCTCCTAACTCACTCACTCGTCCAAAGCCTCCTAACTCACTCACTCGTCCCTCAAGTCCAAAGCCTCCTAACTCACTCACTCGTCCCTCAAGTCCAAAGCCTCCTAACTCACTCACTCGTCCCTCAAGTCCAAAGCCTCCTAACTCACTCACTCGTCCCTCAAGTCCAAAGCCTCCTAACTCACTCACTCGTCCAAAGCCTCCTAACTCACTCACTCGTCCCTCAAGTCCAAAGCCTCCTAACTCACTCACTCGTCCAAAGCCTCCTAACTCACTCACTCGTCCCTCAAGTCCAAAGCCTCCTAACTCACTCACTCGTCCAAAGCCTCCTAACTCACTCACTCGTCCCTCAAGTCCAAAGACTCCTAACTCACTCACTCGTCAAAAGCCTCCTAACTCACTCACTCGTCCCTCAAGTCCAAAGCCTCCTAACTCACTCACTCGTCCAAAGCCTCCTAACTCACTCACTCGTCCCTCAAGTCCAAAGCCTCCTAACTCACTCACTCGTCCCTCAAGTCCAAAGCCTCCTAACTCACTCACTCGTCCCTCAAGTCCAAAGCCTCCTAACTCACTCACTCGTCCCTCAAGTCCAAAGCCTCCTAACTCACTCACTCGTCCCTCAAGTCCAAAGCCTCCTAACTCACTCACTCATCCCTCAAGTCCAAAGCCTCCTAACTCACTCACTCGTCCCTCAAGTCCAAAGCCTCCTAACTCACTCACTCGTCCCTCAAGTCCAAAGCCTCCTAACTCACTCACTCGTCCAAAGCCTCCTAACTCACTCACTCGTCCCTCAAGTCCAAAGCCTCCTAACTCACTCACTCGTCCCTCAAGTCCAAAGCCTCCTAACTCACTCACTCGTCCAAAGCCTCCTAACTCACTCACTCGTCCCTCAAGTCCAAAGCCTCCTAACTCACTCACTCGTCCAAAGCCTCCTAACTCACTCACTCGTCCCTCAAGTCCAAAGCCTCCTAACTCACTCACTCGTCCAAAGCCTCCTAACTCACTCACTCGTCCCTCAAGTCCAAAGCCTCCTAACTCACTCACTCGTCCCTCAAGTCCAAAGCCTCCTAACTCACTCACTCGTACCTCAAGTCCAAAGCCTCCTAACTCACTCACTCTTCCCTCAAGTCCAAAGCCTCCTAACTCACTCACTCGTCCCTCAAGTCCAAAGCCTCCTAACTCACTCACTCGTCCAAAGCCTCCTAACTCACTCACTCGTCCCTCAAGTCCAAAGCCTCCTAACTCACTCACTCGTCCAAAGCCTCCTAACTCACTCCCTCGTCCCTCAAGTCCAAAGCCTCCTAACTCACTCACTCGTCCCTCAAGTCCAAAGCCTCCTAACTCACTCACTCGTCCCTCAAGTCCAAAGCCTCCTAACTCACTCACTCGTCCAAAGCCTCCTAACTCACTCACTAGTCCCTCAAGTCCAAAGCCTCCTAACTCACTCACTCGTCCAAAGCCTCCTAACTCACTCACTCGTCCCTCAAGTCCAAAGCCTCCTAACTCACTCACTCGTCCCTCAAGTCCAAAGCCTCCTAACTCACTCACTCGTCCAAAGCCTCCTAACTCACTCACTCGTCCCTCAAGTCCAAAGCCTCCTAACTCACTCACTCGTCCAAAGCCTCCTAACTCACTCACTCGTCCAAAGCCTCCTAACTCAGTCACTCGTCCCTCAAGTCCAAAGCCTCCTAACTCACTCACTCGTCCCTCAAGTCCAAAGCCTCCTAACTCACTCACTCGTCCAAAGCCTCCTAACTCACTCACTCGTCCCTCAAGTCCAAAGCCTCCTAACTCACTCACTCGTCCAAAGCCTCCTAACTCACTCCCTCGTCCCTCAAGTCCAAAGCCTCCTAACTCACTCACTCGTCCCTCAAGTCCAAAGCCTCCTAACTCACTCACTCGTCCCTCAAGTCCAAAGCCTCCTAACTCACTCACTCGTCCAAAGCCTCCTAACTCACTCACTCGTCCCTCAAGTCCAAAGCCTCCTAACTCACTCACTCGTCCAAAGCCTCCTAACTCACTCACTCGTCCCTCAAGTCCAAAGCCTCCTAACTCACTCACTCGTCCCTCAAGTCCAAAGCCTCCTAACTCACTCACTCGTCCAAAGCCTCCTAACTCACTCACTCGTCCCTCAAGTCCAAAGCCTCCTAACTCACTCACTCGTCCCTCAAGTCCAAAGCCTCCTAACTCACTCACTCGTCCCTCAAGTCCAAAGCCTCCTAACTCACTCACTCGTCCAAAGCCTTCTAACTCACTCACTCGTCCAAAGCCTCCTAACTCACTCACTCGTCCCTCAAGTCCAAAGCCTCCTAACTCACTCACTCGTCCCTCAAGTCCGAAGCCTCCTAACTCACTCACTCGTCCAAAGCCTCCTAA
Source organism: Coccyzus lansbergi (assembly GCA_033558105.1). NCBI lineage: Eukaryota > Metazoa > Chordata > Aves > Cuculiformes > Coccyzidae > Coccyzus > Coccyzus lansbergi. The sequence continues at coordinate 33,405 of JAUMJK010001121.1, forward strand.
CTCACTCACTCGTCCCTCAAGTCAAAAGCCTCCTAACTCACTCACTCGTCCAAAGCCTCCTAACTCACTCACTCGTCCCTCAAGTCCAAAGCCTCCTAACTCACTCACTCGTCCCTCAAGTCCAAAGCCTCCTAACTCACTCACTCGTCCCTCAAGTCCAAAGCCTCCTAACTCACTCACTCGTCCCTCAAGTCCAAAGCCTCCTAACTCACTCACTCGTCCAAAGCCTCCTAACTCACTCACTCGTCCCTCAAGTCCAAAGCCTCCTAACTCACTCACTCGTCCAAAGCCTCCTAACTCACTCACTCGTCCCTCAAGTCCAAAGCCTCCTAACTCACTCACTCGTCCAAAGCCTCCTAACTCACTCACTCGTCCCTCAAGTCCAAAGACTCCTAACTCACTCACTCGTCCAAAGCCTCCTAACTCACTCACTCGTCCCTCAAGTCCAAAGCCTCCTAACTCACTCACTCGTCCAAAGCCTCCTAACTCACTCACTCGTCCCTCAAGTCCAAAGCCTCCTAACTCACTCACTCGTCCAAAGCCTCCTAACTCACTCACTCGTCCATCAAGTCCAAAGCCTCCTAACTCACTCACTCGTCCAAAGCCTCCTAACTCACTCACTCGTCCCTCAAGTCCAAAGCCTCCTAACTCACTCACTCGTCCCTCAAGTCCAAAGCCTCCTAACTCACTCACTCGTCCCTCAAGTCCAAAGCCTCCTAACTCACTCACTCGTCCCTCAAGTCCAAAGCCTCCTAACTCACTCACTCGTCCCTCAAGTCCAAAGCCTCCTAACTCACTCACTCATCCCTCAAGTCCAAAGCCTCCTAACTCACTCACTCGTCCCTCAAGTCCAAAGCCTCCTAACTCACTCACTCGTCCCTCAAGTCCAAAGCCTCCTAACTCACTCACTCGTCCAAAGCCTTCTAACTCACTCACTCGTCCAAAGCCTCCTAACTCACTCACTCGTCCCTCAAGTCCAAAGCCTCCTAACTCACTCACTCGTCCCTCAAGTCCAAAGCCTCCTAACTCACTCACTCGTCCAAAGCCTCCTAACTCACTCACTCGTCCCTCAAGTCCAAAGCCTCCTAACTCACTCACTCGTCCAAAGCCTCCTAACTCACTCACTCGTCCCTCAAGTCCAAAGCCTCCTAACTCACTCACTCGTCCAAAACCTCCTAACTCACTCACTCGTCCCTCAAGTCCAAAGCCTCCTAACTCACTCACTCGTCCAAAGCCTCCTAACTCACTCACTCGTCCCTCAAGTCCAAAGCCTCCTAACTCACTCACTCGTCCCTCAAGTCCAAAGCCTCCTAACTCACTTACTCGTCCAAAGCCTCCTAACTCACTCACTCGTCCCTCAAGTCCAAAGCCTCCTAACTCACTCACTCGTCCCTCAAGTCCAAAGCCTCCTAACTCACGCACTCGTCCCTCAAGTCCAAAGCCTCCTAACTCACTCACTCGTCCAAAGCCTCCTAACTCACTCACTCGTCCCTCAAGTCCAAAGCCTCCTAACTCACTCACTCGTCCCTCAAGTCCAAAGTCTCCTAACTCACTCACTCGTCCCTCAAGTCCAAAGCCTCCTAACTGACTCACTCGTGCAAAGCCTCCTAACTCACTCACTCGTCCCTCAAGTCCAAAGCCTCCTAACTAACTCACTCGTCCCTCAAGTCCAAAGCCTCCTAACTCACTCACTCGTCCAAAGCCTCCTAACTCACTCACTCGTCCCTCAAGTCCAAAGCCTCCTAACTCACTCACTCGTCCCTCAAGTCCAAAGCCTCCTAACTCACTCACTCGTCCCTCAAGTCCAAAGCCTCCTAACTCACTCACTCGTCCAAAGCCTTCTAACTCACTCACTCGTCCAAAGCCTCCTAACTCACTCACTCGTCCCTCAAGTCCAAAGCCTCCTAACTCACTCACTCGTCCAAAGCCTCCTAACTCACTCACTCGTCCCTCAAGTCCAAAGCCTCCTAACTCAGTCACTCGTCCAAAGCCTCCTAACTCACTCACTCGTCCAAAGCCTCCTAACTCACTCACTCGTCCCTCAAGTCCAAAGCCTCCTAACTCACTCACTCGTCCCTCAAGTCCAAAGCCTCCTAACTCACTCACTCGTCCAAAGCCTCCTAACTCACTCACTCGTTCCTCAAGTCCAAAGCCTCCTAACTCACTCACTCGTCCAAAGCCTCCTAACTCACTCACTCGTCCCTCAAGTCCAAAGCCTCCTAACTCACTCACTCGTCCAAAGCCTCCTAACTCACTCACTCGTCCCTCAAGTCCAAAGCCTCCTAACTCACTCACTCGTCCCTCAAGTCCAAAGCCTCCTAACTCACTCACTCGTCCCTCAAGTCCAAAGCCTCCTAACTCACTCACTCGTCCCTCAAGTCCAAAGCCTCCTAACTCACTCACTCGTCCCTCAAGTCCAAAGCCTCCTAACTCACTCACTCGTCCCTCAAGTCCAAAGCCTCCTAACTCACTCACTCGTCCCTCAAGTCCAAAGCCTCCTAACTCACTCACTCGTCCAAAGCCTCCTAACTCACTCACTCGTCCAAAGCCTCCTAACTCACTCACTCGTCCCTCAAGTCCAAAGCCTCCTAACTCACTCACTCGTCCCTCAAGTCCAAAGCCTCCTAACTCACTCACTCGTCCCTCAAGTCCAAAGCCTCCTAACTCACTCACTCGTCCAAAGCCTTCTAACTCACTCACTCGTCCAAAGCCTCCTAACTCACTCACTCGTCCCTCAAGTCCAAAGCCTCCTAACTCACTCACTCGTCCAAAGCCTCCTAACTCACTCACTCGTCCCTCAAGTCCAAAGCCTCCTAACTCACTCACTCGTCCAAAGCCTCCTAACTCACTCACTCGTCCAAAGCCTCCTAACTCACTCACTCGTCCCTCAAGTCCAAAGCCTCCTAACTCACTCACTCGTCCCTCAAGTCCAAAGCCTCCTAACTCACTCACTCGTCCAAAGCCTCCTAACTCACTCACTCGTTCCTCAAGTCCAAAGCCTCCTAACTCACTCACTCGTCCAAAGCCTCCTAACTCACTCACTCGTCCCTCAAGTCCAAAGCCTCCTAACTCACTCACTCGTCCAAAGCCTCCTAACTCACTCACTCGTCCCTCAAGTCCAAAGCCTCCTAACTCACTCACTCGTCCCTCAAGTCCAAAGCCTCCTAACTCACTCACTCGTCCCTCAAGTCCAAAGCCTCCTAACTCACTCACTCGTCCCTCAAGTCCAAAGCCTCCTAACTCACTCACTCGTCCCTCAAGTCCAAAGCCTCCTAACTCACTCACTCGTCCAAAGCCTCCTAACTCACTCACTCGTCCCTCAAGTCCAAAGCCTCCTAACTCACTCACTCGTCCAAAGCCTCCTAACTCACTCACTCGTCCCTCAAGTCCAAAGCCTCCTAACTCACTCACTCGTCCAAAGCCTCCTAACTCACTCACTCGTCCCTCAAGTCCAAAGTCTCCTAACTCACTCACTCGTCCCTCAAGTCCAAAGCCTCCTAACTCACTCACTCGTCCAAAACCTCCTAACTCACTCACTCGTCCCTCAAGTCCAAAGCCTCCTAACTCACTCACTCGTCCAAAGCCTCCTAACTCTATCAGTCGTCCAAAGCCTCCTAACTCACTCACTCGTCCAAAGCCTCCTAACTCACTCACTCGTCCCTCAAGTCCAAAGCCTCCTAACTCACTCACTCGTCCCTCAAGTCCAAAGCCTCCTAACTCACTCACTCGTCCAAAGCCTCCTAACTCACTCACTCGTCCCTCAAGTCCAAAGCCTCCTAACTCACTCACTCGTCCCTCAAGTCCAAAGCCTCCTAACTCACTAACTCGTCCAAAGCCTCCTAACTCACTCACTCGTCCAAAGCCTCCTAACTCACTCACTCGTCCCTCAAGTCCAAAGCCTCCTAACTCACTCACTCGTCCAAAGCCTCCTAACTCACTCACTCGTCCCTCAAGTCCAAAGCCTCCTAACTCACTCACTCGTCCAAAGCCTCCTAACTCACTCACTCGTCCCTCAAGTCCAAAGCCTCCTAACTCACTCACTCGTCCCTCAAGTCCAAAGCCTCCTAACTCACTCACTCGTACCTCAAGTCCAAAGCCTCCTAACTCACTCACTCGTCCCTCAAGTCCAAAGCCTCCTAACTCACTCACTCGTCCCTCAAGTCCAAAGCCTCCTAACTCACTCACTCGTCCAAAGCCTCCTAACTCACTCACTCGTCCCTCAAGTCCAAAGCCTCCTAACTCACTCACTCGTCCAAAGCCTCCTAACTCACTCACTCGTCCCTCAAGTCCAAAGCCTCCTAACTCACTCACTCGTCCCTCAAGTCCAAAGCCTCCTAACTCACTCACTCGTCCCTCAAGTCCAAAGCCTCCTAACTCACTCTCTCGTCCCTCAAGTCCAAAGCCTCCTAACTCACTCACTCGTCCCTCAAGTCCAAAGCCTCCTAACTCACTCACTCGTCCCTCAAGTCCAAAGCCTCCTAACTCACTCACTCGTCCCTCAAGTCCAAAGCCTCCTAACTCACTCACTCGTCCCTCAAGTCCAAAGCCTCCTAACTCACTCACTCGTCCCTCAAGTCCAAAGCCTCCTAACTCACTCACTCTTCCCTCAAGTCCAAAGCCTCCTAACTCACTCACTCGTCCCTCAAGTCCAAAGCCTCCTAACTCACTCACTCGTCCAAAGCCTCCTAACTCACTCACTCGTCCCTCAAGTCCAAAGCCTCCTAACTCACTCACTCGTCCAAAGCCTCCTAACTCACTCCCTCGTCCCTCAAGTCCAAAGCCTCCTAACTCACTCACTCGTCCCTCAAGTCCAAAGCCTCCTAACTCACTCACTCGTCCCTCAAGTCCAAAGCCTCCTAACTCACTCACTCGTCCAAAGCCTCCTAACTCACTCACTAGTCCCTCAAGTCCAAAGCCTCCTAACTCACTCACTCGTCCAAAGCCTCCTAACTCACTCACTCATCCCTCAAGTCCAAAGCCTCCTAACTCACTCACTCGTCCCTCAAGTCCAAAGCCTCCTAACTCACTCACTCGTCCAAAGCCTCCTAACTCACTCACTCGTCCCTCAAGTCCAAAGCCTCCTAACTCACTCACTCGTCCAAAGCCTCCTAACTCACTCACTCATCCCTCAAGTCCAAAGCCTCCTAACTCACTCACTCGTCCAAAGCCTCCTAACTCACTCACTCGTCCCTCAAGTCCAAAGCCTCCTAACTCACTCACTCGTCCCTCAAGTCCAAAGCCTCCTAACTCACTCACTCGTACCTCAAGTCCAAAGCCTCCTAACTCACTCACTCGTCCCTCAAGTCCAAAGCCTCCTAACTCACTCACTCGTCCCTCAAGTCCAAAGCCTCCTAACTCACTCACTCGTCCAAAGCCTCCTAACTCACTCACTCGTCCCTCAAGTCCAAAGCCTCCTAACTCACTCACTCGTCCAAAGCCTCCTAACTCACTCACTCGTCCCTCAAGTCCAAAGCCTCCTAACTCACTCACTCGTCCCTCAAGTCCAAAGCCTCCTAACTCACTCACTCGTCCCTCAAGTCCAAAGCCTCCTAACTCACTCTCTCGTCCCTCAAGTCCAAAGCCTCCTAACTCACTCACTCGTCCCTCAAGTCCAAAGCCTCCTAACTCACTCACTCGTCCCTCAAGTCCAAAGCCTCCTAACTCACTCACTCGTCCCTCAAGTCCAAAGCCTCCTAACTCACTCACTCGTCCCTCAAGTCCAAAGCCTCCTAACTCACTCACTCGTCCCTCAAGTCCAAAGCCTCCTAACTCACTCACTCTTCCCTCAAGTCCAAAGCCTCCTAACTCACTCACTCGTCCCTCAAGTCCAAAGCCTCCTAACTCACTCACTCGTCCAAAGCCTCCTAACTCACTCACTCGTCCCTCAAGTCCAAAGCCTCCTAACTCACTCACTCGTCCAAAGCCTCCTAACTCACTCCCTCGTCCCTCAAGTCCAAAGCCTCCTAACTCACTCACTCGTCCCTCAAGTCCAAAGCCTCCTAACTCACTCACTCGTCCCTCAAGTCCAAAGCCTCCTAACTCACTCACTCGTCCAAAGCCTCCTAACTCACTCACTAGTCCCTCAAGTCCAAAGCCTCCTAACTCACTCACTCGTCCAAAGCCTCCTAACTCACTCACTCATCCCTCAAGTCCAAAGCCTCCTAACTCACTCACTCGTCCCTCAAGTCCAAAGCCTCCTAACTCACTCACTCGTCCAAAGCCTCCTAACTCACTCACTCGTCCCTCAAGTCCAAAGCCTCCTAACTCACTCACTCGTCCAAAGCCTCCTAACTCACTCACTCGTCCAAAGCCTCCTAACTCACTCACTCGTCCCTCAAGTCCAAAGCCTCCTAACTCACTCACTCGTCCCTCAAGTCCAAAGCCTCCTAACTCACTCACTCGTCCAAAGCCTCCTAACTCACTCACTCGTCCCTCAAGTCCAAAGCCTCCTAACTCACTCACTCGTCCAAAGCCTCCTAACTCACTCCCTCGTCCCTCAAGTCCAAAGCCTCCTAACTCACTCACTCGTCCCTCAAGTCCAAAGCCTCCTAACTCACTCACTCGTCCCTCAAGTCCAAAGCCTCCTAACTCACTCACTCGTCCAAAGCCTCCTAACTCACTCACTCGTCCCTCAAGTCCAAAGCCTCCTAACTCACTCACTCGTCCAAAGCCTCCTAACTCACTCACTCGTCCCTCAAGTCCAAAGCCTCCTAACTCACTCACTCGTCCCTCAAGTCCAAAGCCTCCTAACTCACTCACTCGTCCAAAGCCTCCTAACTCACTCACTCGTCCCTCAAGTCCAAAGCCTCCTAACTCACTCACTCGTCCCTCAAGTCCAAAGCCTCCTAACTCACTCACTCGTCCCTCAAGTCCAAAGCCTCCTAACTCACTCACTCGTCCAAAGCCTTCTAACTCACTCACTCGTCCAAAGCCTCCTAACTCACTCACTCGTCCCTCAAGTCCAAAGCCTCCTAACTCACTCACTCGTCCCTCAAGTCCGAAGCCTCCTAACTCACTCACTCGTCCAAAGCCTCCTAACTCACTCACTCGTCCCTCAAGTCAAAAGCCTCCTAACTCACTCACTCGTCCAAAGCCTCCTAACTCACTCACTCGTCCCTCAAGTCCAAAGCCTCCTAACTCACTCACTCGTCCCTCAAGTCCAAAGCCTCCTAACTCACTCACTCGTCCCTCAAGTCCAAAGCCTCCTAACTCACTCACTCGTCCCTCAAGTCCAAAGCCTCCTAACTCACTCACTCGTCCCTCAAGTCCAAAGCCTCCTAACTCACTCACTCGTCCAAAGCCTCCTAACTCACTCACTCGTCCCTCAAGTCCAAAGCCTCCTAACTCACTCACTCGTCCAAAGCCTCCTAACTCACTCACTCGTCCCTCAAGTCCAAAGCCTCCTAACTCACTCACTCGTCCAAAGCCTCCTAACTCACTCACTCGTCCCTCAAGTCCAAAGCCTCCTAACTCACTCACTCGTCCAAAGCCTCCTAACTCACTCACTCGTCCCTCAAGTCCAAAGCCTCCTAACTCACTCACTCGTCCAAAGCCTCCTAACTCACTCACTCGTCCCTCAAGTCCAAAGCCTCCTAACTCACTCACTCGTCCAAAGCCTCCTAACTCACTCACTCGTCCATCAAGTCCAAAGCCTCCTAACTCACTCACTCGTCCAAAGCCTCCTAACTCACTCACTCGTCCCTCAAGTCCAAAGCCTCCTAACTCACTCACTCGTCCCTCAAGTCCAAAGCCTCCTAACTCACTCACTCGTACCTCAAGTCCAAAGCCTCCTAACTCACTCACTCGTCCCTCAAGTCCAATGCCTCCTAACTCACTCACTCGTCCCTCAAGTCCAAAGCCTCCTAACTCACTCACTCGTCCAAAGCCTCCTAACTCACTCACTCGTCCCTCAAGTCCAAAGCCTCCTAACTCACTCACTCGTCCAAAGCCTCCTAACTCACTCCCTCGTCCCTCAAGTCCAAAGCCTCCTAACTCACTCACTCGTCCCTCAAGTCCAAAGCCTCCTAACTCACTCACTCGTCCAAAGCCTCCTAACTCACTCACTCGTCCCTCAAGTCCAAAGCCTCCTAACTCACTCACTCATCCAAAGCCTCCTAACTCACTCACTCGTCCCTCAAGTCCAAAGCCTCCTAACTCACTCACTCGTCCAAAGCCTCCTAACTCACTCACTCGTCCCTCAAGTCCAAAGCCCGCTAACTCACTCACTCGTCCCTCAAGTCCAAAGCCTCCTAACTCACTCACTCGTACCTCAAGTCCAAAGCCTCCTAACTCACTCACTCGTCCCTCAAGTCCAAAGCCTCCTAACTCACTCACTCGTCCCTCAAGTCCAAAGCCTCCTAACTCACTCACTCGTCCCTCAAGTCCAAAGCCTCCTAACTCACTCACTCGTACCTCAAGTCCAAAGCCTCCTAACTCACTCACTCGTCCCTCAAGTCCAAAGCCTCCTAACTCACTCACTCGTCCCTCAAGTCCAAAGCCTCCTAACTCACTCACTCGTCCAAAGCCTCCTAACTCACTCACTCGTCCCTCAAGTCCAAAGCCTCCTAACTCACTCACTCGTCCAAAGCCTCCTAACTCACTCACTCGTCCCTCAAGTCCAAAGCCTCCTAACTCACTCACTCGTCCCTCAAGTCCAAAGCCTCCTAACTCACTCACTCGTCCCTCAAGTCCAAAGCCTCCTAACTCACTCACTCGTCCCTCAAGTCCAAAGCCTCCTAACTCACTCACTCGTCCCTCAAGTCCAAAGCCTCCTAACTCACTCACTCGTCCCTCAAGTCCAAAGCCTCCTAACTCACTCACTCGTCCCTCAAGTCCAAAGCCTCCTAACTCACTCACTCGTCCCTCAAGTCCAAAGCCTCCTAACTCACTCACTCGTCCCTCAAGTCCAAAGCCTCCTAACTCACTTACTCGTCCAAAGCCTCCTAACTCACTCACTCGTCCCTCAAGTCCAAAGCCTCCTAACTCACTCACTCGTCCCTCAAGTCCAAAGTCTCCTAACTGACTCACTCGTCCCTCAAGTCCAAAGCCTCCTAACTCACTCACTCGTCCCTCAAGTCCAAAGCCTCCTAACTCACTCACTCGTCCCTCAAGTCCAAAGCCTCCTAACTCACTCACTCGTCCAAAGCCTCCTAACTCACTCACTCGTCCCTCAAGTCCAAAGCCTCCTAACTCACTCACTCGTCCCTCAAGTCCAAAGCCTCCTAACTCACTCACTCGTGCAAAGCCTCCTAACTCACTCACTCGTCCCTCAAGTCCAAAGCCTCCTAACTCACTCACTCGTCCCTCAAGTCCAAAGCCTCCTAACTCACTCTCTCGTCCCGCAAGTCCAAAGCCTCCTAACTCACTCACTCGTCCCTCAAGTCCAAAGCCTCCTAACTCACTCACTCGTCCCTCAAGTCCAAAGCCTCCTAACTCACTCACTCGTCCAAAGCCTTCTAACTCACTCACTCGTCCAAAGCCTCCTAACTCACTCACTCGTCCCTCAAGTCCAAAGCCTCCTAACTCACTCACTCGTCCCTCAAGTCCAAAGCCTCCTAACTCACTCACTCGTCCAAAGCCTCCTAACTCACTCACTCGTCCAAAGCCTCCTAACTCACTCACTCGTCCCTCAAGTCCAAAGCCTCCTAACTCACTCACTCGTCCCTCAAGTCCAAAGCCTCCTAACTCACTCACTCGTCCAAAGCCTCCTAACTCACTCACTCGTCCCTCAAGTCCAAAGCCTCCTAACTCACTCACTCGTCCAAAGCCTCCTAACTCACTCACTCGTCCCTCAAGTCCAAAGCCTCCTAACTCACTCACTCGTCCAAAGCCTCCTAACTCACTCACTCGTCCCTCAAGTCCAAAGCCTCCTAACTCACTCACTCGTCCAAAGCCTCCTAACTCACTCACTCGTCCCTCAAGTCCAAAGCCTCCTAACTCACTCACTCGTCCCTCAAGTCCAAAGCCTCCTGACTCACTCATTCGTCCCTCAAGTCCAAAGCCTCCTAACTCACTCACTCGTCCAAAGCCTCCTAACTCACTCACTCGTCCCTCAAGTCCAAAGCCTCCTAACTCACTCACTCGTCCCTCAAGTCCAAAGCCTCCTAACTCACTCACTCGTCCAAAGCCTCCTAACTCACTCACTCGTCCAAAGCCTCCTAACTCACTCACTCATCCCTCAAGTCCAAAGCCTCCTAACTCACTCACTCGTCCCTCAAGTCCAAAGCCTCCTAACTCACTCACTCGTCCAAAGCCTTCTAACTCACTCACTCGTCCAAAGCCTCCTAACTCACTCACTCGTCCCTCAAGTCCAAAGCCTCCTAACTCACTCACTCGTCCCTCAAGTCCAAAGCCTCCTAACTCACTCACTCGTCCAAAGCCTCCTAACTCACTCACTCGTCCCTCAAGTCCAAAGCCTCCTAACTCACTCACTCGTCCCTCAAGTCCAAAGCCTCCTAACTCACTCACTCGTCCAAAGCCTCCTAACTCACTCACTCGTCCCTCAAGTCCAAAGCCTCCTAACTCACTCACTCGTCCCTCAAGTCCAAAGCCTCCTAACTCACTCACTCGTCCATCAAGTCCAAAGCCTCCTAACTCACTCACTCGTCCAAAGCCTCCTAACTCACTCACTCGTCCCTCAAGTCCAAAGCCTCCTAACTCACTCACTCGTCCCTCAAGTCCAAAGCCTCCTAACTCACTCACTCGTACCTCAAGTCCAAAGCCTCCTAACTCACTCACTCGTCCCTCAAGTCCAAAGCCTCCTAACTCACTCACTCGTCCCTCAAGTCCAAAGCCTCCTAACTCACTCACTCCTCCAAAGCCTCCTAACTCACTCACTCGTCCCTCAAGTCCAAAGCCTCCTAACTCACTCACTCGTCCAAAGCCTCCTAACTCACTCCCTCGTCCCTCAAGTCCAAAGCCTCCTAACTCACTCACTCGTCCCTCAAGTCCAAAGCCTCCTAACTCACTCACTCGTCCAAAGCCTCCTAACTCACTCACTCGTCCCTCAAGTCCAAAGCCCCCTAACTCACTCACTCGTCCCTCAAGTCCAAAGCCTCCTAACTCACTCACTCGTACCTCAAGTCCAAAGCCTCCTAACTCACTCACTCGTCCCTCAAGTCCAAAGCCTCCTAACTCACTCACTCGTCCCTCAAGTCCAAAGCCTCCTAACTCACTCACTCGTCCAAAGCCTCCTAACTCACTCACTCGTCCCTCAAGTCCAAAGCCTCCTAACTCACTCACTCGTCCAAAGCCTCCTAACTCACTCACTCGTCCAAAGCCTCCTAACTCACTCACTCGTCCCTCAAGTCCAAAGCCTCCTAACTCACTCACTCGTCCCTCAAGTCCAAAGCCTCCTAACTCACTCACTCGTCCCTCAAGTCCAAAGCCTCCTAACTCACTCACTCATCCCTCAAGTCCAAAGCCTCCTAACTCACTCACTCGTCCCTCAAGTCCAAAGCCTCCTAACTCACTCACTCGTCCCTCAAGTCCAAAGCCTCCTAACTCACTCACTCGTCCCTCAAGTCCAAAGCCTCCTAACTCACTCACTCGTCCCTCAAGTCCAAAGCCTCCTAACTCACTCACTCGTCCCTCAAGTCCAATGCCTCCTAACTCACTCACTCGTCCAAAGCCTCCTAACTCACTCACTCGTCCCTCAAGTCCAAAGCCTCCTAACTCACTCACTCGTCCCTAAAGTCCAAAGTCTCCTAACTGACTCACTCGTCCCTCAAGTCCAAAGCCTCCTAACTCACTCACTCGTCCCTCAAGTCCAAAGCCTCCTAACTCACTCACTCGTCCCTCAAGTCCAAAGCCTCCTAACTGACTCACTCGTGCAAAGCCTCCTAACTCACTCACTCGTCCCTCAAGTCCAAAGCCTCCTAACTCACTCACTCGTCCCTCAAGTCCAAAGCCTCCTAACTCACTCACTCGTCGAAAGCCTCCTAACTCACTCACTCGTCCCTCAAGTCCAAAGCCTCCTAACTCACTCACTCGTCCAAAGCCTCCTAACTCACTCACTCGTCCCTCAAGTCCAAAGCCTCCTAACTCACTCACTCGTCCCTCAAGTCCAAAGCCTCCTAACTCACTCACTCGTCCAAAGCCTTCTAACTCACTCACTCGTCCAAAGCCTCCTAACTCACTCACTCGTCCCTCAAGTCCAAAGCCTCCTAACTCACTCACTCGTCCCTCAAGTCCAAAGCCTCCTAACTCACTCACTCGTCCAAAGCCTCCTAACTCACTCACTCGTCCCTCAAGTCCAAAGCCTCCTAACTCACTCACTCGTCCAAAGCCTCCTAACTCACTCACTCGTCCCTCAAGTCCAAAGCCTCCTAACTCACTCACTCGTCCAAAACCTCCTAACTCACTCACTCGTCCCTCAAGTCCAAAGCCTCCTAACTCACTCACTCGTCCAAAGCCTCCTAACTCACTCACTCGTCCCTCAAGTCCAAAGCCTCCTAACTCACTCACTCGTCCCTCAAGTCCAAAGCCTCCTAACTCACTTACTCGTCCAAAGCCTCCTAACTCACTCACTCGTCCCTCAAGTCCAAAGCCTCCTAACTCACTCACTCGTCCCTCAAGTCCAAAGCCTCCTAACTCACGCACTCGTCCCTCAAGTCCAAAGCCTCCTAACTCACTCACTCGTCCAAAGCCTCCTAACTCACTCACTCGTCCCTCAAGTCCAAAGCCTCCTAACTCACTCACTCGTCCCTCAAGTCCAAAGTCTCCTAACTCACTCACTCGTCCCTCAAGTCCAAAGCCTCCTAACTGACTCACTCGTGCAAAGCCTCCTAACTCACTCACTCGTCCCTCAAGTCCAAAGCCTCCTAACTAACTCACTCGTCCCTCAAGTCCAAAGCCTCCTAACTCACTCACTCGTCCAAAGCCTCCTAACTCACTCACTCGTCCCTCAAGTCCAAAGCCTCCTAACTCACTCACTCGTCCAAAGCCTCCTAACTCACTCACTCGTCCAAAGCCTCCTAACTCACTCACTCGTCCCTCAAGTCCAAAGCCTCCTAACTCACTCACTCGTCCCTCAAGTCCAAAGCCTCCTAACTCACTCACTCGTCCCTCAAGTCCAAAGCCTCCTAACTCACTCACTCGTCCAAAGCCTTCTAACTCACTCACTCGTCCAAAGCCTCCTAACTCACTCACTCGTCCCTCAAGTCCAAAGCCTCCTAACTCACTCACTCGTCCAAAGCCTCCTAACTCACTCACTCGTCCCTCAAGTCCAAAGCCTCCTAACTCACTCACTCGTCCAAAGCCTCCTAACTCACTCACTCGTCCCTCAAGTCCAAAGCCTCCTAACTCACTCACTCGTCCCTCAAGTCCAAAGCCTCCTAACTCACTCACTCGTCCAAAGCCTCCTAACTCACTCACTCGTTCCTCAAGTCCAAAGCCTCCTAACTCACTCACTCGTCCAAAGCCTCCTAACTCACTCACTCGTCCCTCAAGTCCAAAGCCTCCTAACTCACTCACTCGTCCAAAGCCTCCTAACTCACTCACTCGTCCCTCAAGTCCAAAGCCTCCTAACTCACTCACTCGTCCCTCAAGTCCAAAGCCTCCTAACTCACTCACTCGTCCCTCAAGTCCAAAGCCTCCTAACTCACTCACTCGTCCCTCAAGTCCAAAGCCTCCTAACTCACTCACTCGTCCCTCAAGTCCAAAGCCTCCTAACTCACTCACTCGTCCAAAGCCTCCTAACTCACTCACTCGTCCCTCAAGTCCAAAGCCTCCTAACTCACTCACTCGTCCAAAGCCTCCTAACTCACTCACTCGTCGCTCAAGTCCAAAGCCTCCTAACTCACTCACTCGTCCAAAGCCTCCTAACTCACTCACTCGTCCCTCAAGTCCAAAGTCTCCTAACTCACTCACTCGTCCCTCAAGTCCAAAGCCTCCTAACTCACTCACTTGTCCAAAACCTCCTAACTCACTCACTCGTCCCTCAAGTCCAAAGCCTCCTAACTCACTCACTCGTCCAAAGCCTCCTAACTCTATCAGTCGTCCAAAGCCTCCTAACTCACTCACTCGTCCAAAGCCTCCTAACTCACTCACTCGTCCCTCAAGTCCAAAGCCTCCTAACTCACTCACTCGTCCCTCAAGTCCAAAGCCTCCTAACTCACTCACTCGTCCAAAGCCTCCTAACTCACTCACTCGTCCCTCAAGTCCAAAGCCTCCTAACTCACTCACTCGTCCCTCAAGTCCAAAGCCTCCTAACTCACTAACTCGTCCAAAGCCTCCTAACTCACTCACTCGTCCAAAGCCTCCTAACTCACTCACTCGTCCCTCAAGTCCAAAGCCTCCTAACTCACTCACTCGTCCAAAGCCTCCTAACTCACTCACTCGTCCCTCAAGTCCAAAGCCTCCTAACTCACTCACTCGTCCAAAGCCTCCTAACTCACTCACTCGTCCCTCAAGTCCAAAGCCTCCTAACTCACTCACTCGTCCCTCAAGTCCAAAGCCTCCTAACTCACTCACTCGTACCTCAAGTCCAAAGCCTCCTAACTCACTCACTCGTCCCTCAAGTCCAAAGCCTCCTAACTCACTCACTCGTCCCTCAAGTCCAAAGCCTCCTAACTCACTCACTCGTCCAAAGCCTCCTAACTCACTCACTCGTCCCTCAAGTCCAAAGCCTCCTAACTCACTCACTCGTCCAAAGCCTCCTAACTCACTCACTCGTCCCTCAAGTCCAAAGCCTCCTAACTCACTCACTCGTCCCTCAAGTCCAAAGCCTCCTAACTCACTCACTCGTCCCTCAAGTCCAAAGCCTCCTAACTCACTCACTCGTCCCTCAAGTCCAAAGCCTCCTAACTCACTCACTCGTCCCTCAAGTCCAAAGCCTCCTAACTCACTCACTCGTCCCTCAAGTCCAAAGCCTCCTAACTCACTCACTCGTCCCTCAAGTCCAAAGCCTCCTAACTCACTCACTCGTCCCTCAAGTCCAAAGCCTCCTAACTCACTTACTCGTCCAAAGCCTCCTAACTCACTCACTCGTCCCTCAAGTCCAAAGCCTCCTAACTCACTCACTCGTCCCTCAAGTCCAAAGTCTCCTAACTGACTCACTCGTCCCTCAAGTCCAAAGCCTCCTAACTCACTCACTCGTCCCTCAAGTCCAAAGCCTCCTAACTCACTCACTCGTCCCTCAAGTCCAAAGCCTCCTAACTCACTCACTCGTCCAAAGCCTCCTAACTCACTCACTCGTCCCTCAAGTCCAAAGCCTCCTAACTCACTCACTCGTCCCTCAAGTCCAAAGCCTCCTAACTGACTCACTCGTGCAAAGCCTCCTAACTCACTCACTCGTCCCTCAAGTCCAAAGCCTCCTAACTCACTCACTCGTCCCTCAAGTCCAAAGCCTCCTAACTCACACACTCGTCCAAAGCCTCCTAACTCACTCTCTCGTCCCGCAAGTCCAAAGCCTCCTAACTCACTCACTCGTCCAAAGCCTCCTAACTCACTCACTCATCCCTCAAGTCCAAAGCCTCCTAACTCACTCACTCGTCCTTCAAGTCCAAAGCCTCCTAACTCACTCATTCGTCCCTCAAGTCCAAAGCCTCCTAACTCACTCACTCGTCCCTCAAGTCCAAAGCCTCCTAACTCACTCACTCGTCCCTCAAGTCCAAAGCCTCCTAACTCACTCACTCGTCCAAAGCCTTCTAACTCACTCACTCGTCCAAAGCCTCCTAACTCACTCACTCGTCCCTCAAGTCCAAAGCCTCCTAACTCACTCACTCGTCCCTCAAGTCCAAAGCCTCCTAACTCACTCACTCGTCCAAAGCCTCCTAACTCACTCACTCGTCCAAAGCCTCCTAACTCACTCACTCGTCCCTCAAGTCCAAAGCCTCCTAACTCACTCACTCGTCCCTCAAGTCCAAAGCCTCCTAACTCACTCACTCGTCCAAAGCCTCCTAACTCACTCACTCGTCCCTCAAGTCCAAAGCCTCCTAACTCACTCACTCGTCCAAAGCCTCCTAACTCACTCACTCGTCCCTCAAGTCCAAAGCCTCCTAACTCACTCACTCGTCCAAAGCCTCCTAACTCACTCACTCGTCCCTCAAGTCCAAAGCCTCCTAACTCACTCACTCGTCCAAAGCCTCCTAACTCACTCACTCGTCCCTCAAGTCCAAAGCCTCCTAACTCACTCACTCGTCCCTCAAGTCCAAAGCCTCCTAACTCACTCATTCGTCCCTCAAGTCCAAAGCCTCCTAACTCACTCACTCGTCCAAAGCCTCCTAACTCACTCACTCGTCCCTCAAGTCCAAAGCCTCCTAACTCACTCACTCGTCCCTCAAGTCCAAAGCCTCCTAACTCACTCACTCGTCCAAAGCCTCCTAACTCACTCACTCGTCCAAAGCCTCCTAACTCACTCACTCGTCCCTCAAGTCCAAAGCCTCCTAACTCACTCACTCGTCCCTCAAGTCCAAAGCCTCCTAACTCACTCACTCGTCCCTCAAGTCCAAAGCCTCCTAACTCACTCACTCGTCCAAAGCCTTCTAACTCACTCACTCGTCCAAAGCCTCCTAACTCACTCACTCGTCCCTCAAGTCCAAAGCCTCCTAACTCACTCACTCGTCCCTCAAGTCCAAAGCCTCCTAACTCACTCACTCGTCCAAAGCCTCCTAACTCACTCACTCGTCCCTCAAGTCCAAAGCCTCCTAACTCACTCACTCGTCCCTCAAGTCCAAAGCCTCCTAACTCACTCACTCGTCCAAAGCCTCCTAACTCACTCACTCGTCCCTCAAGTCCAAAGCCTCCTAACTCACTCACTCGTCCCTCAAGTCCAAAGCCTCCTAACTCACTCACTCGTCCAAAGCCTTCTAACTCACTCACTCGTCCAAAGCCTCCTAACTAACTCACTCGTCCCTCAAGTCCAAAGCCTCCTAACTCACTCACTCGTCCCTCAAGTCCAAAGCCTCCTAACTCACTCACTCGTCCAAAACCTCCTAACTCACTCACTCGTCCCTCAAGTCCAAAGCCTCCTAACTCACTCACTCGTCCAAAGCCTCCTAACTCACTCACTCGTCCCTCAAGTCCAAAGCCTCCTAACTCACTCACTCGTCCCTCAAGTCCAAAGCCTCCTAACTCACTCACTCGTCCAAAGCCTCCTAACTCACTCACTCGTCCCTCAAGTCCAAAGCCTCCTAACTCACTCACTCGTCCCTCAAGTCCAAAGCCTCCTAACTCACTAACTCGTCCAAAGCCTCCTAACTCACTCACTCGTCCAGAGCCTCCTAACTCACTCACTCGTCCCTCAAGTCCAAAGCCTCCTAACTCACTCACTCGTCCAAAGCCTCCTAACTCACTCACTCGTCCCTCAAGTCCAAAGCCTCCTAACTCACTCACTCGTCCAAAGCCTCCTAACTCACTCACTCGTCCCTCAAGTCCAAAGCCTCCTAACTCACTCACTCGTCCAAAGCCTCCTAACTCACTCACTCGTCCCTCAAGTCCAAAGCCTCCTAACTCACTCACTCGTCCAAAGCCTCCTAACTCACTCACTCGTCCCTCAAGTCCAAAGCCTCCTAACTCACTCACTCGTCCAAAGCCTCCTAACTCACTCACTCGTCCCTCAAGTCCAAAGCCTCCTAACTCACTCACTCGTCCAAAGCCTCCTAACTCACTCACTCGTCCCTCAAGTCCAAAGCCTCCTAACTCACTCACTCGTCCCTCAAGTCCAAAGCCTCCTAACTCACTCACTCGTCCCTCAAGTCCAAAGCCTCCTAACTCACTCACTCGTCCCTCAAGTCCAAAGCCTCCTAACTCACTCACTCGTACCTCAAGTCCAAAGCCTCCTAACTCACTCACTCGTCCCTCAAGTCCAAAGCCTCCTAACTCACTCACTCGTCCCTCAAGTCCAAAGCCTCCTAACTCACTCACTCGTCCAAAGCCTCCTAACTCACTCACTCGTCCCTCAAGTCAAAAGCCTCCTAACTCACTCACTCGTCCCTCAAGTCCAAAGCCTCCTAACTCACTCACTCGTCCCTCAAGTCCAAAGCCTCCTAACTCACTCACTCGTCCCTCAAGTCCAAAGCCTCCTAACTCACTCACTCGTCCCTCAAGTCCAAAGCCTCCTAACTCACTCACTCGTCCAAAGCCTTCTAACTCACTCACTCGTCCCTCAAGTCCAAAGCCTCCTAACTCACTCACTCGTCCCTCAAGTCCAAAGCCTCCTAACTCACTCACTCGTCCCTCAAGTCCAAAGCCTCCTAACTCACTCACTCGTCCCTCAAGTCCAAAGCCTCCTAACTCACTCACTCGTCCCTCAAGTCCAAAGCCTCCTAACTCACTCACTCGTCCCTCAAGTCCAAAGCCTCCTAACTCACTCACTCGTCCAAAGCCTCCTAACTCACTCACTCGTCCCTCAAGTCCAAAGCCTCCTAACTCACTCACTCGTCCAAAGCCTCCTAACTCACTCACTCGTCCCTCAAGTCCAAAGCCTCCTAACTCACTCACTCGTCTCTCAAGTCCAAAGCCTCCTAACTCACTCACTCGTCCAAAACCTCCTAACTCACTCACTCGTCCCTCAAGTCCAAAGCCTCCTAACTCACTCACTCGTCCAAAGCCTCCTAACTCTATCAGTCGTCCAAAGCCTCCTAACTCACTCACTCGTCCAAAGCCTCCTAACTCACTCACTCGTCCCTCAAGTCCAAAGCCTCCTAACTCACTCACTCGTCCAAAGCCTCCTAACTCACTCACTCGTACCTCAAGTCCAAAGCCTCCTAACTCACTCACTCGTCCAAAGCCTCCTAACTCACTCACTCGTCCCTCAAGTCCAAAGCCTCCTAACTCACTCACTCGTCCAAAGCCTCCTAACTCACTCACTCGTCCCTCAAGTCCAAAGCCTCCTAACTCACTCACTCGTCCCTCAAGTCCAAAGCCTCCTAACTCACTCACTCGTCCCTCAAGTCCAAAGCCTCCTAACTCACTCACTCGTCCCTCAAGTCCAAAGCCTCCTAACTCACTCACTCGTCCCTCAAGTCCAAAGCCTCCTAACTCACTCACTCGTCCAAAGCCTCCTAACTCACTCACTCGTCCCTCAAGTCCAAAGCCTCCTAACTCACTCACTCGTCCCTCAAGTCCAAAGCCTCCTAACTCACTCACTCGTACCTCAAGTCCAAAGCCTCCTAACTCACTCACTCCTCCCTCAAGTCCAAAGCCTCCTAACTCACTCACTCGTCCCTCAAGTCCAAAGCCTCCTAACTCACTCACTCGTCCCTCAAGTCCAAAGCCTCCTAACTCACTCACTCGTCCCTCAAGTCCAAAGCCTCCTAACTCACTCACTCGTCCCTCAAGTCCAAAGCCTCCTAACTCACTCACTCGTCCCTCAAGTCCAAAGCCTCCTAACTCACTCACTCGTCCAAAGCCTCCTAACTCACTCACTCGTCCCTCAAGTCCAAAGCCTCCTAACTCACTCACTCGTCCCTCAAGTCCAAAGTCTCCTAACTGACTCACTCGTCCCTCAAGTCCAAAGCCTCCTAACTCACTCACTCGTCCCTCAAGTCCAAAGCCTCCTAACTCACTCACTCGTCCCTCAAGTCGAAAGCCTCCTAACTCACTCACTCGTCCAAAGCCTCCTAACTCACTCACTCGTCCCTCAAGTCCAAAGCCTCCTAACTCACTCACTCGTCCCTCAAGTCCAAAGCCTCCTAACTCACTCACTCGTCCCTCAAGTCCAAAGCCTCCTAACTCACTCACTCGTCCCTCAAGTCCAAAGCCTCCTAACTCACTCACTCGTGCAAAGCCTCCTAACTCACTCACTCGTCCCTCAAGTCCAAAGCCTCCTAACTCACTCACTCATCCCTCAAGTCCAAAGCCTCCTAACTCACTCACTCGTCGAAAGCCTCCTAACTCACTCACTCGTCCCTCAAGTCCAAAGCCTCCTAACTCACTCACTCGTCCAAAGCCTCCTAACTCACTCACTCGTCCCTCAAGTCCAAAGCCTCCTAACTCACTCACTCGTCCAAAACCTCCTAACTCACTCACTCGTCCCTCAAGTCCAAAGCCTCCTAACTCACTCACTCGTCCCTCAAGTCCAAAGCCTCCTAACTCACTCACTCGTCCCTCAAGTCCAAAGCCTCCTAACTCACTTACTCGTCCAAAGCCTCCTAACTCACTCACTCGTCCCTCAAGTCCAAAGCCTCCTAACTCACTCACTCGTCCCTCAAGTCCAAAGTCTCCTAACTGACTCACTCGTCCAAAGCCTCCTAACTCACTCACTCGTCCCTCAAGTCCAAAGCCTCCTAACTCACTCACTCGTCCCTCAAGTCCAAAGCCTCCTAACTCACTCACTCGTCCAAAGCCTCCTAACTCACTCACTCGTCCCTCAAGTCCAAAGCCTCCTAACTCACTCACTCGTCCAAAGCCTCCTAACTCACTCAGTCGTTCCTCAAGTCCAAAGCCTCCTAACTCACTCACTCGTCCCTCAAGTCCAAAGCCTCCTAACTCACGCACTCGTCCCTCAAGTCCAAAGCCTCCTAACTCACTCACTCGTCCAAAGCCTCCTAACTCACTCACTCGTCCCTCAAGTCCAAAGCCTCCTAACTCACTCACTCGTCCCTCAAGTCCAAAGTCTCCTAACTCACTCACTCGTCCCTCAAGTCCAAAGCCTCCTAACTGACTCACTCGTCCAAAGCCTCCTAACTCACTCACTCGTCCCTCAAGTCCAAAGCCTCCTAACTCACTCACTCGTCCCTCAAGTCCAAAGCCTCCTAACTCACTCACTCGTCCAAAGCCTCCTAACTCACTCACTCGTCCCTCAAGTCCAAAGCCTCCTAACTCACTCACTCGTCCAAAGCCTCCTAACTCACTCACTCGTCCAAAGCCTCCTAACTCACTCACTCCTCCCTCAAGTCCAAAGCCTCCTAACTCACTCACTCGTCCCTCAAGTCCAAAGCCTCCTAACTCACTCACTCGTCCCTCAAGTCCAAAGCCTCCTAACTCACTCACTCGTCCCTCAAGTCCAAAGCCTCCTAACTCACTCACTCGTCCCTCAAGTCCAAAGCCTCCTAACTCACTCACTCGTCCCTCAAGTCCAAAGCCTCCTAACTCACTCACTCGTCCAAAGCCTCCTAACTCACTCACTCGTCCCTCAAGTCCAAAGCCTCCTAACTCACTCACTCGTCCCTCAAGTCCAAAGTCTCCTAACTGACTCACTCGTCCCTCAAGTCCAAAGCCTCCTAACTCACTCACTCGTCCCTCAAGTCCAAAGCCTCCTAACTCACTCACTCGTCCCTCAAGTCGAAAGCCTCCTAACTCACTCACTCGTCCAAAGCCTCCTAACTCACTCACTCGTCCCTCAAGTCCAAAGCCTCCTAACTCACTCACTCGTCCCTCAAGTCCAAAGCCTCCTAACTCACTCACTCGTCCCTCAAGTCCAAAGCCTCCTAACTCACTCACTCGTCCCTCAAGTCCAAAGCCTCCTAACTCACTCACTCGTGCAAAGCCTCCTAACTCACTCACTCGTCCCTCAAGTCCAAAGCCTCCTAACTCACTCACTCATCCCTCAAGTCCAAAGCCTCCTAACTCACTCACTCGTCGAAAGCCTCCTAACTCACTCACTCGTCCCTCAAGTCCAAAGCCTCCTAACTCACTCACTCGTCCAAAGCCTCCTAACTCACTCACTCGTCCCTCAAGTCCAAAGCCTCCTAACTCACTCACTCGTCCAAAACCTCCTAACTCACTCACTCGTCCCTCAAGTCCAAAGCCTCCTAACTCACTCACTCGTCCCTCAAGTCCAAAGCCTCCTAACTCACTCACTCGTCCCTCAAGTCCAAAGCCTCCTAACTCACTTACTCGTCCAAAGCCTCCTAACTCACTCACTCGTCCCTCAAGTCCAAAGCCTCCTAACTCACTCACTCGTCCCTCAAGTCCAAAGTCTCCTAACTGACTCACTCGTCCAAAGCCTCCTAACTCACTCACTCGTCCCTCAAGTCCAAAGCCTCCTAACTCACTCACTCGTCCCTCAAGTCCAAAGCCTCCTAACTCACTCACTCGCACTCACTCGTCCAAAGCCTCCTAACTCACTCACTCGTCCCTCAAGTCCAAAGCCTCCTAACTCACTCACTCGTCCAAAGCCTCCTAACTCACTCAGTCGTTCCTCAAGTCCAAAGCCTCCTAACTCACTCACTCGTCCCTCAAGTCCAAAGCCTCCTAACTCACGCACTCGTCCCTCAAGTCCAAAGCCTCCTAACTCACTCACTCGTCCAAAGCCTCCTAACTCACTCACTCGTCCCTCAAGTCCAAAGCCTCCTAACTCACTCACTCGTCCCTCAAGTCCAAAGTCTCCTAACTCACTCACTCGTCCCTCAAGTCCAAAGCCTCCTAACTGACTCACTCGTCCAAAGCCTCCTAACTCACTCACTCGTCCCTCAAGTCCAAAGCCTCCTAACTCACTCACTCGTCCCTCAAGTCCAAAGCCTCCTAACTCACTCACTCGTCCAAAGCCTCCTAACTCACTCACTCGTCCCTCAAGTCCAAAGCCTCCTAACTCACTCACTCGTCCAAAGCCTCCTAACTCACTCACTCGTCCAAAGCCTCCTAACTCACTCACTCGTCCCTCAAGTCCAAAGCCTCCTAACTCACTCACTCGTCCCTCAAGTCCAAAGCCTCCTAACTCACTCACTCGTCCCTCAAGTCCAAAGCCTCCTAACTCACTCACTCGTCCAAAGCCTTCTAACTCACTCACTCGTCCAAAGCCTCCTAACTCACTCACTCGTCCCTCAAGTCCAAAGCCTCCTAACTCACTCACTCGTCCAAAGCCTCCTAACTCACTCACTCGTCCCTCAAGTCCAAAGCCTCCTAACTCACTCACTCGTCCCTCAAGTCCAAAGCCTCCTAACTCACTCACTCGTCCCTCAAGTCCAAAGCCTCCTAACTCACTCACTCGTCCCTCAAGTCCAAAGCCTCCTAACTCACTCACTCGTCCCTCAAGTCCAAAGCCTCCTAACTCACTCACTCGTCCCTCAAGTCCAAAGCCTCCTAACTCACTCACTCGTTCAAAGCCTCCTAACTCACTCACTCATCCCTCAAGTCCAAAGCCTCCTAACTCACTCACTCGTCCCTCAAGTCCAAAGCCTCCTAACTCACTCTCTCGTCCAAAGCCTCCTAACTCACTCACTCGTCCCTCAAGTCCAAAGCCTCCTAACTCACTCAATCGTCCCTCAAGTCCAAAGCCTCCTAACTCGCTCACTCGTCCCTCAAGTCCAAAGCCTCCTAACTCACTCACTCGTCCAAAGCCTCCTAACTCACTCACTCGTCCATAGCCTCCTAACTCACTCACTCGTCCCTCAAGTCCAAAGCCTCCTAACTCACTCACTCGTCCCTCAAGTCCAAAGCCTCCTAACTCACTCACTCGTCCCTCAAGTCCAAAGCCTCCTAACTCACTCACTCGTCCAAAGCCTCCTAACTCACTCACTCGTCCCTCAAGTCCAAAGTCTCCTAACTGACTCACTCGTCCCTCAAGTCCAAAGCCTCCTAACTCACTCACTCGTCCCTCAAGTCCAAAGCCTCCTAACTCACTCACTCGTCCCTCAAGTCCAAAACCTCCTAACTCACTCACTCGTCCAAAGCCTCCTAACTCACTCACTCGTCCCTCAAGTCCAAAGCCTCCTAACTCACTCACTCGTCCCTCAAGTCCAAAGCCTCCTAACTCACTCACTCGTCCCTCAAGTCCAAAGCCTCCTAACTAACTCACTCGTCCCTCAAGTCCAAAGCCTCCTAACTCACTCACTCGTGCAAAGCCTCCTAACTCACTCACTCGTCCCTCAAGTCCAAAGCCTCCTAACTCACTCACTCATCCCTCAAGTCCAAAGCCTCCTAACTCACTCACTCGTCGAAAGCCTCCTAACTCACTCACTCGTCCCTCAAGTCCAAAGCCTCCTAACTCACTCACTCGTCCAAAGCCTCCTAACTCACTCACTCGTCCCTCAAGTCCAAAGCCTCCTAACTCACTCACTCGTCCAAAACCTCCTAACTCACTCACTCGTCCCTCAAGTCCAAAGCCTCCTAACTCACTCACTCGTCCCTCAAGTCCAAAGCCTCCTAACTCACTTACTCGTCCAAAGCCTCCTAACTCACTCACTCGTCCCTCAAGTCCAAAGCCTCCTAACTCACTCACTCGTCCCTCAAGTCCAAAGTCTCCTAACTGACTCACTCGTCCAAAGCCTCCTAACTCACTCACTCGTCCCTCAAGTCCAAAGCCTCCTAACTCACTCACTCGTCCCTCAAGTCCAAAGCCTCCTAACTCACTCACTCGTCCAAAGCCTCCTAACTCACTCACTCGTCCCTCAAGTCCAAAGCCTCCTAACTCACTCACTCGTCCAAAGCCTCCTAACTCACTCACTCGTCCAAAGCCTCCTAACTCACTCAGTCGTTCCTCAAGTCCAAAGCCTCCTAACTCACTCACTCGTCCCTCAAGTCCAAAGCCTCCTAACTCACGCACTCGTCCCTCAAGTCCAAAGCCTCCTAACTCACTCACTCGTCCAAAGCCTCCTAACTCACTCACTCGTCCCTCAAGTCCAAAGCCTCCTAACTCACTCACTCGTCCAAAGCCTCCTAACTCACTCACTCGTCCCTCAAGTCCAAAGCCTCCTAACTCACTCACTCGTCCAAAGCCTCCTAACTCACTCACTCGTCCAAAGCCTCCTAACTCACTCACTCGTCCCTCAAGTCCAAAGCCTCCTAACTCACTCACTCGTCCCTCAAGTCCAAAGTCTCCTAACTCACTCACTCGTCCCTCAAGTCCAAAGCCTCCTAACTGACTCACTCGTGCAAAGCCTCCTAACTCACTCACTCGTCCCTCAAGTCCAAAGCCTCCTAACTCACTCACTCGTCCCTCAAGTCCAAAGCCTCCTAACTCACTCACTCGTCCAAAGCCTCCTAACTCACTCACTCGTCCCTCAAGTCCAAAGCCTCCTAACTCACTCACTCGTCCAAAGCCTCCTAACTCACTCACTCGTCCAAAGCCTCCTAACTCACTCACTCGTCCCTCAAGTCCAAAGCCTCCTAACTCACTCACTCGTCCCTCAAGTCCAAAGCCTCCTAACTCACTCACTCGTCCCTCAAGTCCAAAGCCTCCTAACTCACTCACTCGTCCAAAGCCTTCTAACTCACTCACTCGTCCAAAGCCTCCTAACTCACTCACTCGTCCCTCAAGTCCAAAGCCTCCTAACTCACTCACTCGTCCAAAGCCTCCTAACTCACTCACTCGTCCAAAGCCTCCTAACTCACTCACTCGTCCCTCAAGTCCAAAGCCTCCTAACTCACTCACTCGTCCCTCAAGTCCAAAGCCTCCTAACTCACTCACTCGTCCCTCAAGTCCAAAGCCTCCTAACTCACTCACTCGTCCCTCAAGTCCAAAGCCTCCTAACTCACTCACTCGTCCCTCAAGTCCAAAGCCTCCTAACTCACTCACTCGTTCAAAGCCTCCTAACTCACTCACTCATCCCTCAAGTCCAAAGCCTCCTAACTCACTCACTCGTCCCTCAAGTCCAAAGCCTCCTAACTCACTCTCTCGTCCAAAGCCTCCTAACTCACTCACTCGTCCCTCAAGTCCAAAGCCTCCTAACTCACTCAATCGTCACTCAAGTCCAAAGCCTCCTAACTCACTCACTCGTCCCTCAAGTCCAAAGCCTCCTAACATACTCACTCGTCCAAAGCCTCCTAACTCACTCACTCGTCCATAGCCTCCTAACTCACTCACTCGTCCCTCAAGTCCAAAGCCTCCTAACTCACTCACTCGTCCCTCAAGTCCAAAGCCTCCTAACTCACTCACTCGTCCCTCAAGTCCAAAGCCTCCTAACTCACTCACTCGTCCAAAGCCTTCTAACTCACTCACTCGTCCAAAGCCTCCTAACTCACTCACTAGTCCCTCAAGTCCAAAGCCTCCTAACTCACTCACTCGTCCCTCAAGTCCAAAGCCTCCTAACTCACTCACTCGTCCCTCAAGTCCAAAGCCTCCTAACTCACTCACTCGTCCCTCAAGTCCAAAGCCTCCTAACTCACTCACTCGTCCAAAGCCTTCTAACTCACTCACTCGTCCAAAGCCTCCTAACTCACTCACTCGTCCCTCAAGTCCAAAGCCTCCTAACTCACTCACTCGTCCCTCAAGTCCAAAGCCTCCTAACTCACTCACTCGTCCAAAACCTCCTAACTAACTCACTCGTCCCTCAAGTCCAAAGCCTCCTAACTCACTCACTCGTCCAAAGCCTCCTAACTCACTCACTCGTCCAAAGCCTCCTAACTCACTCACTCGTCCCTCAAGTCCAAAGCCTCCTAACTCACTCACTCGTCCCTCAAGTCCAAAGCCTCCTAACTCACTAACTCGTCCAAAGCCTCCTAACTCACTCACTCGTCCAAAGCCTCCTAACTCACTCACTCGTCCCTCAAGTCCAAAGCCTCCTAACTCACTCACTCGTCCAAAGCCTCCTAACTCACTCACTCGTCCCTCAAGTCCAAAGCCTCCTAACTCACTCACTAGTCCAAAGCCTCCTAACTCACTCACTCGTCCCTCAAGTCCAAAGCCTCCTAACTCACTCACTCGTCCCTCAAGTCCAAAGCCTCCTAACTCACTCACTCGTCCCTCAAGTCCAAAGCCTCCTAACTCACTCACTCGTCCCTCAAGTCCAAAGCCTCCTAACTCACTCACTCGTCCCTCAAGTCCAAAGCCTCCTAACTCACTCACTCGTCCAAAGCCTCCTAACTCACTCACTCATCCCTCAAGTCCAAAGCCTCCTAACTCACTCACTCGTCCCTCAAGTCCAAAGCCTCCTAACTCACTCACTCGTCCAAAGCCTCCTAACTCACTCACTCGTCCCTCAAGTCCAAAGCCTCCTAACTCACTCACTCGTCCAAAGCCTCCTAACTCACTCACTCGTCCCTCAAGTCCAAAGCCTCCTAACTCACTCACTCGTCCAAAGCCTCCTAACTCACTCACTCGTCCAAAGCCTCCTAACTCACTCACTCGTCCCTCAAGTCCAAAGCCTCCTAACTCACTCACTCGTCCCTCAAGTCCAAAGCCTCCTAACTCACTCACTCGTCCAAAGCCTCCTAACTCACTCACTCGTCCCTCAAGTCCAAAGCCTCCTAA
Source organism: Coccyzus lansbergi (assembly GCA_033558105.1). NCBI lineage: Eukaryota > Metazoa > Chordata > Aves > Cuculiformes > Coccyzidae > Coccyzus > Coccyzus lansbergi. The sequence continues at coordinate 60,478 of JAUMJK010001121.1, forward strand.
CTCACTCACTCGTCCAAAGCCTCCTAACTCACTCACTCGTCCAAAGCCTCCTAACTCACTCACTCGTCCAAAGCCTCCTAACTCACTCACTCGTCCCTCAAGTCCAAAGCCTCCTAACTCACTCACTCGTCCCTCAAGTCCAAAGCCTCCTAACTCACTCACTCGTCCCTCAAGTCCAAAGCCTCCTAACTCACTCACTCGTCCCTCAAGTCCAAAGCCTCCTAACTCACTCACTCGTCCCTCAAGTCCAAAGCCTCCTAACTCACTCACTCGTTCAAAGCCTCCTAACTCACTCACTCATCCCTCAAGTCCAAAGCCTCCTAACTCACTCACTCGTCCCTCAAGTCCAAAGCCTCCTAACTCACTCTCTCGTCCAAAGCCTCCTAACTCACTCACTCGTCCCTCAAGTCCAAAGCCTCCTAACTCACTCTCTCGTCCAAAGCCTCCTAACTCACTCACTCGTCCCTCAAGTCCAAAGCCTCCTAACTCACTCAATCGTCCCTCAAGTCCAAAGCCTCCTAACTCACTAACTCGTCCAAAGCCTCCTAACTCACTCACTCGTCCCTCAAGTCCAAAGCCTCCTAACTCACTCACTCGTCCCTCAAGTCCAAAGTCTCCTAACTCACTCACTCGTCCCTCAAGTCCAAAGCCTCCTAACTGACTCACTCGTGCAAAGCCTCCTAACTCACTCACTCGTCCCTCAAGTCCAAAGCCTCCTAACTCACTCACTCGTCCCTCAAGTCCAAAGCCTCCTAACTCACTCACTCGTCCAAAGCCTCCTAACTCACTCACTCGTCCCTCAAGTCCAAAGCCTCCTAACTCACTCACTCGTCCAAAGCCTCCTAACTCACTCACTCGTCCAAAGCCTCCTAACTCACTCACTCGTCCCTCAAGTCCAAAGCCTCCTAACTCACTCACTCGTCCCTCAAGTCCAAAGCCTCCTAACTCACTCACTCGTCCCTCAAGTCCAAAGCCTCCTAACTCACTCACTCGTCCAAAGCCTTCTAAATCACTCACTCGTCCAAAGCCTCCTAACTCACTCACTCGTCCCTCAAGTCCAAAGCCTCCTAACTCACTCACTCGTCCCTCAAGTCCAAAGCCTCCTAACTCACTCACTCGTCCAAAGCCTCCTAACTCACTCACTCGTCCCTCAAGTCCAAAGCCTCCTAACTCACTCACTCGTCCAAAGCCTCCTAACTCACTCACTCGTCCAAAGCCTCCTAACTCACTCACTCGTCCCTCAAGTCCAAAGCCTCCTAACTCACTCACTCGTCCCTCAAGTCCAAAGCCTCCTAACTCACTCACTCGTCCAAAGCCTCCTAACTCACTCACTCGTCCCTCAAGTCCAAAGCCTCCTAACTCACTCACTCGTCCAAAGCCTCCTAACTCACTCACTCGTCCCTCAAGTCCAAAGCCTCCTAACTCACTCACTCGTCCAAAGCCTCCTAACTCACTCACTCGTCCAAAGCCTCCTAACTCACTCACTCGTCCCTCAAGTCCAAAGCCTCCTAACTCACTCACTCGTCCAAAGCCTCCTAACTCACTCACTCGTCCCTCAAGTCCAAAGCCTCCTAACTCACTCACTCGTCCAAAGCCTCCTAACTCACTCACTCGTCCAAAGCCTCCTAACTCACTCACTCGTCCAAAGCCTCCTAACTCACTCACTCGTCCCTCAAGTCCAAAGCCTCCTAACTCACTCACTCGTCCCTCAAGTCCAAAGCCTCCTAACTCACTCACTCGTCCCTCAAGTCCAAAGCCTCCTAACTCACTCACTCGTCCCTCAAGTCCAAAGCCTCCTAACTCACTCACTCGTCCCTCAAGTCCAAAGCCTCCTAACTCACTCACTCGTTCAAAGCCTCCTAACTCACTCACTCATCCCTCAAGTCCAAAGCCTCCTAACTCACTCACTCGTCCCTCAAGTCCAAAGCCTCCTAACTCACTCTCTCGTCCAAAGCCTCCTAACTCACTCACTCGTCCCTCAAGTCCAAAGCCTCCTAACTCACTCTCTCGTCCAAAGCCTCCTAACTCACTCACTCGTCCCTCAAGTCCAAAGCCTCCTAACTCACTCAATCGTCCCTCAAGTCCAAAGCCTCCTAACTCACTCACTCGTCCCTCAAGTCCAAAGCCTCCTAACTCACTCAGTCGTCCAAAGCCTCCTAACTCACTCACTCGTCCAAAGCCTCCTAACTCACTCACTCGTCCCTCAAGTCCAAAGCCTCCTAACTCAGTCACTCGTCCCTCAAGTCCAAAGCCTCCTAACTCACTCACTCGTCCCTCAAGTCCAAAGCCTCCTAACTCACTCACTAGTCCAAAGCCTCCTAACTCACTCACTCGTCCCTCAAGTCCAAAGCCTCCTAACTCACTCACTCGTCCCTCAAGTCCAAAGCCTCCTAACTCACTCACTCGTCCCTCTAGTCCAAAGCCTCCTAACTCACTCACTCGTCCCTCAAGTCCAAAGCCTCCTAACTCACTCACTCGTCCCTCAAGTCCAAAGCCTCCTAACTCACTCACTCGTCCAAAGCCTCCTAACTCACTCACTCATCCCTCAAGTCCAAAGCCTCCTAACTCACTCACTCGTCCCTCAAGTCCAAAGCCTCCTAACTCACTCTCTCGTCCAAAGCCTCCTAACTCACTCACTCGTCCCTCAAGTCCAAAGCCTCCTAACTCACTCACTCGTCCCTCAAGTCCAAAGCCTCCTAACTCACTCACTCGTCCAAAGCCTCCTAACTCACTCACACGTCCCTCAAGTCCAAAGCCTCCTAACTCACTCACTCGTCCCTCAAGTCCAAAGCCTCCTAACTCACTCAGTCGTCCAAAGCCTCCTAACTCACTCACTCGTCCCTCAAGTCCAAAGCCTCCTAACTCACTCACTCGTCCCTCAAGTCCAAAGCCTCCTAACTCACTCACTCGTCCAAAGCCTCCTAACTCACTCACTCGTCCCTCAAGTCCAAAGCCTCCTAACTCACTCACTCGTCCAAAGCCTCCTAACTCACTCACTCGTCCCTCAAGTCCAAAGCCTCCTAACTCACTCACTCGTCCCTCAAGTCCAAAGCCTCCTAACTCACTCACTCGTCCCTCAAGTCCAAAGCCTCCTAACTCACTCACTCGTCCCTCAAGTCCAAAGCCTCCTAACTCACTCACTCGTCCCTCAAGTCCAAAGCCTCCTAACTCACTCACTCGTCCCTCAAGTCCAAAGCCTCCTAACTCACTCACTCGTCCAAAGCCTCCTAACTCACTCACTCGTCCCTCAAGTCCAAAGCCTCCTAACTCACTCACTAGTCCAAAGCCTCCTAACTCACTCACTCGTCCCTCAAATCCAAAGCCTCCTAACTCACTCACTCGTCCCTCAAGTCCAAAGCCTCCTAACTCACTCACTCGTCCCTCTAGTCCAAAGCCTCCTAACTCACTCACTCGTCCCTCAAGTCCAAAGCCTCCTAACTCACTCACTCGTCCCTCAAGTCCAAAGCCTCCTAACTCACTCACTCGTCCAAAGCCTCCTAACTCACTCACTCATCCCTCAAGTCCAAAGCCTCCTAACTCACTCACTCGTCCCTCAAGTCCAAAGCCTCCTAACTCACTCTCTCGTCCAAAGCCTCCTAACTCACTCACTCGTCCCTCAAGTCCAAAGCCTCCTAACTCACTCACTCGTCCCTCAAGTCCAAAGCCTCCTAACTCACTCACTCGTCCAAAGCCTCCTAACTCACTCACACGTCCCTCAAGTCCAAAGCCTCCTAACTCACTCACTCGTCCCTCAAGTCCAAAGCCTCCTAACTCACTCAGTCGTCCAAAGCCTCCTAACTCACTCAGTCGTCCAAAGCCTCCTAACTCACTCACTCGTCCCTCAAGTCCAAAGCCTCCTAACTCACTCACTCGTCCCTCAAGTCCAAAGCCTCCTAACTCACTCACTCGTCCAAAGCCTCCTAACTCACTCACTCGTCCCTCAAGTCCAAAGCCTCCTAACTCACTCACTCGTCCAAAGCCTCCTAACTCACTCACTCGTCCCTCAAGTCCAAAGCCTCCTAACTCACTCACTCGTCCCTCAAGTCCAAAGCCTCCTAACTCACTCACTCGTCCCTCAAGTCCAAAGCCTCCTAACTCACTCACTCGTCCCTCAAGTCCAAAGCCTCCTAACTCACTCACTCGTCCCTCAAGTCCAAAGCCTCCTAACTCACTCACTCGTCCCTCAAGTCCAAAGCCTCCTAACTCACTCACTCGTCCCTCAAGTCCAAAGCCTCCTAACTCACTCACTCGTCCCTCAAGTCCAAAGCCTCCTAACTCACTCACTCGTCCCTCAAGTCCAAAGCCTCCTAACTCACTCACTCGTCCCTCAAGTCCAAAGCCTCCTAACTCACTCACTCGTCCAAAGCCTTCTAACTCACTCACTCGTCCAAAGCCTCCTAACTCACTCACTCGTCCCTCAAGTCCAAAGCCTCCTAACTCACTCACTCGTCCCTCAAGTCCAAAGCCTCCTAACTCACTCACTCGTCCCTCAAGTCCAAAGCCTCCTAACTCACTCACTCGTCCCTCAAGTCCAAAGCCTCCTAACTCACTCACTCGTCCAAAGCCTCCTAACTCACTCACTCGTCCCTCAAGTCCAAAGCCTCCTAACTCACTCACTCGTCCAAAGCCTCCTAACTCACTCACTCGTCCCTCAAGTCCAAAGCCTCCTATATCACTCACTCGTCCAAAGCCTCCTAACTCACTCACTCGTCCCTCAAGTCCAAAGCCTCCTAACTCACTCACTCGTCCAAAGCCTCCTAACTCACTCACTCGTCCCTCAAGTCTAAAGCCTCCTAACTCACTCACTCGTCCCTCAAGTCCAAAGCCTCCTAACTCACTCACTCGTCCAAAACCTCCTAACTCACTCACTCGTCCCTCAAGTCCAAAGCCTCCTAACTCACTCACTCGTCCAAAGCCTCCTAACTCTATCAGTCGTCCAAAGCCTCCTAACTCACTCACTCGTCCAAAGCCTCCTAACTCACTCACTCGTCCCTCAAGTCCAAAGCCTCCTAACTCACTCACTCGTCCCTCAAGTCCAAAGCCTCCTAACTCACTCACTCGTCCCTCAAGTCCAAAGCCTCCTAACTCACTCACTCGTCCAAAGCCTCCTAACTCACTCACTCGTCCCTCAAGTCCAAAGCCTCCTAACTCACTCACTCGTCCAAAGCCTCCTAACTCACTCACTCGTCCAAAGCCTCCTAACTCACTCACTCGTCCCTCAAGTCCAAAGCCTCCTAACTCACTCACTCGTCCCTCAAGTCCAAAGCCTCCTAACTCACTCACTCGTCCCTCAAGTCCAAAGCCTCCTAACTCACTCACTCGTCCAAAGCCTTCTAACTCACTCACTCGTCCAAAGCCTCCTAACTCACTCACTCGTCCCTCAAGTCCAAAGCCTCCTAACTCACTCACTCGTCCCTCAAGTCCAAAGCCTCCTAACTCACTCACTCGTCCCTCAAGTCCAAAGCCTCCTAACTCACTTACTCGTCCCTCAAGTCCAAAGCCTCCTAACTCACTCACTCGTCCAAAGCCTTCTAACTCACTCACTCGTCCAAAGCCTCCTAACTCACTCACTCGTCCCTCAAGTCCAAAGCCTCCTAACTCACTCACTCGTCCCTCAAGTCCAAAGTCTCCTAACTCACTCACTCGTCCAAAGCCTCCTAACTCACTAACTCGTCCCTCAAGTCCAAAGCCTCCTAACTCACTCACTCGTCCAAAGCCTCCTAACTCACTCACTCGTCCCTCAAGTCTAAAGCCTCCTAACTCACTCACTCGTCCCTCAAGTCCAAAGCCTCCTAACTCACTCACTCGTCCCTCAAGTCCAAAGCCTCCTAACTCACTCACTCGTCCCTCAAGTCCAAAGCCTCCTAACTCACTCACTCGTCCAAAGCCTCCTAACTCACTCACTCGTCCCTCAAGTCCAAAGCCTCCTAACTCACTCACTCGTCCAAAGCCTTCTAACTCACTCACTCGTCCAAAGCCTCCTAACTCACTCACTCGTCCCTCAAGTCCAAAGCCTCCTAACTCACTCACTCGTCCCTCAAGTCCAAAGCCTCCTAACTCACTCACTCGTCCCTCAAGTCCAAAGCCTCCTAACTCACTTACTCGTCCCTCAAGTCCAAAGCCTCCTAACTCACTCACTCGTCCAAAGCCTTCTAACTCACTCACTCGTCCAAAGCCTCCTAACTCACTCACTCGTCCCTCAAGTCCAAAGCCTCCTAACTCACTCACTCGTCCCTCAAGTCCAAAGTCTCCTAACTCACTCACTCGTCCAAAGCCTCCTAACTCACTAACTCGTCCCTCAAGTCCAAAGCCTCCTAACTCACTCACTCGTCCAAAGCCTCCTAACTCACTCACTCGTCCCTCAAGTCTAAAGCCTCCTAACTCACTCACTCGTCCCTCAAGTCCAAAGCCTCCTAACTCACTCACTCGTCCAAAACCTCCTAACTCACTCACTCGTCCCTCAAGTCCAAAGCCTCCTAACTCACTCACTCGTCCAAAGCCTCCTAACTCACTCACTCGTCCAAAGCCTCCTAACTCACTCACTCGTCCCTCAAGTCCAAAGCCTCCTAACTCACTCACTCGTCCCTCAAGTCCAAAGCCTCCTAACTCACTAACTCGTCCAAAGCCTCCTAACTCACTCACTCGTCCAAAGCCTCCTAACTCACTCACTCGTCCCTCAAGTCCAAAGCCTCCTAACTCACTCACTCGTCCAAAGCCTCCTAACTCACTCACTCGTCCCTCAAGTCCAAAGCCTCCTAACTCACTCACTCGTCCAAAGCCTCCTAACTCACTCACTCGTCCCTCAAGTCCAAAGCCTCCTAACTCACTCACTCGTCCCTCAAGTCCAAAGCCTCCTAACTCACTCACTCATCCCTCAAGTCCAAAGCCTCCTAACTCACTCACTCGTCCCTCAAGTCCAAAGCCTCCTAACTCACTCACTCGTCCCTCAAGTCAAAAGCCTCCTAACTCACTCACTCGTCCCTCAAGTCCAAAGCCTCCTAACTCACTCACTCGTCCAAAGCCTCCTAACTCACTCACTCGTCCCTCAAATCCAAAGCCTCCTAACTCACTCACTCGTCCCTCAAGTCCAAAGCCTCCTAACTCACTCTCTCGTCCAAAGCCTCCTAACTCACTCACTCGTCCCTCAAGTCCAAAGCCTCCTAACTCACTCACTCGTCCCTCAAGCCCAAAGCCTCCTAACTCACTCACTCGTGCAAAGCCTCCTAACTCACTCACTCGTCCCTCAAGTCCAAAGCCTCCTAACTCACTCAGTCGTCCAAAGCCTCCTAACTCACTCACTCGTCCCTCAAGTCCAAAGCCTCCTAACTCACTCACTCGTCCCTCAAGTCCAAAGCCTCCTAACTCACTCACACGTCCCTCAAGTCCAAAGCCTCCTAACTCACTCACTCGTCCAAAGCCTCCTAACTCACTCACTCGTCCCTCAAGTCCAAAGCCTCCTAACTCACTCACTCGTCCAAAGCCTCCTAACTCACTCACTCGTCCCTCAAGTCCAAAGCCTCCTAACTCACTCACTCGTCCCTCAAGTCCAAAGCCTCCTAACTCACTCACTCGTCCCTCAAGTCCAAAGCCTCCTAACTCACTCACTCGTCCAAAGCCTCCTAACTCACTCACTCGTCCCTCAAGTCCAAAGCCTCCTAACTCACTCACTCGTCTAAAGCCTCCTAACTCACTCACTCGTCCAAAGCCTCCTAAGTCACTCACTCGTCCCTCAAGTCCAAAGCCTCCTAAGTCACTCACTCGTCCCTCAAGTCCAAAGCCTCCTAACTCACTCACTCGTCCCTCAAGTCCAAAGCCTCCTAACTCGCTCACTCGTCCAAAGCCTTCTAACTCACTCACTCGTCCAAAGCCTCCTAACTCCCTCACTCGTCCCTCAAGTCCAAAGCCTCCTAACTCACTCACTCGTCCCTCAAGTCCAAAGCCTCCTAACTCACTCACTCGTCCCTCAAGTCCAAAGCCTCCTAACTCACTCACTCGTCCCTCAAGTCCAAAGCCTCCTAACTCACTCACTCGTCCAAAGCCTTCTAACTCACTCACTCGTCCAAAGCCTCCTAACTCACTCACTCGTCCCTCAAGTCCAAAGCCTCCTAACTCACTCACTCGTCCCTCAAGTCCAAAGCCTCCTAACTCACTCACTCGTCCAAAGCCTCCTAACTCACTCACTCGTCCCTCAAGTCCAAAGCCTCCTAACTCACTCACTCGTCCAAAGCCTCCTAACTCACTCACTCGTCCCTCAAGTCCAAAGCCTCCTAACTCACTCACTCGTCCAAAGCCTCCTAACTCACTCACTCGTCCCTCAAGTCCAAAGCCTCCTAACTCACTCACTCGTCCAAAGCCTCCTAACTCTATCAGTCGTCCAAAGCCTCCTAACTCACTCACTCGTCCAAAGCCTCCTAACTCACTCACTCGTCCCTCAAGTCCAAAGCCTCCTAACTCACTCACTCGTCCCTCAAGTCCAAAGCCTCCTAACTCACTAACTCGTCCAAAGCCTCCTAACTCACTCACTCGTCCAAAGCCTCCTAACTCACTCACTCGTCCCTCAAGTCCAAAGCCTCCTAACTCACTCACTCGTCCAAAGCCTCCTAACTCACTCACTCGTCCCTCAAGTCCAAAGCCTCCTAACTCACTCACTCATCCCTCAAGTCCAAAGCCTCCTAACTCACTCACTCGTCCCTCAAGTCCAAAGCCTCCTAACTCACTCACTCGTCCCTCAAGTCCAAAGCCTCCTAACTCACTCACTCGTCCCTCAAGTCCAAAGCCTCCTAACTCACTCACTCGTCCAAAGCCTCCTAACTCACTCACTCGTCCCTCAAATCCAAAGCCTCCTAACTCACTCACTCGTCCCTCAAGTCCAAAGCCTCCTAACTCACTCTCTCGTCCAAAGCCTCCTAACTCACTCACTCGTCCCTCAAGTCCAAAGCCTCCTAACTCACTCACTCGTCCCTCAAGCCCAAAGCCTCCTAACTCACTCACTCGTGCAAAGCCTCCTAACTCACTCACTCGTCCCTCAAGTACAAAGCCTCCTAACTCACTCAGTCGTCCAAAGCCTCCTAACTCACTCACTCGTCCCTCAAGTCCAAAGCCTCCTAACTCACTCACTCGTCCCTCAAGTCCAAAGCCTCCTAACTCACTCACACGTCCCTCAAGTCCAAAGCCTCCTAACTCACTCACTCGTCCAAAGCCTCCTAACTCACTCACTCGTCCCTCAAGTCCAAAGCCTCCTAACTCACTCACTCGTCCAAAGCCTCCTAACTCACTCACTCGTCCCTCAAGTCCAAAGCCTCCTAACTCACTCACTCGTCCCTCAAGTCCAAAGCCTCCTAACTCACTCACTCGTCCCTCAAGTCCAAAGCCTCCTAACTCACTCACTCGTCCAAAGCCTCCTAACTCACTCACTCGTCCCTCAAGTCCAAAGCCTCCTAACTCACTCACTCGTCCAAAGCCTCCTAACTCACTCACTCGTCCAAAGCCTCCTAAGTCACTCACTCGTCCCTCAAGTCCAAAGCCTCCTAAGTCACTCACTCGTCCCTCAAGTCCAAAGCCTCCTAACTCACTCACTCGTCCCTCAAGTCCAAAGCCTCCTAACTCGCTCACTCGTCCAAAGCCTTCTAACTCACTCACTCGTCCAAAGCCTCCTAACTCCCTCACTCGTCCCTCAAGTCCAAAGCCTCCTAACTCACTCACTCGTCCCTCAAGTCCAAAGCCTCCTAACTCACTCACTCGTCCCTCAAGTCCAAAGCCTCCTAACTCACTCACTCGTCCCTCAAGTCCAAAGCCTCCTAACTCACTCACTCGTCCAAAGCCTTCTAACTCACTCACTCGTCCAAAGCCTCCTAACTCACTCACTCGTCCCTCAAGTCCAAAGCCTCCTAACTCACTCACTCGTCCCTCAAGTCCAAAGCCTCCTAACTCACTCACTCGTCCAAAGCCTCCTAACTCACTCACTCGTCCCTCAAGTCCAAAGCCTCCTAACTCACTCACTCGTCCAAAGCCTCCTAACTCACTCACTCGTCCCTCAAGTCCAAAGCCTCCTAACTCACTCACTCGTCCAAAACCTCCTAACTCACTCACTCGTCCCTCAAGTCCAAAGCCTCCTAACTCACTCACTCGTCCAAAGCCTCCTAACTCTATCAGTCGTCCAAAGCCTCCTAACTCACTCACTCGTCCAAAGCCTCCTAACTCACTCACTCGTCCCTCAAGTCCAAAGCCTCCTAACTCACTCACTCGTCCCTCAAGTCCAAAGCCTCCTAACTCACTAACTCGTCCAAAGCCTCCTAACTCACTCACTCGTCCAAAGCCTCCTAACTCACTCACTCGTCCCTCAAGTCCAAAGCCTCCTAACTCACTCACTCGTCCAAAGCCTCCTAACTCACTCACTCGTCCCTCAAGTCCAAAGCCTCCTAACTCACTCACTCGTCCAAAGCCTCCTAACTCACTCACTCGTCCCTCAAGTCCAAAGCCTCCTAACTCACTCACTCGTCCCTCAAGTCCAAAGCCTCCTAACTCACTCACTCGTCCCTCAAGTCCAAAGCCTCCTAACTCACTCACTCGTCCCTCAAGTCCAAAGCCTCCTAACTCACTCACTCGTCCCTCAAGTCCAAAGCCTCCTAACTCACTCACTCGTCCCTCAAGTCCAAAGCCTCCTAACTCACTCACTCGTCCCTCAAGTCCAAAGCCTCCTAACTCACTCACTCGTCCCTCAAGTCCAAAGCCTTCTAACTCACTCACTCGTCCAAAGCCTTCTAACTCACTCACTCGTCCAAAGCCTCCTAACTCACTCACTCGTCCAAAGCCTCCTAACTCACTCACTCGTCCCTCAAGTCCAAAGCCTCCTAACTCACTCACTCGTCCCTCAAGTCCAAAGCCTCCTAACTCACTCACTCGTCCAAAGCCTCCTAACTCACTCACTCGTCCCTCAAGTCCAAAGCCTCCTAACTCACTCACTCGTCTAAAGCCTCCTAACTCACTCACTCGTCCAAAGCCTCCTAACTCACTCACTCGTCCCTCAAGTCCAAAGCCTCCTAACTCACTCACTCGTCCCTCAAGTCCAAAGCCTCCTAACTCACTCACTCGTCCCTCAAGTCCAAAGCCTCCTAACTCACTCACTCGTCCCTCAAGTCCAAAGCCTCCTAACTCACTCACTCGTCCCTCAAGTCCAAAGCCTCCTAACTCACTCACTCGTTCAAAGCCTCCTAACTCACTCACTCATCCCTCAAGTCCAAAGCCTCCTAACTCACTCACTCGTCCCTCAAGTCCAAAGCCTCCTAACTCACTCTCTCGTCCAAAGCCTCCTAACTCACTCACTCGTCCCTCAAGTCCAAAGCCTCCTAACTCACTCTCTCGTCCAAAGCCTCCTAACTCACTCACTCGTCCCTCAAGTCCAAAGCCTCCTAACTCACTCAATCGTCCCTCAAGTCCAAAGCCTCCTAACTCACTCACTCGTCCCTCAAGTCCAAAGCCTCCTAACTCACTCAGTCGTCCAAAGCCTTCTAACTCACTCACTCGTCCAAAGCCTCCTAACTCACTCACTCGTCCCTCAAGTCCAAAGCCTCCTAACTCAGTCACTCGTCCCTCAAGTCCAAAGCCTCCTAACTCACTCACTCGTCCCTCAAGTCCAAAGCCTCCTAACTCACTCACTCGTCCAAAGCCTTCTAACTCACTCACTCGTCCAAAGCCTCCTAACTCACTCACTAGTCCCTCAAGTCCAAAGCCTCCTAACTCACTCACTCGTCCCTCAAGTCCAAAGCCTCCTAACTCACTCACTCGTCCCTCAAGTCCAAAGCCTCCTAACTCACTCACTCGTCCCTCAAGTCCAAAGCCTCCTAACTCACTCACTCGTCCAAAGCCTTCTAACTCACTCACTCGTCCAAAGCCTCCTAACTCACTCACTCGTCCATCAAGTCCAAAGCCTCCTAACTCACTCACTTGTCCCTCAAGTCCAAAGCCTCCTAACTCACTCACTCGTCCAAAACCTCCTAACTCACTCACTCGTCCCTCAAGTCCAAAGCCTCCTAACTCACTCACTCGTCCAAAGCCTCCTAACTCTATCAGTCGCCCAAAGCCTCCTAACTCACTCACTCGTCCAAAGCCTCCTAACTCACTCACTCGTCCCTCAAGTCCAAAGCCTCCTAACTCACTCACTCGTCCCTCAAGTCCAAAGCCTCCTAACTCACTAACTCGTCCAAAGCCTCCTAACTCACTCACTCGTCCAAAGCCTCCTATCTCACTCACTCGTCCCTCAAGTCCAAAGCCTCCTAACTCACTCACTCGTCCAAAGCCTCCTAACTCACTCACTCGTCCCTCAAGTCCAAAGCCTCCTAACTCACTCACTAGTCCAAAGCCTCCTAACTCACTCACTCGTCCCTCAAGTCCAAAGCCTCCTAACTCACTCACTCGTCCCTCAAGTCCAAAGCCTCCTAACTCACTCACTCGTCCCTCAAGTCCAAAGCCTCCTAACTCACTCACTCGTCCCTCAAGTCCAAAGCCTCCTAACTCACTCACTCTTCCCTCAAGTCCAAAGCCTCCTAACTCACTCACTCGTCCAAAGCCTCCTAACTCACTCACTCATCCCTCAAGTCCAAAGCCTCCTAACTCACTCACTCGTCCCTCAAGTCCAAAGCCTCCTAACTCACTCTCTCGTCCAAAGCCTCCTAACTCACTCACTCGTCCCTCAAGTCCAAAGCCTCCTAACTCACTCACTCGTCCCTCAAGTCCAAAGCCTCCTAACTCACTCACTCGTCCAAAGCCTCCTAACTCACTCACACGTCCCTCAAGTCCAAAGCCTCCTAACTCACTCACTCGTCCCTCAAGTCCAAAGCCTCCTAACTCACTCAGTCGTCCAAAGCCTCCTAACTCACTCACTCGTCCCTCAAGTCCAAAGCCTCCTAACTCACTCACTCGTCCCTCAAGTCCAAAGCCTCCTAACTCACTCACTCGTCCCTCAAGTCCAAAGCCTCCTAACTCACTCACTCGTCCCTCAAGTCCAAAGCCTCCTAACTCACTCACTCGTCCAAAGCCTCCTAACTCACTCACTCGTCCCTCAAGTCCAAAGCCTCCTAACTCACTCACTCGTCCCTCAAGTCCAAAGCCTCCTAACTCACTCACTCGTCCCTCAAGTCCAAAGCCTCCTAACTCACTCACTCGTCCCTCAAGTCCAAAGCCTCCTAACTCACTCACTCGTCCCTCAAGTCCAAAGCCTCCTAACTCACTCACTCGTCCAAAGCCTCCTAACTCACTCACTCGTCCCTCAAGTCCAAAGCCTCCTAACTCACTCACTCGTCCCTCAAGTCCAAAGCCTCCTAACTCACTCACTCGTCCCTCAAGTCCAAAGCCTCCTAACTCACTCACTCGTCCAAAGCCTTCTAACTCACTCACTCGTCCAAAGCCTCCTAACTCACTCACTCGTCCCTCAAGTCCAAAGCCTCCTAACTCACTCACTCGTCCCTCAAGTCCAAAGCCTCCTAACTCACTCACTCGTCCCTCAAGTCCAAAGCCTCCTAACTCACTCACTCGTCCAAAGCCTCCTAACTCACTCACTCGTCCCTCAAGTCCAAAGCCTCCTAACTCACTCACTCGTCCAAAGCCTCCTAACTCACTCACTCGTCCCTCAAGTCCAAAGCCTCCTATATCACTCACTCGTCCAAAGCCTCCTAACTCACTCACTCGTCCCTCAAGTCCAAAGCCTCCTAACTCACTCACTCGTCCAAAGCCTCCTAACTCACTCACTCGTCCCTCAAGTCTAAAGCCTCCTAACTCACTCACTCGTCCCTCAAGTCCAAAGCCTCCTAACTCACTCACTCGTCCAAAACCTCCTAACTCACTCACTCGTCCCTCAAGTCCAAAGCCTCCTACCTCACTCACTCGTCCAAAGCCTCCTAACTCTATCAGTCGTCCAAAGCCTCCTAACTCACTCACTCGTCCAAAGCCTCCTAACTCACTCACTCGTCCCTCAAGTCCAAAGCCTCCTAACTCACTCACTCGTCCCTCAAGTCCAAAGCCTCCTAACTCACTAACTCGTCCAAAGCCTCCTAACTCACTCACTCGTCCAAAGCCTCCTAACTCACTCACTCGTCCCTCAAGTCCAAAGCCTCCTAACTCACTCACTCGTCCAAAGCCTCCTAACTCACTCACTCGTCCCTCAAGTCCAAAGCCTCCTAACTCACTCACTCGTCCAAAGCCTCCTAACTCACTCACTCGTCCCTCAAGTCCAAAGCCTCCTAACTCACTCACTCGTCCCTCAAGTCCAAAGCCTTCTAACTCACTCACTCGTCCCTCAAGTCCAAAGCCTCCTAACTCACTCACTCGTCCCTCAAGTCCAAAGCCTCCTAACTCACTCACTCGTCCCTCAAGTCCAAAGCCTCCTAACTCACTCACTCGTCCAAAGCCTCCTAACTCACTCACTCGTCCCTCAAGTCCAAAGCCTCCTAACTCACTCACTCGTCCCTCAAGTCCAAAGCCTCCTAACTCACTCTCTCGTCCAAAGCCTCCTAACTCACTCACTCGTCCCTCAAGTCCAAAGCCTCCTAACTCACTCACTCGTCCCTCAAGCCCAAAGCCTCCTAACTCACTCAGTCGTCCAAAGCCTCCTAACTCACTCAGTCGTCCAAAGCCTCCTAACTCACTCACTCGTCCCTCAAGTCCAAAGCCTCCTAACTCACTCAGTCGTCCAAAGCCTCCTAACTCACTCACTCGTCCCTCAATTCCAAAGCCTCCTAACTCACTTAGTCGTCCAAAGCCTCCTAACTCACTCAGTCGTCCAAAGCCTCCTAACTCACTCACTCGTCCCTCAAGTCCAAAGCCTCCTAACTCACTCACTCGTCCCTCAAGTCCAAAGCCTCCTAACTCACTCACTCGTCCCTCAAGTCCAAAGCCTCCTAACTCACTCACTCGTCCCTCAAGTCCAAAGCCTCCTAACTCACTCACTCGTCCAAAGCCTCCTAACTCACTCACTCGTCCCTCAAGTCCAAAGCCTCCTAACTCACTCACTCGTCCAAAGCCTCCTAACTCACTCACTCGTCCCTCAAGTACAAAGCCTCCTAACTCACTCACTCGTCCCTCAAGTCCAAAGCCTCCTAACTCACTCACTCGTCCCTCAAGTCCAAAGCCTCCTAACTCACTCACTCGTCCCTCAAGTCCAAAGCCTCCTAACTCACTCACTCGTCCCTCAAGTCCAAAGCCTCCTAACTCACTCACTCGTCCAAAGCCTCCTAACTCACTCACTCGTCCCTCAAGTCCAAAGCCTCC
This sequence comes from Coccyzus lansbergi, assembly GCA_033558105.1. Lineage (NCBI taxonomy): Eukaryota > Metazoa > Chordata > Aves > Cuculiformes > Coccyzidae > Coccyzus > Coccyzus lansbergi. The sequence goes on from JAUMJK010001121.1 coordinate 75,739, forward strand.
TAACTCACTCACTCGTCCAAAGCCTCCTAACTCACTCACTCGTCCAAAGCCTCCTAACTCACTCACTCGTCCCTCAAGTCCAAAGCCTCCTAACTCACTCACTCGTCCCTCAAGTCCAAAGCCTCCTAACTCACTCACTCGTCCCTCAAGTCCAAAGCCTCCTAACTCACTCACTCGTCCAAAGCCTTCTAACTCACTCACTCGTCCAAAGCCTCCTAACTCACTCACTCGTCCCTCAAGTCCAAAGCCTCCTAACTCACTCACTCGTCCCTCAAGTCCAAAGCCTCCTAACTCACTCACTCGTCCCTCAAGTCCAAAGCCTCCTAACTCACTTACTCGTCCCTCAAGTCCAAAGCCTCCTAACTCACTCACTCGTCCAAAGCCTTCTAACTCACTCACTCGTCCAAAGCCTCCTAACTCACTCACTCGTCCCTCAAGTCCAAAGCCTCCTAACTCACTCACTCGTCCCTCAAGTCCAAAGCCTCCTAACTCACTCACTCGTCCAAAGCCTCCTAACTCACTCACTCGTCCCTCAAGTCCAAAGCCTCCTAACTCACTCACTCGTCCAAAGCCTCCTAACTCACTCACTCGTCCCTCAAGTCTAAAGCCTCCTAACTCACTCACTCGTCCCTCAAGTCCAAAGCCTCCTAACTCACTCACTCGTCCAAAACCTCCTAACTCACTCACTCGTCCCTAAAGTCCAAAGCCTCCTAACTCACTCACTCGTCCAAAGCCTCCTAACTCACTCACTCGTCCAAAGCCTCCTAACTCACTCACTCGTCCCTCAAGTCCAAAGCCTCCTAACTCACTCACTCGTCCCTCAAGTCCAAAGCCTCCTAACTCACTAACTCGTCCAAAGCCTCCTAACTCACTCACTCGTCCAAAGCCTCCTAACTCACTCACTCGTCCCTCAAGTCCAAAGCCTCCTAACTCACTCACTCGTCCAAAGCCTCCTAACTCACTCACTCGTCCCTCAAGTCCAAAGCCTCCTAACTCACTCACTAGTCCAAAGCCTCCTAACTCACTCACTCGTCCCTCAAGTCCAAAGCCTCCTAACTCACTCACTCGTCCCTCAAGTCCAAAGCCTCCTAACTCACTCACTCGTCCCTCAAGTCCAAAGCCTCCTAACTCACTCACTCGTCCCTCAAGTCCAAAGCCTCCTAACTCACTCATTCGTCCAAAGCCTCCTAACTCACTCACTCATCCCTCAAGTCCAAAGCCTCCTAACTCACTCACTCGTCCCTCAAGTCCAAAGCCTCCTAACTCACTCTCTCGTCCAAAGCCTCCTAACTCACTCACTCGTCCCTCAAGTCCAAAGCCTCCTAACTCGCTTACTCGTCCAAAGCCTCCTAACTCACTCACTCGTCCCTCAAGTCCAAAGCCTCCTAACTCACTAACTCGTCCCTCAAGTCCAAAGTCTCCTAACTGACTCACTCGTCCAAAGCCTCCTAACTCACTCACTCGTCCCTCAAGTCCAAAGCCTCCTAACTCACTCACTCGTCCCTCAAGTCCAAAGCCTCCTAACTCACTCACTCGTCCAAAGCCTCCTAACTCACTCACTCGTCCCTCAAGTCCAAAGCCTCCTAACTCACTCACTCGTCCAAAGCCTCCTAACTCACTCACTCGTTCCTCAAGTCCAAAGCCTCCTAACTCACTCACTCGTCCCTCAAGTCCAAAGCCTCCTAACTCACGCACTCGTCCCTCAAGTCCAAAGCCTCCTAACTCACTCACTCGTCCAAAGCCTCCTAACTCACTCACTCGTCCCTCAAGTCCAAAGCCTCCTAACTCACTCACTCGTCCCTCAAGTCCAAAGTCTCCTAACTCACTCACTCGTCCCTCAAGTCCAAAGCCTCCTAACTGACTCACTCGTGCAAAGCCTCCTAACTCACTCACTCGTCCCTCAAGTCCAAAGCCTCCTAACTCACTCACTCGTCCCTCAAGTCCAAAGCCTCCTAACTCACTCACTCGTCCAAAGCCTCCTAACTCACTCACTCGTCCCTCAAGTCCAAAGCCTCCTAACTCACTCACTCGTCCAAAGCCTCCTAACTCACTCACTCGTCCCTCAAGTCCAAAGCCTCCTAACTCACTCACTAGTCCAAAGCCTCCTAACTCACTCACTCGTCCCTCAAGTCCAAAGCCTCCTAACTCACTCACTCGTCCCTCAAGTCCAAAGCCTCCTAACTCACTCACTCGTCCCTCAAGTCCAAAGCCTCCTAACTCACTCACTCGTCCCTCAAGTCCAAAGCCTCCTAACTCACTCATTCGTCCAAAGCCTCCTAACTCACTCACTCATCCCTCAAGTCCAAAGCCTCCTAACTCACTCACTCGTCCCTCAAGTCCAAAGCCTCCTAACTCACTCTCTCGTCCAAAGTCTCCTAACTCACTCACTCGTCCCTCAAGTCCAAAGCCTCCTAACTCACTTACTCGTCCAAAGCCTCCTAACTCACTCACTCGTCCCTCAAGTCCAAAGCCTCCTAACTCACTAACTCGTCCCTCAAGTCCAAAGTCTCCTAACTGACTCACTCGTCCAAAGCCTCCTAACTCACTCACTCGTCCCTCAAGTCCAAAGCCTCCTAACTCACTCACTCGTCCCTCAAGTCCAAAGCCTCCTAACTCACTCACTCGTCCAAAGCCTCCTAACTCACTCACTCGTCCCTCAAGTCCAAAGCCTCCTAACTCACTCACTCGTCCAAAGCCTCCTAACTCACTCACTCGTTCCTCAAGTCCAAAGCCTCCTAACTCACTCACTCGTCCCTCAAGTCCAAAGCCTCCTAACTCACGCACTCGTCCCTCAAGTCCAAAGCCTCCTAACTCACTCACTCGTCCAAAGCCTCCTAACTCACTCACTCGTCCCTCAAGTCCAAAGCCTCCTAACTCACTCACTCGTCCCTCAAGTCCAAAGTCTCCTAACTCACTCACTCGTCCCTCAAGTCCAAAGCCTCCTAACTGATTCACTCGTGCAAAGCCTCCTAACTCACTCACTCGTCCCTCAAGTCCAAAGCCTCCTAACTCACTCACTCGTCCCTCAAGTCCAAAGCCTCCTAACTCACTCACTCGTCCAAAGCCTCCTAACTCACTCACTCGTCCCTCAAGTCCAAAGCCTCCTAACTCACTCACTCGTCCAAAGCCTCCTAACTCACTCACTCGTCCAAAGCCTCCTAACTCACTCACTCGTCCCTCAAGTCCAAAGCCTCCTAACTCACTCACTCGTCCCTCAAGTCCAAAGCCTCCTAACTCACTCACTCGTCCAAAGCCTCCTAACTCACTCACTCGTCCCTCAAGTCCAAAGCCTCCTAACTCACTCACTCGTCCCTCAAGTCCAAAGCCTCCTAACTCACTCACTCGTCCCTCAAGTCCAAAGCCTCCTAACTCACTCACTCGTCCCTCAAGTCCAAAGCCTCCTAACTCACTCACTCGTCCCTCAAGTCCAAAGCCTCCTAACTCACTCACTCGTCCCTCAAGTCCAAAGCCTCCTAACTCACTCACTCGTCCCTCAAGTCCAAAGTCTCCTAACTCACTCACTCGTCCAAAGCCTCCTAACTCACTCACTCGTCCAAAGCCTCCTAACTCACTCACTCGTCCCTCAAGTCCAAAGCCTCCTAACTCACTCACTCGTCCCTCAAGTCCAAAGTCTCCTAACTCACTCACTCGTCCAAAGCCTCCTAACTCACTCACTCGTCCCTCAAGTCCAAAGCCTCCTAACTCACTCACTCGTCCAAAGCCTCCTAACTCACTCACTCGTCCAAAGCCTCCTAACTCACTCACTCGTCCCTCAAGTCCAAAGCCTCCTAACTCACTCACTCGTCCCTCAAGTCCAAAGCCTCCTAACTCACTCACTCGTCCCTCAAGTCCAAAGCCTCCTAACTCACTCACTCGTCCCTCAAGTCCAAAGCCTCCTAACTCACTCACTCGTCCCTCAAGTCCAAAGCCTCCTAACTCACTCACTCGTTCAAAGCCTCCTAACTCACTCACTCATCCCTCAAGTCCAAAGCCTCCTAACTCACTCACTCGTCCCTCAAGTCCAAAGCCTCCTAACTCACTCTCTCGTCCAAAGCCTCCTAACTCACTCACTCGTCCCTCAAGTCCAAAGCCTCCTAACTCACTCTCTCGTCCAAAGCCTCCTAACTCACTCACTCGTCCCTCAAGTCCAAAGCCTCCTAACTCACTCAATCGTCCCTCAAGTCCAAAGCCTCCTAACTCACTCACTCGTCCCTCAAGTCCAAAGCCTCCTAACTCACTCACTCGTCCCTCAAGTCCAAAGCCTCCTAACTCACTAACTCGTCCAAAGCCTCCTAACTCACTCACTCGTCCAAAGCCTCCTAACTCACTCACTCGTCCCTCAAGTCCAAAGCCTCCTAACTCACTCACTCGTCCAAAGCCTCCTAACTCACTCACTCGTCCCTCAAGTCCAAAGCCTCCTAACTCACTCACTCGTCCAAAGCCTCCTAACTCACTCACTCGTCCCTCAAGTCCAAAGCCTCCTAACTCACTCACTCGTCCCTCAAGTCCAAAGCCTCCTAACTCACTCACTCGTCCCTCAAGTCCAAAGCCTCCTAACTTACTCACTCGTCCCTCAAGTCCAAAGCCTCCTAACTCACTCACTCGTCCCTCAAGTCCAAAGCCTCCTAACTCACTCACTCGTCCAAAGCCTCCTAACTCACTCACTCATCCCTCAAGTCCAAAGCCTCCTAACTCACTCACTCGTCCCTCAAGTCCAAAGCCTCCTAACTCACTCTCTCGTCCAAAGCCTCCTAACTCACTCACTCGTCCCTCAAGTCCAAAGCCTCCTAACTAACTCACTCGTCCCTCAAGTCCAAAGCCTCCTAACTCACTCACTCGTCCAAAGCCTCCTAACTCACTCACACGTCCCTCAAGTCCAAAGCCTCCTAACTCACTCACTCGTCCCTCAAGTCCAAAGCCTCCTAACTCACTCAGTCGTCCAAAGCCTCCTAACTCACTCAGTCGTCCAAAGCCTCCTAACTCACTCACTCGTCCCTCAAGTCCAAAGCCTCCTAACTCACTCACTCGTCCCTCAAGTCCAAAGCCTCCTAACTCACTCACTCGTCCAAAGCCTCCTAACTCACTCACTCGTCCCTCAAGTCCAAAGCCTCCTAACTCACTCACTCGTCCAAAGCCTCCTAACTCACTCACTCGTCCCTCAAGTCCAAAGCCTCCTAACTCACTCACTCGTCCCTCAAGTCCAAAGCCTCCTAACTCACTCACTCGTCCCTCAAGTCCAAAGCCTCCTAACTCACGCACTCGTCCCTCAAGTCCAAAGCCTCCTAACTCACTCACTCGTCCCTCAAGTCCAAAGCCTCCTAACTCACTCACTCGTCCCTCAAGTCCAAAGCCTCCTAACTCACTCACTCGTCCAAAGCCTCCTAACTCACTCACTCGTCCCTCAAGTCCAAAGCCTCCTAACTCACTCACTCGTCCAAAGCCTCCTAACTCACTCACTCGTCCCTCAAGTCCAAAGCCTCCTAACTCACTCACTCGTCCCTCAAGTCCAAAGCCTCCTAACTCACTCACTCGTCCCTCAAGTCCAAAGCCTCCTAACTCACTCACTCGTCCAAAGCCTTCTAACTCACTCACTCGTCCAAAGCCTCCTAACTCACTCACTCGTCCCTCAAGTCCAAAGCCTCCTAACTCACTCACTCGTCCAAAGCCTCCTAACTCACTCACTCGACCCTCAAGTCCAAAGCCTCCTAACTCACTCACTCGTCCAAAGCCTCCTAACTCACTCACTCGTCCCTCAAGTCCAAAGCCTCCTAACTCACTCACTCGTCCAAAGCCTCCTAACTCACTCACTCGTCCCTCAAGTCCAAAGCCTCCTAACTCACTCACTCGTCCAAAGCCTCCTAACTCACTCACTCGTCCCTCAAGTCTAAAGCCTCCTAACTCACTCACTCGTCCCTCAAGTCCAAAGCCTCCTAACTCACTCACTCGTCCAAAACCTCCTAACTCACTCACTCGTCCCTCAATTCCAAAGCCTCCTAACTCACTCACTCGTCCAAAGCCTCCTAACTCTATCAGTCGTCCAAAGCCTCCTAACTCACTCACTCGTCCAAAGCCTCCTAACTCACTCACTCGTCCCTCAAGTCCAAAGCCTCCTAACTCACTCACTCGTCCCTCAAGTCCAAAGCCTCCTAACTCACTAACTCGTCCAAAGCCTCCTAACTCACTCACTCGTCCAAAGCCTCCTAACTCACTCACTCGTCCCTCAAGTCCAAAGCCTCCTAACTCACTCACTCGTCCAAAGCCTCCTAACTCACTCACTCGTCCCTCAAGTCCAAAGCCTCCTAACTCACTCACTCGTCCAAAGCCTCCTAACTCACTCACTCGTCCCTCAAGTCCAAAGCCTCCTAACTCACTCACTCGTCCCTCAAGTCCAAAGCCTCCTAACTCACTCACTCGTCCCTCAAGTCCAAAGCCTCCTAACTCACTCACTCGTCCCTCAAGTCCAAAGCCTCCTAACTCACTCACTCGTCCAAAGCCTCCTAACTCACTCACTCGTCCCTCAAGTCCAAAGCCTCCTAACTCACTCACTCGTCCCTCAAGTCCAAAGCCTCCTAACTCACTCTCTCGTCCAAAGCCTCCTAACTCACTCACTCGTCCCTCAAGTCCAAAGCCTCCTAACTCACTCACTCGTCCCTCAAGCCCAAAGCCTCCTAACTCACTCACTCGTCCAAAGCCTCCTAACTCACTCACTCGTCCCTCAAGTCCAAAGCCTCCTAACTCACTCAGTCGTCCAAAGCCTCCTAACTCACTCAGTCGTCCAAAGCCTCCTAACTCACTCACTCGTCCCTCAAGTCCAAAGCCTCCTAACTCACTCAGTCGTCCAAAGCCTCCTAACTCACTCACTCGTCCCTCAAGTCCAAAGCCTCCTAACTCACTCAGTCGTCCAAAGCCTCCTAACTCACTCAGTCGTCCAAAGGCTCCTAACTCACTCACTCGTCCCTCAAGTCCAAAGCCTCCTAACTCACTCACTCGTCCCTCAAGTCCAAAGCCTCCTAACTCACTCACTCGTCCCTCAAGTCCAAAGCCTCCTAACTCACTCACTCGTCCAAAGCCTCCTAACTCACTCACTCGTCCCTCAAGTCCAAAGCCTCCTAACTCACTCACTCGTCCAAAGCCTCCTAACTCACTCACTCGTCCCTCAAGTCCAAAGCCTCCTAACTCACTCACTCGTCCCTCAAGTCCAAAGCCTCCTAACTCACTCACTCGTCCCTCAAGTCCAAAGCCTCCTAACTCACTCACTCGTCCCTCAAGTCCAAAGCCTCCTAACTCACTCACTCGTCCCTCAAGTCCAAAGCCTCCTAACTCACTCACTCGTCCCTCAAGTCCAAAGCCTCCTAACTCACTCACTCGTCCCTCAAGTCCAAAGCCTCCTAACTCACTCACTCGTCCAAAGCCTCCTAACTCACTCACTCGTCCCTCAAGTCCAAAGCCTCCTAACTCACTCACTCGTCCAAAGCCTCCTAACTCACTCACTCGTCCAAAGCCTCCTAACTCACTCACTCGTCCCTCAAGTCCAAAGCCTCCTAACTCACTCACTCGTCCCTCAAGTCCAAAGCCTCCTAACTCACTCACTCGTCCCTCAAGTCCAAAGCCTCCTAACTCACTCACTCGTCCAAAGCCGCCTAACTCACTCACTCGTCCAAAGCCTCCTAACTCACTCACTCGTCCCTCAAGTCCAAAGCCTCCTAACTCACTCACTCGTCCCTCAAGTCCAAAGCCTCCTAACTCACTCACTCGTCCCTCAAGTCCAAAGCCTCCTAACTCACTCACTCGTCCCTCAAGTCCAAAGCCTCCTAACTCACTCACTCGTCCAAAGCCTTCTAACTCACTCACTCGTCCAAAGCCTCCTAACTCACTCACTCGTCCCTCAAGTCCAAAGCCTCCTAACTCACTCACTCGTCCCTCAAGTCCAAAGCCTCCTAACTCACTCACTCGTCCAAAGCCTCCTAACTCACTCACTCGTCCCTCAATTCCAAAGCCTCCTAACTCACTCACTCGTCCCAAGCCTCCTAACTCACTCACTCGTCCCTCAAGTCTAAAGCCTCCTAACTCACTCACTCGTCCCTCAAGTCCAAAGCCTCCTAACTCACTCACTCGTCCAAAACCTCCTAACTCACTCACTCGTCCCTCAAGTCCAAAGCCTCCTAACTCACTCACTCGTCCAAAGCCTCCTAACTCTATCAGTCGTCCAAAGCCTCCTAACTCTATCAGTCGTCCAAAGCCTCCTAACTCACTCACTCGTTCAAAGCCTCCTAACTCACTCACTCGTCCCTCAAGTCCAAAGCCTCCTAACTCACTCACTCGTCCCTCAAGTCCAAAGCCTCCTAACTCACTAACTCGTCCAAAGCCTCCTAACTCACTCACTCGTCCAAAGCCTCCTAACTCACTCACTCGTCCCTCAAGTCCAAAGCCTCCTAACTCACTCACTCGTCCAAAGCCTCCTAACTCACTCACTCGTCCCTCAAGTCCAAAGCCTCCTAACTCACTCACTCGTCCAAAGCCTCCTAACTCACTCACTCGTCCCTCAAGTCCAAAGCCTCCTAACTCACTCACTCGTCCCTCAAGTCCAAAGCCTCCTAACTCACTCACTCGTCCCTCAAGTCCAAAGCCTCCTAACTCACTCACTCGTCCCTCAAGTCCAAAGCCTCCTAACTCACTCACTCGTCCAAAGCCTCCTAACTCACTCACTCGTCCCTCAAGTCCAAAGCCTCCTAACTCACTCACTCTTCCCTCAAGCCCAAAGCCTCCTAACTCACTCACTCGTCCAAAGCCTCCTAACTCACTCACTCGTCCCTCAAGTCCAAAGCCTCCTAACTCACTCAGTCGTCCAAAGCCTCCTAACTCACTCAGTCGTCCAAAGCCTCCTAACTCACTCACTCGTCCCTCAAGTCCAAAGCCTCCTAACTCACTCACTCTTCCCTCAAGTCCAAAGCCTCCTAACTCACTCACACGTCCCTCAAGTCCAAAGCATCCTAACTCACTCACTCGTCCAAAGCCTCCTAACTCACTCACTCGTCCCTCAAGTCCAAAGCCTCCTAACTCACTCACTCGTCCAAAGCCTCCTAACTCACTCACTCGTCCCTCAAGTCCAAAGCCTCCTAACTCACTCACTCGTCCCTCAAGTCCAAAGCCTCCTAACTCACTCACTCGTCCAAAGCCTCCTAACTCACTCACTCGTCCCTCAAGTCCAAAGCCTCCTAACTCACTCACTCGTCCAAAGCCTCCTAACTCACTCACTCGTCCAAAGCCTCCTAACTCACTCACTCGTCCCTCAAGTCCAAAGCCTCCTAACTCACTCACTCGTCCCTCAAGTCCAAAGCCTCCTAACTCACTCACTCGTCCCTCAAGTCCAAAGCCTCCTAACTCGCTCACTCGTCCAAAGCCTTCTAACTCACTCACTCGTCCAAAGCCTCCTAACTCACTCACTCGTCCCTCAAGTCCAAAGCCTCCTAACTCACTCACTCGTCCCTCAAGTCCAAAGCCTCCTAACTCACTCACTCGTCCCTCAAGTCCAAAGCCTCCTAACTCACTCACTCGTCCCTCAAGTCCAAAGCCTCCTAACTCACTCACTCGTCCAAAGCCTTCTAACTCACTCACTCGTCCAAAGCCTCCTAACTCACTCACTCGTCCCTCAAGTCCAAAGCCTCCTAACTCACTCACTCGTCCCTCAAGTCCAAAGCCTCCTAACTCACTCACTCGTCCAAAGCCTCCTAACTCACTCACTCGTCCCTCAAGTCCAAAGCCTCCTAACTCACTCACTCGTCCAAAGCCTCCTAACTCACTCACTCGTCCCTCAAGTCCAAAGCCTCCTAACTCACTCACTCGTCCAAAACCTCCTAACTCACTCACTCGTCCCTCAAGTCCAAAGCCTCCTAACTCACTCACTCGTCCAAAGCCTCCTAACTCTATCAGTCGTCCAAAGCCTCCTAACTCACTCACTCGTCCAAAGCCTCCTAACTCACTCACTCGTCCCTCAAGTCCAAAGCCTCCTAACTCACTCACTCGTCCCTCAAGTCCAAAGCCTCCTAACTCACTAACTCGTCCAAAGCCTCCTAACTCACTCACTCGTCCAAAGCCTCCTAACTCACTCACTCGTCCCTCAAGTCCAAAGCCTCCTAACTCACTCACTCGTCCAAAGCCTCCTAACTCACTCACTCGTCCCTCAAGTCCAAAGCCTCCTAACTCACTCACTCGTCCAAAGCCTCCTAACTCACTCACTCGTCCCTCAAGTCCAAAGCCTCCTAACTCACTCACTCGTCCCTCAAGTCCAAAGCCTCCTAACTCACTCACTCGTCCCTCAAGTCCAAAGCCTCCTAACTCACTCACTCGTCCCTCAAGTCCAAAGCCTCCTAACTCACTCACTCGTCCCTCAAGTCCAAAGCCTCCTAACTCACTCACTCGTCCCTCAAGTCCAAAGCCTCCTAACTCAGTCACTCGTCCCTCAAGTCCAAAGGCTCCTAACTCACTCACTCGTCCCTCAAGTCCAAAGCCTCCTAACTCACTCACTCGTCCAAAGCCTTCTAACTCACTCACTCGTCCAAAGCCTCCTAACTCACTCACTCGTCCCTCAAGTCCAAAGCCTCCTAACTCACTCACTCGTCCCTCAAGTCCAAAGCCTCCTAACTCACTCACTCGTCCAAAGCCTCCTAACTCACTCACTCGTCCCTCAAGTCCAAAGCCTCCTAACTCACTCACTCGTCCAAAGCCTCCTAACTCACTCACTCGTCCCTGAAGTCCAAAGTCTCCTAACTCACTCACTCGTCCAAAACCTCCTAACTCACTCACTCGTCCCTCAAGTCCAAAGCCTCCTAACTCACTCACTCTTCCAAAGCCTCCTAACTCTATCAGTCGTCCAAAGCCTCCTAACTCACTCACTCGTCCAAAGCCTCCTAACTCACTCACTCGTCCCTCAAGTCCAAAGCCTCCTAACTCACTCACTCGTCCCTCAAGTCCAAAGCCTCCTAACTCACTCACTCGTCCAAAGCCTCCTAACTCACTCACTCGTCCCTCAAGTCCAAAGTCTCCTAACTCACTCACTCGTCCAAAGCCTCCTAACTCACTCACTCGTCCCTCAAGTCCAAAGCCTCCTAACTCACTCAGTCGTCCAAAGCCTCCTAACTCACTCAGTCGTCCAAAGCCTCCTAACTCACTCACTCGTCCCTCAAGTCCAAAGCCTCCTAACTCACTCACTCGTCCCTCAAGTCCAAAGCCTCCTAACTCACTCACTCGTCCAAAGCCTCCTAACTCACTCACTCGTCCCTCAAGTCCAAAGCCTCCTAACTCACTCACTCGTCCAAAGCCTCCTAACTCACTCACTCGTCCCTCAAGTCCAAAGCCTCCTAACTCACTCACTCGTCCCTCAAGTCCAAAGCCTCCTAACTCACTCACTCGTCCCTCAAGTCCAAAGCCTCCTAACTCACTCACACGTCCCTCAAGTCCAAAGCCTCCTAACTCACTCACTCGTCCCTCAAGTCCAAAGCCTCCTAACTCACTCACTCGTCCCTCAAGTCCAAAGCCTCCTAACTCACTCACTCGTCCAAAGCCTCCTAACTCACTCACTCGTCCCTCAAGTCCAAAGCCTCCTAACTCACTCACTCGTCCAAAGCCTCCTAACTCACTCACTCGTCCCTCAAGTCCAAAGCCTCCTAACTCACTCACTCGTCCCTCAAGTCCAAAGCCTCCTAACTCACTCACTCGTCCCTCAAGTCCAAAGCCTCCTAACTCACTCACTCGTCCAAAGCCTTCTAACTCACTCACTCGTCCAAAGCCTCCTAACTCACTCACTCGTCCCTCAAGTCCAAAGCCTCCTAACTCACTCACTCGTCCCTCAAGTCCAAAGCCTCCTAACTCACTCACTCGTCCCTCAAGTCCAAAGCCTCCTAACTCACTCACTCGTCCCTCAAGTCCAAAGCCTCCTAACTCACTCACTCGTCCAAAGCCTTCTAACTCACTCACTCGTCCAAAGCCTCCTAACTCACTCACTCGTCCCTCAAGTCCAAAGCCTCCTAACTCACTCACTCGTCCAAAGCCTCCTAACTCACTCACTCGTCCCTCAAGTCCAAAGCCTCCTAACTCACTCACTCGTCCAAATCCTCCTAACTCACTCACTCGTCCATCAAGTCCAAAGCCTCCTAACTCACTCACTCGTCCAAAGCCTCCTAACTCACTCACTCGTCCCTCAAGTCCAAAGCCTCCTAACTCACTCACTCGTCCAAAGCCTCCTAACTCACTCACTCGTCCCTCAAGTCTAAAGCCTCCTAACTCACTCACTCGTCCCTCAAGTCCAAAGCCTCCTAACTCACTCACTCGTCCAAAACCTCCTAACTCACTCACTCGTCCCTCAAGTCCAAAGCCTCCTAACTCACTCACTCGTCCAAAGCCTCCTAACTCTATCAGTCGTCCAAAGCCTCCTAACTCACTCACTCGTCCAAAGCCTCCTAACTCACTCACTCGTCCCTCAAGTCCAAAGCCTCCTAACTCACTCACTCGTCCCTCAAGTCCGAAGCCTCCTAACTCACTCACTCGTCCAAAGCCTCCTAACTCACTCACTCGTCCAAAGCCTCCTAACTCACTCACTCGTCCCTCAAGTCCAAAGCCTCCTAACTCACTCACTCGTCCAAAGCCTCCTAACTCACTCACTCGTCCCTCAAGTCCAAAGCCTCCTAACTCACTCACTCGTCCAAAGCCTCCTAACTCACTCACTCGTCCCTCAAGTCCAAAGCCTCCTAACTCACTCACTCGTCCCTCAAGTCCAAAGCCTCCTAACTCACTCACTCGTCCCTCAAGTCCAAAGCCTCCTAACTCACTCACTCGTCCCTCAAGTCCAAAGCCTCCTAACTCACTCACTCGTCCCTCAAGTCCAAAGCCTCCTAACTCACTCACTCGTCCAAAGCCTCCTAACTCACTCACTCGTCCCTCAAGTCCAAAGCCTCCTAACTCACTCACTCGTCCCTCAAGTCCAAAGCCTCCTAACTCACTCTCTCGTCCAAAGCCTCCTAACTCACTCACTCGTCCCTCAAGTCCAAAGCCTCCTAACTCACTCAATCGTCCAAAGCCTCCTAACTCACTCAGTCGTCCAAAGCCTCCTAACTCACTCACTCGTCCCTCAAGTCCAAAGCCTCCTAACTCACTCAGTCGTCCAAAGCCTCCTAACTCACTCACTCGTCCCTCAAGTCCAAAGCCTCCTAACTCACTCACTCGTCCCTCAAGTCCAAAGCCTCCTAACTCACTCACTCGTCCCTCAAGTCCAAAGCCTCCTAACTCACTCACTCGTCCAAAGCCTCCTAACTCACTCACTCGTCCCTCAAGTCCAAAGCCTCCTAACTCACTCACTCGTCCAAAGCCTCCTAACTCACTCACTCGTCCCGCAAGTCCAAAGCCTCCTAACTCACTCACTCATCCCTCAAGTCCAAAGCCTCCTAACTCACTCACTCGTCCCTCAAGTCCAAAGCCTCCTAACTCACTCACTCGTCCCTCAAGTCCAAAGCCTCCTAACTCACTCACTCGTCCCTCAAGTCCAAAGCCTCCTAACTCACTCACTCGTCCCTCAAGTCCAAAGCCTCCTAACTCACTCACTCGTCCAAAGCCTCCTAACTCACTCACTCGTCCCTCAAGTCCAAAGCCTCCTAACTCACTCACTCGTCCAAAGCCTCCTAACTCACTCACTCGTCCAAAGCCTCCTAACTCACTCACTCGTCCCTCAAGTCCAAAGCCTCCTAACTCACTCACTCGTCCCTCAAGTCCAAAGCCTCCTAACTCACTCACTCGTCCAAAGCCTTCTAACTCACTCACTCGTCCAAAGCCTCCTAACTCACTCACTCGTCCCTCAAGTCCAAAGCCTCCTAACTCACTCACTCGTCCCTCAAGTCCAAAGCCTCCTAACTCACTCACTCGTCCCTCAAGTCCAAAGCCTCCTAACTCACTCACTCGTCCCTCAAGTCCAAAGCCTCCTAACTCACTCACTCGTCCAAAGCCTTCTAACTCACTCACTCGTCCAAAGCCTCCTAACTCACTCACTCGTCCCTCAAGTCCAAAGCCTCCTAACTCACTCACTCGTCCCTCAAGTCCAAAGCCTCCTAACTCACTCACTCGTCCAAAGCCTCCTAACTCACTCACTCGTCCCTCAATTCCAAAGCCTCCTAACTCACTCACTCGTCCAAAGCCTCCTAACTCACTCACTCGTCCCTCAAGTCTAAAGCCTCCTAACTCACTCACTCGTCCCTCAAGTCCAAAGCCTCCTAACTCACTCACTCGTCCAAAACCTCCTAACTCACTCACTCGTCCCTCAAGTCCAAAGCCTCCTAACTCACTCACTCGTCCAAAGCCTCCTAACTCTATCAGTCGTCCAAAGCCTCCTAACTCACTCACTCGTCCAAAGCCTCCTAACTCACTCACTCGTCCCTCAAGTCCAAAGCCTCCTAACTCACTCACTCGTCCCTCAAGTCCAAAGCCTCCTAACTCACTAACTCGTCCAAAGCCTCCTAACTCACTCACTCGTCCAAAGCCTCCTAACTCACTCACTCGTCCCTCAAGTCCAAAACCTCCTAACTCACTCACTCGTCCAAAGCCTCCTAACTCACTCACTCGTCCCTGAAGTCCAAAGCCTCCTAACTCACTCACTCGTCCAAAGCCTCCTAACTCACTCACTCGTCCCTCAAGTCCAAAGCCTCCTAACTCACTCACTCGTCCCTCTTGTCCAAAGCCTCCTAACTCACTCACTCGTCCCTCAAGTCCAAAGCCTCCTAACTCACTCACTCGTCCCTCATGTCCAAAGCCTCCTAACTCACTCTCTCGTCCAAAGCCTCCTAACTCACTCACTCGTCCCTCAAGTCCAAAGCCTCCTAACTCACTCACTCTTCCCTCAAGCCCAAAGCCTCCTAACTCACTCACTCGTCCAAAGCCTCCTAACTCACTCACTCGTCCCTCAAGTCCAAAGCCTCCTAACTCACTCACTCGTCCCTCAAGTCCAAAGCCTCCTAACTCACTCACACGTCCCTCAAGTCCAAAGCCTCCTAACTCACTCACTCGTCCAAAGCCTCCTAACTCACTCACTCGTCCCTCAAGTCCAAAGCCTCCTAACTCACTCACTCGTCCAAAGCCTCCTAACTCACTCACTCGTCCCTCAAGTCCAAAGCCTCCTAACTCACTCACTCGTCCAAAACCTCCTAACTCACTCACTCGTCCCTCAAGTCCAAAGCCTCCTAACTCACTCACTCGTCCAAAGCCTCCTAACTCTATCAGTCGTCCAAAGCCTCCTAACTCACTCACTCGTCCCTCAAGTCCAAAGCCTCCTAACTCACTCACTCGTCCCTCAAGTCCAAAGCCTCCTAACTCACTAACTCGTCCAAAGCCTCCTAACTCACTCACTCGTCCAAAGCCTCCTAACTCACTCACTCGTCCCTCAAGTCCAAAGCCTCCTAACTCACTCACTCGTCCAAAGCCTCCTAACTCACTCACTCGTCCCTCAAGTCCAAAGCCTCCTAACTCACTCACTCGTCCAAAGCCTCCTAACTCACTCACTCGTCCCTCAAGTCCAAAGCCTCCTAACTCACTCACTCGTCCCTCAAGTCCAAAGCCTCCTAACTCACTCACTCGTCCCTCAAGTCCAAATCCTCCTAACTCACTCACTCGTCCCTCAAGTCCAAAGCCTCCTAACTCACTCACTCGTCCCTCAAGTCCAAAGCCTCCTAACTCACTCACTCGTCCCTCAAGTCCAAAGCCTCCTAACTCAGTCACTCGTCCCTCAAGTCCAAAGCCTCCTAACTCACTCACTCGTCCAAAGCCTCCTAACTCTATCAGTCGTCCAAAGCCTCCTAACTCACTCACTCGTCCAAAGCCTCCTAACTCACTCACTCGCCCCTCAAGTCCAAAGCCTCCTAACTCACTCACTCGTCCCTCAAGTCCAAAGCCTCCTAACTCACTAACTCGTCCAAAGCCTCCTAACTCACTCACTCGTCCAAAGCCTCCTAACTCACTCACTCGTCCCTCAAGTCCAAAGCCTCCTAACTCACTCACTCGTCCAAAGCCTCCTAACTCACTCACTCGTCCCTCAAGTCCAAAGCCTCCTAACACACTCACTCGTCCAAAGCCTCCTAACTCACTCACTCGTCCCTCAAGTCCAAAGCCTCCTAACTCACTCACTCGTCCCTCAAGTCCAAAGCCTCCTAACTCACTCACTCGTCCCTCAAGTCCAAAGCCTCCTAACTCACTCACTCGTCCCTCAAGTCCAAAGCCTCCTAACTCACTCACTCGTCCCTCAAGTCCAAAGCCTCCTAACTCACTCACTCGTCCAAAGCCTCCTAACTCACTCACTCGTCCCTCAAGTCCAAAGCCTCCTAACTCACTCACTCGTCCAAAGCCTCCTAACTCACTCACTCGTCCCTCAAGTCCAAAGCCTCCTAACTCACTCACTCGTCCCTCAAGTCCAAAGCCTCCTAACTCACTCACTCGTCCAAAGCCTCCTAACTCACTCACTCGTCCCTCAAGTCCAAAGCCTCCTAACTCACTCACTCGTCCAAAGCCTCCTAACTCACTCACTCGTCCCTCAAGTCCAAAGCCTCCTAACTCACGCACTCGTACAAAGCCTCCTAACTCACTCACTCGTCCAAAGCCTCCTAACTCACTCACTCGTCCCTCAAGTCCAAAGCCTCCTAACTCACTCACTCGTCCCTCAAGTCCAAAGCCTCCTAACTCACTCACTCGTCCCTCAAGTCCAAAGCCTCCTAACTCACTCACTCGTCCAAAGCCTTCTAACTCACTCACTCGTCCAAAGCCTTCTAACTCACTCACTCGTCCCTCAAGTCCAAAGCCTCCTAACTCACTCACTCGTCCCTCAAGTCCAAAGCCTCCTAACTCACTCACTCTTCCCTCAAGTCCAAAGCCTCCTAACTCACTAACTCGTCCAAAGCCTCCTAACTCACTCACTCGTCCCTCAAGTCCAAAGCCTCCTAACTCACTCAGTCGTCCAAAGCCTCCTAACTCACTCACTCGTCCCTCAAGTCCAAAGCCTCCTAACTCACTCACTCGTCCCTCAAGTCCAAAGCCTCCTAACTCACTCACTCGTCCCTCAAGTCCAAAGCCTCCTAACTCACTCACTCGTCCCTCAAGTCCAAAGCCTCCTAACTCACTCACTCGTCCCTCAAGTCCAAAGCCTCCTAACTCACTCACTCGTCCCTCAAGTCCAAAGCCTCCTAACTCACTCACTCGTCCAAAGCCTCCTAACTCACTCACTCATCCCTCAAGTCCAAAGCCTCCTAACTCACTCACTCGTCCCTCAAGTCCAAAGCCTCCTAACTCACTCTCTCGTCCAAAGCCTCCTAACTCACTCCCTCGTCCCTCAAGTCCAAAGCCTCCTAACTCACTCACTCGTCCCTCAAGTCCAAAGCCTCCTAACTCACTCACTCGTCCAAAGCCTCCTAACTCACTCACACGTCCCTCAAGTCCAAAGCCTCCTAACTCACTCACTCGTCCCTCAAGTCCAAAGCCTCCTAACTCACTCAGTCGTCCAAAGCCTCCTAACTCACTCAGTCGTCCAAAGCCTCCTAACTCACTCACTCGTACCTCAAGTCCAAAGCCTCCTAACTCACTCACTCGTCCAAAGCCTTCTAACTCACTCACTCGTCCAAAGCCTCCTAACTCACTCACTCGTCCCTCAAGTCCAAAGCCTCCTAACTCACTCACTCGTCCAAAGCCTCCTAACTCACTCACTCGTCCCTCAAGTCCAAAGCCTCCTAACTCACTCACTCGTCCCTCAAGTCCAAAGCCTCCTAACTCACTCACTCGTCCCTCAAGTCCAAAGCCTCCTAACTCACTCACTCGTCCAAAGCCTCCTAACTCACTCACTCGTCCCTCAAGTCTAAAGCCTCCTAACTCACTCACTCGTCCCTCAAGTCCAAAGCCTCCTAACTCACTCACTCGTCCAAAGCCTCCTAACTCACTCACTCGTCCCTCAAGTCCAAAGCCTCCTAACTCACTCACTCGTCCAAAGCCTCCTAACTCTATCAGTCGTCCAAAGCCTCCTAACTCACTCACTCGTCCAAAGCCTCCTAACTCACTCACTCGTCCCTCAAGTCCAAAGCCTCCTAACTCACTCACTCGTCCCTCAAGTCCAAAGCCTCCTAACTCACTAACTCGTCCAAAGCCTCCTAACTCACTCACTCGTCCAAAGCCTCCTAACTCACTCACTCGTCCCTCAAGTCCAAAGCCTCCTAACTCACTCACTCGTCCAAAGCCTCCTAACTCACTCACTCGTCCCTCAAGTCCAAAGCCTCCTAACTCACTCACTCGTCCAAAGCCTCCTAACTCACTCACTCGTCCCTCAAGTCCAAAGCCTCCTAACTCACTCACTCGTCCAAAGCCTCCTAACTCTATCAGTCGTCCAAAGCCTCCTAACTCACTCACTCGTCCAAAGCCTCCTAACTCACTCACTCGTCCCTCAAGTCCAAAGCCTCCTAACTCACTCACTCGTCCCTCAAGTCCAAAGCCTCCTAACTCACTAACTCGTCCAAAGCCTCCTAACTCACTCACTCGTCCAAAGCCTCCTAACTCACTCACTCGTCCCTCAAGTCCAAAGCCTCCTAACTCACTCACTCGTCCAAAGCCTCCTAACTCACTCACTCGTCCCTCAAGTCCAAAGCCTCCTAACTCACTCACTCGTCCAAAGCCTCCTAACTCACTCACTCGTCCCTCAAGTCCAAAGCCTCCTAACTCACTCACTCGTCCAAAGCCTCCTAACTCACTCACTCGTCCCTCAAGTCTAAAGCCTCCTAACTCACTCACTCGTCCCTCAAGTCCAAAGCCTCCTAACTCACTCACTCGTCCAAAGCCTCCTAACTCACTCACTCGTCCCTCAAGTCCAAAGCCTCCTAACTCACTCACTCGTCCAAAGCCTCCTAACTCTATCAGTCGTCCAAAGCCTCCTAACTCACTCACTCGTCCAAAGCCTCCTAACTCACTCACTCGTCCCTCAAGTCCAAAGCCTCCTAACTCACTCACTCGTCCCTCAAGTCCAAAGCCTCCTAACTCACTCACTCGTCCCTCAAGTCCAAAGCCTCCTAACTCACTAACTCGTCCAAAGCCTCCTAACTCACTCACTCGTCCAAAGCCTCCTAACTCACTCACTCGTCCCTCAATTCCAAAGCCTCCTAACTCACTCACTCGTCCAAAGCCTCCTAACTCACTCACTCGTCCCTCAAGTCCAAAGCCTCCTAACTCACTCACTCGTCCAAAGCCTCCTAACTCACTCACTCGTCCCTCAAGTCTAAAGCCTCCTAACTCACTCACTCGTCCCTCAAGTCCAAAGCCTCCTAACTCACTCACTCGTCCAAAGCCTCCTAACTCACTCACTCGTCCCTCAAGTCCAAAGCCTCCTAACTCACTCACTCGTCCAAAGCCTCCTAACTCTATCAGTCGTCCAAAGCCTCCTAACTCACTCACTCGTCCAAAGCCTCCTAACTCACTCACTCGTCCCTCAAGTCCAAAGCCTCCTAACTCACTCACTCGTCCCTCAAGTCCAAAGCCTCCTAACTCACTAACTCGTCCAAAGCCTCCTAACTCACTCACTCGTCCAAAGCCTCCTAACTCACTCACTCGTCCCTCAAGTCCAAAGCCTCCTAACTCACTCACTCGTCCAAAGCCTCCTAACTCACTCACTCGTCCCTCAAGTCCAAAGCCTCCTAACTCACTCACTCGTCCAAAGCCTTCTAACTCACTCACTCGTCCAAAGCCTCCTAACTCACTCACTCGTCCCTCAAGTCCAAAGCCTCCTAACTCACTCACTCGTCCCTCAAGT
Organism: Coccyzus lansbergi; assembly: GCA_033558105.1. Taxonomy (NCBI): domain Eukaryota; kingdom Metazoa; phylum Chordata; class Aves; order Cuculiformes; family Coccyzidae; genus Coccyzus; species Coccyzus lansbergi. The sequence goes on from JAUMJK010001121.1 coordinate 95,546, forward strand.
CCAAAGCCTCCTAACTCACTCACTCGTCCCTCAAGTCCAAAGCCTCCTAACTCACTCACTCGTCCCTCAAGTCCAAAGCCTCCTAACTCACTCACTCGTCCAAAACCTTCTAACTCACTCACTCGTCCAAAGCCTCCTAACTCTCTCACTCGTCCCTCAAGTCCAAAGCCTCCTAACTCACTCACTCGTCCCTCAAGTCCAAAGCCCCCTAACTCACTCACTCGTCCAAAGCCTCCTAACTCACTCACTCGTCCCTCAAGTCCAAAGCCTCCTAACTCACTCACTCGTCCAAAGCCTCCTAACTCACTCACTCGTCCCTCAAGTCTAAAGCCTCCTAACTCACTCACTCGTCCCTCAAGTCCAAAGCCTCCTAACTCACTCACTCGTCCAAAACCTCCTAACTCACTCACTCGTCCCTCAACTCCAAAGCCTCCTAACTCACTCACTCGTCCAAAGCCTCCTAACTCTATCAGTCGTCCAAAGCCTCCTAACTCACTCACTCGTCCAAAGCCTCCTAACTCACTCACTCGTCCCTCAAGTCCAAAGCCTCCTAACTCACTCACTCGTCCCTCAAGTCCAAAGCCTCCTAACTCACTCACTCGCCCAGAGCCTCCTAACTCACTCCCTCGTCCAAAGCCTCCTAACTCACTCACTCGTCCCTCAAGTCCAAAGCCTCCTAACTCACTCACTCGTCCCTCAAGTCCAAAGCCTCCTAACTCACTCACTCGTCCCTCAAGTCCAAAGCCTCTTAACTCACTCACTCGTCCCTCAAGTCCAAAGCCTCCTAACTCACTCACTCGTCCCTCAAGTCCAAAGCCTCCTAACTCACTCACTCGTCCCTCAAGTCCAAAGCCTCCTAACTCACTCACTCGTCCAAAGCCTCCTAACTCACTCACTCATCCCTCAAGTCCAAAGCCTCCTAACTCACTCACTCGTCCCTCAAGTCCAAAGCCTCCTAACTCACTCTCTCGTCCAAAGCCTCCTAACTCACTCACTCGTCCCTCAAGTCCAAAGCCTCCTAACTCACTCACTCGTCCCTCAAGTCCAAAGCCTCCTAACTCACTCACTCGTCCAAAGCCTCCTAACTCACTCACATGTCCCTCAAGTCCAAAGCCTCCTAACTCACTCACTCGTCCCTCAAGTCCAAAGCCTCCTAACTCACTCAGTCGTCCAAAGCCTCCTAACTCACTCACTCGTCCCTCAAGTCCAAAGCCTCCTAACTCACTCACTCGTCCCTCAAGTCCAAAGCCTCCTAACTCACTCACTCGTCCCTCAAGTCCAAAGCCTCCTAACTCACTCACTCGTCCCTCAAGTCCAAAGCCTCCTAACTCACTCACTCGTCCAAAACCTCCTAACTCACTCACTCGTCCCTCAAGTCCAAAGCCTCCTAACTCACTCACTCGTCCAAAGCCTCCTAACTCTATCAGTCGTCCAAAGCCTCCTAACTCACTCACTCGTCCAAAGCCTCCTAACTCACTCACACGTCCCTCAAGTCCAAAGCCTCCTAACTCACTCACTCGTCCCTCAAGTCCAAAGCCTCCTAACTCACTCACTCGTCCAAAGCCTTCTAACTCACTCACTCGTCCAAAGCCTCCTAACTCACTCACTCGTCCCTCAAGTCCAAAGCCTCCTAACTCACTCACTCGTCCCTCAAGTCCAAAGCCTCCTAACTCACTCACTCGTCCCTCAAGTCCAAAGCCTCCTAACTCACTCACTCGTCCCTCAAGTCCAAAGCCTCCTAACTCACTCACTCGTCCAAAACCTTCTAACTCACTCACTCGTCCAAAGCCTCCTAACTCTCTCACTCGTCCCTCAAGTCCAAAGCCTCCTAACTCACTCACTCGTCCCTCAAGTCCAAAGCCCCCTAACTCACTCACTCGTCCAAAGCCTCCTAACTCACTCACTCGTCCCTCAAGTCCAAAGCCTCCTAACTCACTCACTCGTCCAAAGCCTCCTAACTCACTCACTCGTCCCTCAAGTATAAAGCCTCCTAACTCACTCACTCGTCCCTCAAGTCCAAAGCCTCCTAACTCACTCACTCGTCCAAAACCTCCTAACTCACTCACTCGTCCCTCAAGTCCAAAGCCTCCTAACTCACTCACTCGTCCAAAGCCTCCTAACTCTATCAGTCGTCCAAAGCCTCCTAACTCACTCACTCGTCCAAAGCCTCCTAACTCACTCACTCGTCCCTCAAGTCCAAAGCCTCCTAACTCACTCACTCGTCCCTCAAGTCCAAAGCCTCCTAACTCACTCACTCGTCCCTCAAGTCCAAAGCCTCTTAACTCACTCACTCGTGCCTCAAGTCCAAAGCCTCCTAACTCACTCACTCGTCCCTCAAGTCCAAAGCCTCCTAACTCACTCACTCGTCCCTCAAGTCCAAAGCCTCCTAACTCACTCACTCGTCCAAAGCCTCCTAACTCACTCACTCATCCCTCAAGTCCAAAGCCTCCTAACTCACTCACTCGTCCCTCAAGTCCAAAGCCTCCTAACTCACTCTCTCGTCCAAAGCCTCCTAACTCACTCACTCGTCCCTCAAGTCCAAAGCCTCCTAACTCACTCACTCGTCCCTCAAGTCCAAAGCCTCCTAACTCACTCACTCGTCCAAAGCCTCCTAACTCACTCACACGTCCCTCAAGTCCAAAGCCTCCTAACTCACTCACTCGTCCCTCAAGTCCAAAGCCTCCTAACTCACTCAGTCGTCCAAAGCCTCCTAACTCACTCAGTCGTCCAAAGCCTCCTAACTCACTCACTCGTCCCTCAAGTCCAAAGCCTCCTAACTCACTCACTCGTCCCTCAAGTCCAAAGCCTCCTAACTCACTCACTCGTCCCGCAAGTCCAAAGCCTCCTAACTCAATCACTCGTCCCTCAAGTCCAAAGCCTCCTAACTCACTCACTCGTCCAAAACCTCCTAACTCACTCACTCGTCCCTCAAGTCCAAAGCCTCCTAACTCACTCACTCGTCCAAAGCCTCCTTACTCTATCAGTCGTCCAAAGCCTCCTAACTCACTCACTCGTCAAAAGCCTCCTAACTCACTCACTCGTCCCTCAAGTCCAAAGCCTCCTAACTCACTCACTCGTCCCTCAAGTCCAAAGCCTCCTAACTCACTAACTCGTCCAAAGCCTCCTAACTCACTCACTCGTCCAAAGCCTCCTAACTCACTCACTCGTCCCTCAAGTCCAAAGCCTCCTAACTCACTCACTCGTCCAAAGCCTCCTAACTCACTCACTCGTCCCTCAAGTCCAAAGCCTCCTAACTCACTCACTCGTCCAAAGCCTCCTAACTCACTCACTCGTCCCTCAAGTCCAAAGCCTCCTAACTCACTCACTCGTCCAAAGCCTCCTAACTCACTCACTCGTCCCTCAAGTCCAAAGCCTCCTAACTCACTCACTCGTCCAAAGCCTCCTAACTCACTCACTCGTCCCTCAAGTCCAAAGCCTCCTAACTCACTCACTCGTCCAAAGCCTCCTAACTCACTCACTCGTCCCTCAAGTCCAAAGCCTCCTAACTCACTCACTCGTCCAAAGCCTCCTAACTCACTCACTCGTCCCTCAAGTCCAAAGCCTCCTAACTCACTCACTCGTCCCTCAAGTCCAAAGCCTCCTAACTCACTCACTCGTCCAAAGCCTCCTAACTCACTCACTCGTCCCTCAAGTCCAAAGCCTCCTAACTCACTCACTCGTCCAAAGCCTCCTAACTCACTCACTCGTCCCTCAAGTCCAAAGCCTCCTAACTCACTCACTCGTCCAAAGCCTCCTAACTCACTCACTCGTCCCTCAAGTCCAAAGCCTCCTAACTCACTCACTCGTCCAAAGCCTCCTAACTCACTCACTCGTCCAAAGCCTCCTAACTCACTCACTCGTCCCTCAAGTCCAAAGCCTCCTAACTCACTCACTCGTCCCTCAAGTCCAAAGCCTCCTAACTCACTCACTCGTCCCTCAAGTCCAAAGCCTCCTAACTCACTCACTCGTCCAAAGCCTTCTAACTCACTCACTCGTCCAAAGCCTCCTAACTCACTCACTCGTCCCTCAAGTCCAAAGCCTCCTAACTCACTCACTCATCCCTCAAGTCCAAAGCCTCCTAACTCACTCACTCATCCCTCAAGTCCAAAGCCTCCTAACTCACTAACTCGTCCAAAGCCTCCTAACTCACTCACTCGTCCAAAGCCTCCTAACTCACTCACTCGTCCCTCAAGTCCAAAGCCTCCTAACTCACTCACTCGTCCAAAGCCTCCTAACTCACTCACTCGTCCCTCAAGTCCAAAGCCTCCTAAATCACTGACTCGTCCAAAGCCTCCTAACTCACTCACTCGTCGCTCAAGTCCAAAGCCTCCTAACTCACTCACTCGTCCCTCAAGTCCAAAGCCTCCTAACTCACTCACTCGTCCCTCAAGTCCAAAGCCTCCTAACTCACTCACTCGTCCCTCAAGTCCAAAGCCTCCTAACTCACTCACTCGTCCCTCAAGTCCAAAGCCTCCTAACTCACTCTCTCGTCCAAAGCCTCCTAACTCACTCACTCGTCCCTCAAGTCCAAAGCCTCCTAACTCACTCACTCGTCCCTCAAGTCCAAAGCCTCCTAACTCACTCACTCGTCCAAAGCCTCCTAACTCACTCACACGTCCCTCAAGTCCAAAGCCTCCTAACTCACTCACTCGTCCCTCAAGTCCAAAGCCTCCTAACTCACTCACTCGTCCAAAGCCTCCTAACTCACTCACTCGTCCAAAGCCTTATAACTCACTCACTCGTCCCTCAAGTCCAAAGCCTCCTAACTCACTCACTCGTCCCTCAAGTCCAAAGCCTCCTAACTCACTCACTCGTCCCTCAAGTCCAAAGCCTCCTAACTCACTCACTCGTCCCTAAAGTCCAAAGCCTCCTAACTCACTCACTCGTCCAAAGCCTCCTAACTCACTCACTCGTCCCTCAAGTCCAAAGCCTCCTAACTCACTCACTCGTCCCTCAAGTCCAAAGCCTCCTAACTCACTCACTCGTCCCTCAAGTCCAAAGCCTCCTAACTCACTCACTCGTCCAAAGCCTCCTAAATCACTCACTCGTCCCTCAAGTCCAAAGCCTCCTAACTCACTCACTCGTCCCTCAAGTCCAAAGCCTCCTAACTCACTCACTCGTCCCTCAAGTCCAAAGCCTCCTAACTCACTCACTCGTCCCTCAAGTCCAAAGCCTCCTAACTCACTCACTCGTCCCTCAAGTCCAAAGCCTCCTAACTCACTCACTCGTCCAAAGCCTTCTAACTCACTCACTCGTCCAAAGCCTCCTAACTCACTCACTCGTCCCTCAAGTCCAAAGCCTCCTAACTCACTCACTCGTCCCTCAAGTCCAAAGCCTCCTAACTCACTCACTCGTCCCTCAAGTCCAAAGCCTCCTAACTCACTCACTCGTCCAAAGCCTTCTAACTCACTCACTCGTCCAAAGCCTCCTAACTCACTCACTCGTCCCTCAAGTCCAAAGCCTCCTAACTCACTCACTCGTCCCTCAAGTCCAAAGCCTCCTAACTCACTCACTCGTCCAAAGCCTCCTAACTCACTCACTCGTCCCTCAAGTCCAAAGCCTCCTAACTCACTCACTCGTTCAAAGCCTCCTAACTCACTCACTCGTCCCTCAAGTCCAAAGCCTCCTAACTCACTCACTCGTCCCTCAAGTCCAAAGCCTCCTAACTCACTCACTCGTCCAAAACCTCCTAACTCACTCACTCGTCCCTCAAGTCCAAAGCCTCCTAACTCACTCACTCGTCCAAAGCCTCCTAACTCACTCACTCGTCCCTCAAGTCCAAAGCCTCCTAAATCACTCACTCGTCCAAAGCCTCCTAACTCACTCACTCGTCCCTCAAGTCCAAACCCTCCTAACTCACTCACTCGTCCCTCAAGTCCAAAGCCTCCTAACTCACTCACTCGTCCAAAGCCTCCTAACTCACTCACTCGTCCCTCAAGTCCAAAGCCTCCTAACTCACTCGTCCCTCAAGTCCAAAGCCTCCTAACTCACTCACTCGTCCAAAGCCTCCTAACTCACTCACTCGTCCCTCAAGTCCAAAGCCTCCTAACTCACTCACTCGTCCCTCAAGTCCAAAGCCTCCTAACTCACTCACTCGTCCCTCAAGTCCAAAGCCTCCTAACTCACTCACTCGTCCCTCAAGTCCAAAGCCTCCTAACGCACTCACTCGTCCAAAGCCTCCTAACTCACTCACTCGTCCCTCAAGTCCAAAGCCTCCTAACTCACTCGTCCCTCAAGTCCAAAGCCTCCTAACTCACTCACTCGTCCAAAGCCTCCTAACTCACTCACTCGTCCCTCAAGTCCAAAGCCTCCTAACTCACTCACTCGTCCCTCAAGTCCAAAGCCTCCTAACTCACTCACTCGTCCCTCAAGTCCAAAGCCTCCTAACTCACTCACTCGTCCCTCAAGTCCAAAGCCTCCTAACTCACTCACTCGTCCCTCAAGTCCAAAGCCTCCTAACTCACTCACTCGTCCAAAGCCTCCTAACTCACTCACTCGTCCCTCAAGTCCAAAGCCTCCTAACTCACTCACTCGTCCCTCAAGTCCAAAGCCTCCTAACTCACTCACTCGTCCCTCAAGTCCAAAGCCTCCTAACTCACTCTCTCGTCCAAAGCCTCCTAACTCACTCACTCGTCCCTCAAGTCCAAAGCCTCCTAACTCACTCACTCGTCCCTCAAGTCCAAAGCCTCCTAACTCACTCACTCGTCCAAAGCCTCCTAACTCACTCACACGTCCCTCAAGTCCAAAGCCTCCTAACTCACTCACTCGTCCCTCAAGTCCAAAGCCTCCTAACTCACTCAGTCGTCCAAAGCCTCCTAACTCACTCACTCGTCCCTCAAGTCCAAAGCCTCCTAACTCACTCACTCGTCCCTCAAGTCCAAAGCCTCCTAACTCACTCACTCGTCCCTCAAGTCCAAAGCCTCCTAACTCACTCACTCGTCCCTCAAGTCCAAAGCCTCCTAACTCACTCACTCGTCCAAAACCTCCTAACTCACTCACTCGTCCCTCAAGTCCAAAGCCTCCTAACTCACTCACTCGTCCAAAGCCTCCTAACTCTATCAGTCGTCCAAAGCCTCCTAACTCACTCACTCGTCAAAAGCCTCCTAACTCACTCACTCGTCCCTCAAGTCCAAAGCCTCCTAACTCACTCACTCGTCCCTCAAGTCCAAAGCCTCCTAACTCACTAACTCGTCCAAAGCCTCCTAACTCACTCACTCGTCCAAAGCCTCCTAACTCACTCACTCGTCCCTCAAGTCCAAAGCCTCCTAACTCACTAACTCGTCCAAAGCCTCCTAACTCACTCACTCGTCCCTCAAGTCCAAAGACTCCTAACTCACTCGCTCGTCCAAAGCCTCCTAACTCACTCACTCGTCCCTCAAGTCCAAAGCCTCCTAACTCACTCACTCGTCCAAAGCCTCCTAACTCACTCACTCGTCCCTCAAGTCCAAAGCCTCCTAACTCACTCACTCGTCCAAAGCCTCCTAACTCACTCACTCGTCCCTCAAGTCCAAAGCCTCCTAACTCACTCACTCGTCCAAAGCCTCCTAACTCACTCACTCGTCCCTCAAGTCCAAAGCCTCCTAACTCACTCACTCGTCCAAAGCCTCCTAACTCACTCACTCGTCCCTCAAGTCCAAAGCCTCCTAACTCACTCACTCGTCCCTCAAGTCCAAAGCCTCCTAACTCACTCACTCGTCCAAAGCCTCCTAACTCACTCACTCGTCCCTCAAGTCCAAAGCCTCCTAACTCACTCACTCGTCCAAAGCCTCCTAACTCACTCACTCGTCCCTCAAGTCCAAAGCCTCCTAACTCACTCACTCGTCCAAAGCCTCCTAACTCACTCACTCGTCCCTCAAGTCCAAAGCCTCCTAACTCACTCACTCATCCAAAGCCTCCTAACTCACTCACTCGTCCAAAGCCTCCTAACTCACTCACTCGTCCCTCAAGTCCAAAGCCTCCTAACTCACTCACTCGTCCCTCAAGTCCAAAGCCTCCTAACTCACTCACTCGTCCCTCAAGTCCAAAGCCTCCTAACTCACTCACTCGTCCAAAGCCTTCTAACTCACTCACTCGTCCAAAGCCTCCTAACTCACTCACTCGTCCCTCAAGTCCAAAGCCTCCTAACTCACTCACTCATCCCTCAAGTCCAAAGCCTCCTAACTCACTCTCTCATCCCTCAAGTCCAAAGCCTCCTAACTCACTAACTCGTCCAAAGCCTCCTAACTCACTCACTCGTCCAAAGCCTCCTAACTCACTCACTCGTCCCTCAAGTCCAAAGCCTCCTAACTCACTCACTCGTCCAAAGCCTCCTAACTCACTCACTCGTCCCTCAAGTCCAAAGCCTCCTAAATCACTCACTCGTCCAAAGCCTCCTAACTCACTCACTCGTCGCTCAAGTCCAAAGCCTCCTAACTCACTCACTCGTCCCTCAAGTCCAAAGCCTCCTAACTCACTCACTCGTCCCTCAAGTCCAAAGCCTCCTAACTCACTCACTCGTCCCTCAAGTCCAAAGCCTCCTAACTCACTCACTCGTCCCTCAAGTCCAAAGCCTCCTAACTCACTCTCTCGTCCAAAGCCTCCTAACTCACTCACTCGTCCCTCAAGTCCAAAGCCTCCTAACTCACTCACTCGTCCCTCAAGTCCAAAGCCTCCTAACTCACTCACTCGTCCAAAGCCTCCTAACTCACTCACGCGTCCCTCAAGTCCAAAGCCTCCTAACTCACTCACTCGTCCCTCAAGTCCAAAGCCTCCTAACTCACTCACTCGTCCAAAGCCTCCTAACTCACTCACTCGTCCAAAGCCTTATAACTCACTCACTCGTCCCTCAAGTCCAAAGCCTCCTAACTCACTCACTCGTCCCTCAAGTCCAAAGCCTCCTAACTCACTCACTCGTCCCTCAAGTCCAAAGCCTCCTAACTCACTCACTCGTCCCTAAAGTCCAAAGCCTCCTAACTCACTCACTCGTCCAAAGCCTCCTAACTCACTCACTCGTCCCTCAAGTCCAAAGCCTCCTAACTCACTCACTCGTCCCTCAAGTCCAAAGCCTCCTAACTCACTCACTCGTCCCTCAAGTCCAAAGCCTCCTAACTCACTCACTCGTCCAAAGCCTCCTAAATCACTCACTCGTCCCTCAAGTCCAAAGCCTCCTAACTCACTCACTCGTTCCTCAAGTCCAAAGCCTCCTAACTCACTCACTCGTCCCTCAAGTCCAAAGCCTCCTAACTCACTCACTCGTCCCTCAAGTCCAAAGCCTCCTAACTCACTCACTCGTCCCTCAAGTCCAAAGCCTCCTAACTCACTCACTCGTCCAAAGCCTTCTAACTCACTCACTCGTCCAAAGCCTCCTAACTCACTCACTCGTCCCTCAAGTCCAAAGCCTCCTAACTCACTCACTCGTCCCTCAAGTCCAAAGCCTCCTAACTCACTCACTCGTCCCTCAAGTCCAAAGCCTCCTAACTCACTCACTCGTCCAAAGCCTTCTAACTCACTCACTCGTCCAAAGCCTCCTAACTCACTCACTCGTCCCTCAAGTCCAAAGCCTCCTAACTCACTCACTCGTCCCTCAAGTCCAAAGCCTCCTAACTCACTCAGTCGTCCAAAGCCTCCTAACTCACTCACTCGTCCCTCAAGTCCAAAGCCTCCTAACTCACTTACTCGTCCAAAGCCTCCTAACTCACTCACTCGTCCCTCAAGTCCAAAGCCTCCTAACTCACTCACTCGTCCCTCAAGTCCAAAGCCTCCTAACTCACTCACTCGTCCAAAACCTCCTAACTCACTCACTCGTCCCTCAAGTCCAAAGCCTCCTAACTCACTCACTCGTCCAAAGCCTCCTAACTCACTCACTCGTCCCTCAAGTCCAAAGCCTCCTAAATCACTCACTCGTCCAAAGCCTCCTAACTCACTCACTCGTCCCTCAAGTCCAAAGCCTCCTAACTCACTCACTCGTCCCTCAAGTCCAAAGCCTCCTAACTCACTCACTCGTCCAAAGCCTCCTAACTCACTCACTCGTCCCTCAAGTCCAAAGCCTCCTAACTCACTCGTCCCTCAAGTCCAAAGCCTCCTAACTCACTCACTCGCCCAAAGCCTCCTAACTCACTCACTCGTCCCTCAAGTCCAAAGCCTCCTAACTCACTCACTCGTCCCTCAAGTCCAAAGCCTCCTAACTCACTCACTCGTCCCTCAAGTCCAAAGCCTCCTAACTCACTCACTCGTCCCTCAAGTCCAAAGCCTCCTAACTCACTCACTCGTCCAAAGCCTCCTAACTCACTCACTCGTCCCTCAAGTCCAAAGCCTCCTAACTCACTCGTCCCTCAAGTCCAAAGCCTCCTAACTCACTCACTCGTCCAAAGCCTCCTAACTCACTCACTCGTCCCTCAAGTCCAAAGCCTCCTAACTCACTCACTCGTCCCTCAAGTCCAAAGCCTCCTAACTCACTCACTCGTCCCTCAAGTCCAAAGCCTCCTAACTCACTCACTCGTCCAAAGCCTCCTAACTCACTCACTCGTCCCTCAAGTCCAAAGCCTCCTAACTCACTCGTCCCTCAAGTCCAAAGCCTCCTAACTCACTCACTCGTCCAAAGCCTCCTAACTCACTCACTCGTCCCTCAAGTCCAAAGCCTCCTAACTCACTCACTCGTCCCTCAAGTCCAAAGCCTCCTAACTCACTCACTCGTCCCTCAAGTCCAAAGCCTCCTAACTCACTCACTCGTCCCTCAAGTCCAAAGCCTCCTAACTCACTCACTCGTCCCTCAAGTCCAAAGCCTCCTAACTCACTCACTCGTCCAAAGCCTCCTAACTCACTCACTCGTCCCTCAAGTCCAAAGCCTCCTAACTCACTCACTCGTCCCTCAAGTCCAAAGCCTCCTAACTCACTCACTCGTCCCTCAAGTCCAAAGCCTCCTAACTCACTCACTCGTCCCTCAAGTCCAAAGCCTCCTAACTCACTCACTCGTCCCTCAAGTCCAAAGCCTCCTAACTCACTCACTCGTCCCTCAAGTCCAAAGCCTCCTAACTCACTCACTCGTCCCTCAAGTCCAAAGCCTCCTAACTCACTCACTCGTCCAAAGCCTTCTAACTCACTCACTCGTCCAAAGCCTCCTAACTCACTCACTCGTCCAAAGCCTCCTAACTCACTCACTCGTCCCTCAAGTCCAAAGCCTCCTAACTCACTCACTCGTCCAAAGCCTCCTAACTCACTCACTCGTCCCTCAAGTCCAAAGCCTCCTAACCCACTCACTCGTCCAAAGCCTCCTAACTCACTCACTCGTCCCTCAAGTCCAAAGCCTCCTAACTCACTCACTCGTCCAAAGCCTCCTAACTCACTCACTCGTCCCTCAAGTCCAAAGCCTCCTAACTCACTCACTCGTCCAAAGCCTCCTAACTCACTCACTCGTCCCTCAAGTCCAAAGCCTCCTAACTCACTCACTCGTCCAAAGCCTCCTAACTCACTCACTCGTCCCTCAAGTCCAAAGCCTCCTAACTCACTCACTCGTCCAAAGCCTCCTAACTCACTCACTCGTCCCTCAAGTCCAAAGCCTCCTAACTCACTCACTCGTCCCTCAAGTCCAAAGCCTCCTAACTCACTCACTCGTCCCTCAAGTCCAAAGCCTCCTAACTCACTCACTCGTCCCTCAAGTCCAAAGCCTCCTAACTCACTCACTCGTCCAAAGCCTCCTAACTCACTCACTCGTCCCTCAAGTCCAAAGCCTCCTAACTCACTCACTCGTCCCTCAAGTCCAAAGCCTCCTAACTCACTCACTCGTCCAAAGCCTCCTAACTCACTCACTCGTCCCTCAAGTCCAAAGCCTCCTAACTCACTCACTCGTCCAAAGCCTCCTAACTCACTCACTCGTCCCTCAAGTCCAAAGCCTCCTAACTCACTCACTCGTCCCTCAAGTCCAAAGCCTCCTAACTCACTCACTCGTCCCTCAAGTCCAAAGCCTCCTAACTCACTCACTCGTCCCTCAAGTCCAAAGCCTCCTAACTCACTCACTCGTCCAAAGCCTCCTAACTCACTCACTCGTCCCTCAAGTCCAAAGCCTCCTAACTCACTCACTCGTCCAAAGCCTCCTAACTCACTCACTCGTCCAAAGCCTCCTAACTCACTCACTCGTCCCTCAAGTCCAAAGCCTCCTAACTCACTCACTCGTCCCTCAAGTCCAAAGCCTCCTAACTCACTAACTCGTCCAAAGCCTCCTAACTCACTCACTCGTCCAAAGCCTCCTAACTCACTCACTCGTCCCTCAAGTCCAAAGCCTCCTAACTCACTCACTCGTCCAAAGCCTCATAACTCACTCACTCGTCCCTCAAGTCCAAAGCCTCCTAACTCACTCACTCGTCCAAAGCCTCCTAACTCACTCACTCGTCCCTCAAGTCCAAAGCCTCCTAACTCACTCACTCGTCCCTCAAGTCCAAAGCCTCCTAACTCACTCACTCGTCCCTCAAGTCCAAAGCCTCCTAACTCACTCACTCGTCCCTCAAGTCCAAAGCCTCCTAACTCACTCACTCGTCCCTCAAGTCCAAAGCCTCCTAACTCACTCACTCGTCCCTCAAGTCCAAAGCCTCCTAACTCACTCACTCGTCCAAAGCCTCCTAACTCACTCACTCATCCCTCAAGTCCAAAGCCTCCTAACTCACTCACTCGTCCCTCAAGTCCAAAGCCTCCTAACACACTCTCTCGTCCAAAGCCTCCTAACTCACTCACTCGTCCCTCAAGTCCAAAGCCTCCTAACTCACTCACTCGTCCCTCAAGTCCAAAGCCTCCTAACTCACTCACTCGTCCAAAGCCTCCTAACTCACTCACACGTCCCTCAAGTCCAAAGCCTCCTAACTCACTCACTCGTCCCTCAAGTCCAAAGCCTCCTAACTCACTCAGTCGTCCAAAGCCTCCTAACTCACTCACTCGTCCAAAGCCTCCTAACTCACTCACTCGTCCCTCAAGTCCAAAGCCTCCTAACTCACTCACTCGTCCAAAGCCTCCTAACTCACTCACTCGTCCCTCAAGTCCAAAGCCTCCTAACTCACTCACTCGTCCAAAGCCTCCTAACTCACTCACTCGTCCCTCAAGTCCAAAGCCTCCTAACTCACTCACTCGTCCAAAGCCTCCTAACTCACTCACTCGTCCCTCAAGTCCAAAGCCTCCTAACTCACTCACTCGTCCCTCAAGTCCAAAGCCTCCTAACTCACTCACTCGTCCCTCAAGTCCAAAGCCTCCTAACTCACTCACTCGTCCCTCAAGTCCAAAGCCTCCTAACTCACTCACTCGTCCCTCAAGTCCAAAGCCTCCTAACTCACTCACTCGTCCAAAGCCTCCTAACTCACTCACTCGTCCCTCAAGTCCAAAGCCTCCTAACTCACTCACTCGTCCCTCAAGTCCAAAGCCTCCTAACTCACTCACTCGTCCCTCAAGTCCAAAGCCTCCTAACTCACTCACTCGTCCCTCAAGTCCAAAGCCTCCTAACTCACTCACTCGTCCAAAGCCTCCTAACTCACTCACTCGTCCCTCAAGTCCAAAGCCTCCTAACTCACTCACTCGTCCAAAGCCTCCTAACTCACTCACTCGTCCAAAGCCTCCTAACTCACTCACTCGTCCCTCAAGTCCAAAGCCTCCTAACTCACTCACTCGTCCCTCAAGTCCAAAGCCTCCTAACTCACTAACTCGTCCAAAGCCTCCTAACTCACTCACTCGTCCAAAGCCTCCTAACTCACTCACTCGTCCCTCAAGTCCAAAGCCTCCTAACTCACTCACTCGTCCAAAGCCTCCTAACTCACTCACTCGTCCCTCAAGTCCAAAGCCTCCTAACTCACTCACTCGTCCAAAGCCTCCTAACTCACTCACTCGTCCCTCAAGTCCAAAGCCTCCTAACTCACTCACTCGTCCCTCAAGTCCAAAGCCTCCTAACTCACTCACTCATCCCTCAAGTCCAAAGCCTCCTAACTCACTCACTCGTCCCTCAAGTCCAAAGCCTCCTAACTCACTCACTCGTCCCTCAAGTCCAAAGCCTCCTAACTCACTCACTAGTCCCTCAAGTCCAAAGCCTCCTAACTCACTCACTCGTCCAAAGCCTCCTAACTCACTCACTCATCCCTCAAGTCCAAAGCCTCCTAACTCACTCACTCGTCCCTCAAGTCCAAAGCCTCCTAACTCACTCTCTCGTCCAAAGCCTCCTAACTCACTCACTCGTCCCTCAAGTCCAAAGCCTCCTAACTCACTCACTCGTCCCTCAAGTCCAAAGCCTCCTAACTCACTCACTCGTCCAAAGCCTCCTAACTCACTCACACGTCCCTCAAGTCCAAAGCCTCCTAACTCACTCACTCGTCCCTCAAGTCCAAAGCCTCCTAACTCACTCACTCGTCCAAAGCCTCCTAACTCACTCACTCGTCCCTCAAGTCCAAAGCCTCCTAACTCACTCACTCGTCCCTCAAGTCCAAAGCCTCCTAACTCACTCACTTGTCCCTCAAGTCCAAAGCCTCCTAACTCACTCACTCGTCCCTCAAGTCCAAAGCCTCCTAACTCACTCACTCGTCCCTAAAGTCCAAAGCCTCCTAACTCACTCACTCGTCCAAAGCCTCCTAACTCACTCACTCGTCCCTCAAGTCCAAAGCCTCCTAACTCACTCACTCGTCCCTCAAGTCCAAAGCCTCCTAACTCACTCACTCGTCCCTCAAGTCCAAAGCCTCCTAACTCACTCACTCGTCCAAAGCCTCCTAACTCACTCACTCGTCCCTCAAGTCCAAAGCCTCCTAACTCACTCACTCGTCCCTCAAGTCCAAAGCCTCCTAACTCACTCACTCGTCCCTCAAGTCCAAAGCCTCCTAACTCACTCACTCGTCCAAAGCCTTCTAACTCACTCACTCGTCCAAAGCCTCCTAACTCACTCACTCGTCCCTCAAGTCCAAAGCCTCCTAACTCACTCACTCGTCCCTCAAGTCCAAAGCCTCCTAACTCACTCACTCGTCCCTCAAGTCCAAAGCCTCCTAACTCACTCACTCGTCCCTCAAGTCCAAAGCCTCCTAACTCACTCACTCGTCCAAAGCCTCCTAACTCACTCACTCGTCCAAAGCCTCCTAACTCACTCACTCGTCCCTCAAGTCCAAAGCCTCCTAACTCACTCACTCGTCCCTCAAGTCCAAAGCCTCCTAACTCACTCACTCGTCCAAAGCCTCCTAACTCACTCACTCGTCCCTCAAGTCCAAAGCCTCCTAACTCACTCACTCGTCCCTCAAGTCCAAAGCCTCCTAACTCACTCACTCGTCCCTCAAGTCCAAAGTCTCCTAACTCACTCACTCGTCCAAAACCTCCTAACTCACTCACTCGTCCCTCAAGTCCAAAGCCTCCTAAATCACTCACTCGTCCAAAGCCTCCTAACTCTACCAGTCGTCCAAAGCCTCCTAACTCACTCACTCGTCCAAAGCCTCCTAACTCACTCACTCGTCCCTCAAGTCCAAAGCCTCCTAACTCACTCACTCGTCCCTCAAGTCCAAAGCCTCCTAACTCACTAACTCGTCCAAAGCCTCCTAACTCACTCACTCGTCCAAAGCCTCCTAACTCACTCACTCGTCCCTCAAGTCCAAAGCCTCCTAACTCACTCACTCGTCCAAAACCTCCTAACTCACTCACTCGTCCCTCAAGTCCAAAGCCTCCTAACTCACTCACTCGTCCAAAGCCTCCTAACTCACTCACTCGTCCCTCAAGTCCAAAGCCTCCTAACTCACTCACTCGTCCAAAGCCTCCTAACTCACTCACTCGTCCCTCAAGTCCAAAGCCTCCTAACTCACTCACTCGTCCAAAGCCTCCTAACTCACTCACTCGTCCCTCAAGTCCAAAGCCTCCTAACTCACTCACTCGTCCCTCAAGTCCAAAGCCTCCTAACTCACTCACTCGTCCCTCAAGTCCAAAGCCTCCTAACTCACTCACTCGTCCCTCAAGTCCAAAGCCTCCTAACTCACTCACTCGTCCCTCAAGTCCAAAGCCTCCTAACTCACTCACTCGTCCCTCAAGTCCAAAGCCTCCTAACTCACTCACTCGTCCAAAGCCTCCTAACTCACTCACTCGTCCCTCAAGTCCAAAGCCTCCTAACTCACTCACTCGTCCAAAGCCTCCTAACTCACTCACTCGTCCAAAGCCTCCTAACTCACTCACTCGTCCCTCAAGTCCAAAGCCTCCTAACTCACTCACTCGTCCCTCAAGTCCGAAGCTTCCTAACTCACTCACTCGTCCCTCAAGTCCAAAGCCTCCTAACTCACTCACTCGTCCAAAGCCTTCTAACTCACTCACTCGTCCAAAGCCTCCTAACTCACTCACTCGTCCCTCAAGTCCAAAGCCTCCTAACTCACTCACTCGTCCCTCAAGTCCAAAGCCTCCTAACTCACTCACTCGTCCCTCAAGTCCAAAGCCTCCTAACTCACTCACTCGTCCCTCAAGTCCAAAGCCTCCTAACTCACTCACTCGTCCAAAGCCTTCTAACTCACTCACTCGTCCAAAGCCTCCTAACTCACTCACTCGTCCCTCAAGTCCAAAGCCTCCTAACTCACTCACTCGTCCCTCAAGTCCAAAGCCTCCTAACTCACTCACTCGTCCAAAGCCTCCTAACTCACTCACTCGTCCTTCAAGTCCAAAGCCTCCTAACTCACTCACTCGTCCAAAGCCTCCTAACTCACTCACTCGTCCCTCAAGTCCAAAGCCTCCTAACTCACTCACTCGTCCCTCAAGTCCAAAGCCTCCTAACTCACTCACTCGTCCAAAACCTCCTAACTCACTCACTCGTCCCTCAAGTCCAAAGCCTCCTAACTCACTCACTCGTCCAAAGCCTCCTAACTCTATCAGTCGTCCAAAGCCTCCTAACTCACTCACTTGTCCAAAGCCTCCTAACTCACTCACTCGTCCCTCAAGTCCAAAGCCTCCTAACTCACTAACTCGTCCCTCAAGTCCAAAGCCTCCTAACTCACTCACTAGTCCAAAGCCTCCTAACTCACTCACTCGTCCCTCAAGTCCAAAGCCTCCTAACTCACTCACTCGTCCAAAGCCTCCTAACTCACTCACTCGTCCCTCAAGTCCAAAGCCTCCTAACTCACTCACTCGTCCAAAGCCTCCTAACTCACTCACTCGTCCCTCAAGTCCAAAGCCTCCTAACTCACTCACTCGTCCAAAACCTCCTAACTCACTCACTCGTCCCTCAAGTCCAAAGCCTCCTAACTCACTCACTCGTCCAAAGCCTCCTAACTCACTCACTCGTCCCTCAAGTCCAAAGCCTCCTAACTCACTCACTCGTCCAAAGCCTCCTAACTCACTCACTCGTCCCTCAAGTCCAAAGCCTCCTAACTCACTCACTCGTCCAAAGCCTCCTAACTCACTCACTCGTCCCTCAAGTCCAAAGCCTCCTAACTCACTCACTAGTCCCTCAAGTCCAAAGCCTCCTAACTCACTCACTCGTACCTCAAGTCCAAAGCCTCCAAACTCACTCACTCGTCCCTCAAGACCAAAGCCTCCTAACTCACTCACTCGTCCCTCAAGTCCAAAGCCTCCTAACTCACTCACTCGTCCAAAGCCTCCTAACTCACTCACTCGTCCCTCAAGTCCAAAGCCTCCTAACTCACTCACTCGTCCAAAGCCTCCTAACTCACTCCCTCGTCCCTCAAGTCCAAAGCCTCCTAACTCACTCACTCGTCCCTCAAGTCCAAAGCCTCCTAACTCACTCACTCGTCCCTCAAGTCCAAAGCCTCCTAACTCACTCACTCGTCCAAAGCCTCCTAACTCACTCACTCGTCCCTCAAGTCCAAAGCCTCCTAACTCACTCACTCGTCCAAAGCCTCCTAACTCACTCACTCGTCCCTCAAGTCCAAAGCCTCCTAACTCACTCACTCGTCCAAAGCCTCGTAACTCACTCACTCGTCCCTCAAGTCCGAAGCCTCCTAACTCACTCACTCGTCCCTCAAGTCCAAAGCCTCCTAACTCACTCACTCGTCCCTCAAGTCCAAAGCCTCCTAACTCACTCACTCGTCTATCAAGTCCAAAGCCTCCTAACTCACTCACTCGTCCCTCAAGTCCAAAGCCTCCTAACTCACTCACTCGTCCCTCAAGTCCAAAGCCTCCTAACTCACTCACTCGTCCAAAGCCTTCTAACTCACTCACTCGTCCAAAGCCTCCTAACTCACTCACTCGTCCCTCAAGTCCAAAGCCTCCTAACTCACTCACTCCTCCCTCAAGTCCAAAGCCTCCTAACTCACTCACTCGTCCAAAGCCTCCTAACTCACTCACTCGTCCCTCAAGTCCAAAGCCTCCTAACTCACTCACTCGTCCAAAGCCTCCTAACTCACTCACTCGTCCCTCAAGTCCAAAGCCTCCTAACTCACTCACTTGTCCAAAGCCTTCTAACTCACTCACTCGTCCAAAGCCTCCTAACTCACTCACTCGTCCCTCAAGTCCAAAGCCTCCTAACTCACTCACTCGTCCCTCAAGTCCAAAGCCTCCTAACTCACTCACTCGTCCCTCAAGTCCAAAGCCTCCTAACTCACTAACTCGTCCAAAGCCTCCTAACTCACTCACTCGTCCAAAGCCTCCTAACTCACTCACTCGTCCCTCAAGTCCAAAGCCTCCTAACTCACTCACTCGTCCAAAGCCTCCTAACTCACTCACTCGTCCCTCAAGTCCAAAGCCTCCTAACTCACTCACTCGTCCCTCAAGTCCAAAGCCTCCTAACTCACTCACTCGTCCCTCAAGTCCAAAGCCTCCTAACTCACTCACTCGTCCCTCAAGTCCAAAGCCTCCTAACTCACTCACTCGTCCCTCAAGTCCAAAGCCTCCTAACTCACTCACTCGTCCCTCAAGTCCAAAGCCTCCTAACTCACTCACTCGTCCAAAGCCTCCTAACTCACTCACTCATCCCTCAAGTCCAAAGCCTCCTAACTCACTCACTCGTCCCTCAAGTCCAAAGCCTCCTAACTCACTCTCTCGTCCAAAGCCTCCTAACTCACTCACTCGTCCCTCAAGTCCAAAGCCTCCTAACTCACTCACTCGTCCCTCAAGTCCAAAGCCTCCTAACTCACTCACTCGTCCAAAGCCTCCTAACTCACTCACACGTCCCTCAAGTCCAAAGCCTCCTAACTCACTCACTCGTCCCTCAAGTCCAAAGCCTCCTAACTCACTCAGTCGTCCAAAGCCTCCTAACTCACTCACTCGTCCAAAGCCTCCTAACTCACTCACTCGTCCCTCAAGTCCAAAGCCTCCTAACTCACTCACTCGTCCCTCAAGTCCAAAGCCTCCTAACTCACTCACTCGTCCCTCAAGTCCAAAGCCTCCTAACTCACTCACTCGTCCCTAAAGTCCAAAGCCTCCTAACTCACTCACTCGTCCAAAGCCTCCTAACTCACTCACTCGTCCCTCAAGTCCAAAGCCTCCTAACTCACTCACTCGTCCCTCAAGTCCAAAGCCTCCTAACTCACTCACTCGTCCCTCAAGTCCAAAGCCTCCTAACTCACTCACTCGTCCAAAGCCTCCTAACTCACTCACTCGTCGCTCAAGTCCAAAGCCTCCTAACTCACTCACTCGTCCAAAGCCTCCTAACTCACTCACTCGTCCCTCAAGTCCAAAGCCTCCTAACTCACTCACTCGTCCCTCAAGTCCAAAGCCTCCTAACTCACTCACTCGTCCCTCAAGTCCAAAGCCTCCTAACTCACTCACTCGTCCAAAGCCTTCTAACTCACTCACTCGTCCAAAGCCTCCTAACTCACTCACTCGTCCCTCAAGTCCAAAGCCTCCTAACTCACTCACTCGTCCCTCAAGTCCAAAGCCTCCTAACTCACTCACTCGTCCCTCAAGTCCAAAGCCTCCTAACTCACTCACTCGTCCCTCAAGTCCAAAGCCTCCTAACTCACTCACTCGTCCAAAGCCTTCTAACTCACTCACTCGTCCAAAGCCTCCTAACTCACTCACTCGTCCCTCAAGTCCAAAGCCTCCTAACTCACTCACTCGTCCCTCAAGTCCAAAGCCTCCTAACTCACTCACTCGTCCAAAGCCTCCTAACTCACTCACTCGTCCCTCAAGTCCAAAGCCTCCTAACTCACTCACTCGTCCAAAGCCTCCTAACTCACTCACTCGTCCCTCAAGTCCAAAGCCTCCTAACTCACTCACTCGTGCCTCAAGTCCAAAGTCTCCTAACTCACTCACTCGTCCAAAACCTCCTAACTCACTCACTCGTCCAAAGCCTCCTAACTCACTCACTCGTCCCTCAAGTCCAAAGCCTCCTAACACACTCACTCGTCCAAAGCCTCCTAACTCACTCACTCGTCCCTCAAGTCCAAAGCCTCCTAACTCACTCACTCGTCCCTCAAGTCCAAAGCCTCCTAAATCACTCACTCGTCCAAAGCCTCCTAACTCTATCAGTCGTCCAAAGCCTCCTAACTCACTCACTCGTCCAAAGCCTCCTAACTCACTCACTCGTCCCTCAAGTCCAAAGCCTCCTAACTCACTCACTCGTCCCTCAAGTCCAAAGCCTCCTAACTCACTCACTCGTCCAAAGCCTCCTAACTCACTCACTCGTCCAAAGCCTCCTAACTCACTCACTCGTCCCTCAAGTCCAAAGCCTCCTAACACACTCACTCGTCCAAAGCATCCTAACTCACTCACTCGTCCCTCAAGTCCAAAGCCTCCTAACTCACTCATTCGTCCAAAGCCTCCTAACTCACTCACTCGTCCCTCAAGTCCAAAGCCTCCTAACTCACTCACTCGTCCAAAGCCTCCTAACTCACTCACTCGTCCCTCAAGTCCAAAGCCTCCTAACTCACTCACTCGTCCAAAGCCTCCTAACTCACTCACTCGTCCCTCAAGTCCAAAGCCTCCTAACTCACTCACTCGTCCCTCAAGTCCAAAGCCTCCTAACTCACTCACTCGTCCCTCAAGTCCAAAGCATCCTAACTCACTCACTCGTCCCTCAAGTCCAAAGCCTCCTAACTCACTCACTCGTCCCTCAAGTCCAAAGCCTCCTAACTCACTCACTCGTCCAAAGCCTCCTAACTCACTCACTCGTCCCTCAAGTCCAAAGCCTCCTAACTCACTCACTCGTCCAAAGCCTCCTAACTCACTCACTCGTCCCTCAAGTCCAAAGCCTCCTAACTCACTCACTCGTCCCTCAAGTCCAAAGCCTCCTAACTCACTCACTCGTCCCTCAAGTCCAAAGCCTCCTAACTCACTCACTCGTCCAAAGCCTCCTAACTCACTCACTCGTCCCTCAAGTCCAAAGCCTCCTAACTCACTCACTCGTCGAAAGCCTCCTAACTCACTCACTCGTCCCTCAAGTCCAAAGCCTCCTAACTCACTCACTCGTCCCTCAAGTCCAAAGCTTCCTAACTCACTCACTCGTCCCTCAAGTCCAAAGCCTCCTAACTCACTCACTCGTCCAAAGCCTTCTAACTCACTCACTCGTCCAAAGCCTCCTAACTCACTCACTCGTCCCTCAAGTCCAAAGCCTCCTAACTCACTCACTCGTCCCTCAAGTCCAAAGCCTCCTAACTCACTCACTCGTCCCTCAAGTCCAAAGCCTCCTAACTCACTCACTCGTCCCTCAAGTCCAAAGCCTCCTAACTCACTCACTCGTCCAAAGCCTTGTAACTCACTCACTCGTCCAAAGCCTCCTAACTCACTCACTCGTCCCTCAAGTCCAAAGCCTCCTAACTCACTCACTCGTCCCTCAAGTCCAAAGCCTCCTAACTCACTCACTCGTCCAAAGCCTCCTAACTCACTCACTCGTCCTTCAAGTCCAAAGCCTCCTAACTCACTCACTCGTCCAAAGCCTCCTAACTCACTCACTCGTCCCTCAAGTCCAAAGCCTCCTAACTCACTCACTCGTCCCTCAAGTCCAAAGCCTCCTAACTCACTCACTCGTCCAAAACCTCCTAACTCACTCACTCGTCCCTCAAGTCCAAAGCCTCCTAACTCACTCACTCGTCCAAAGCCTCCTAACTCTATCAGTCGTCCAAAGCCTCCTAACTCACTCACTTGTCCAAAGCCTCCTAACTCACTCACTCGTCCCTCAAGTCCAAAGCCTCCTAACTCACTCACTCGTCGCTCAAGTCCAAAGCCTCCTAACTCACTCACTCGTCCAAAGCCTCCTAACTCACTCACTCGTCCCTCAAGTCCAAAGCCTCCTAACTCACTCACTCGTCCCTCAAGTCCAAAGCCTCCTAACTCACTCACTCGTCCCTCAAGTCCAAAGCCTCCTAACTCACTCACTCGTCCAAAGCCTCCTAACTCACTCACTCATCCCTCAAGTCCAAAGCCTCCTAACTCACTCACTCGTCCCTCAAGTCCAAAGCCTCCTAACTCACTCACTCGTCCCTCAAGTCCAAAGCCTCCTAACTCACTCACTCGTCCCTCAAGTCCAAAGCCTCCTAACTCACTCACTCGTCCAAAGCCTCCTAACTCACTCACTCGTCCCTCAAATCCAAAGCCTCCTAACTCACTCACTCGTCCCTCAAGTCCAAAGCCTCCTAACTCACTCACTCGTCCAAAGCCTCCTAACTCACTCACTCGTCCCTCAAGTGCAAAGCCTCCTAACTCACTCACTCGTCCAAAGCCTCCTAACTCACTCACTCGTCCCTCAAGTCCAAAGCCTCCTAACTCACTCGTCCCTCAAGTCCAAAGCCTCCTAACTCACTCGTCCCTCAAGTCCAAAGCCTCCTAACTCACTCGTCCCTCAAGTCCAAAGCCTCCTAACTAACTTGTCCCTCAAGTCCAAAGCCTCCTAACTCACTCGTCCCTCAAGTCCAAAGCCTCCTAACTCACTCGTCCCTCAAGTCCAAAGCCTCCTAACTCACTCGTCCCTCAAGTCCAAAGCCTCCTAACTCACTCGTCCCTCAAGTCCAAAGCCTCCTAACTCACTCGTCCCTCAAGTCCAAATCCTCCTAACTCACTCGTCCCTCAAGTCCAAAGCCTCCTAACTCACTCGTCCCTCAAGTCCAAAGCCTCCTAACTCACTCGTCCCTCAAGTCCAAAGCCTCCTAACTCGTCCAAAGCCTCCTAACTAGTCCAAAGCCTCCTAACTCGTCCAAAGCCTCCTAACTCACTCACTCGTCCCTCAAGTCCAAAGCCTGCTAACTCACTCACTCGTCCAAAGCCTCCTAACTCACTCACTCGTCCCTCAAGTCCAAAGCCTCCTAACTCACTCACTCGTCCAAAGCCTCCTAACTCACTCACTCGTCCCTCAAGTCCAAAGCCTCCTAACTCACTCACTCGTCCCTCAAGTCCAAAGCCTCCTAACTCACTCACTCGTCCCTCAAGTCCAAAGCCTCCTAACTCACTCACTCGTCCCTCAAGTCCAAAGCCTCCTAACTCACTCACTCGTCCAAAGCCTCCTAACTCACTCAGTCGTCCCTCAAGTCTAAAGCCTCCTAACTCACTAACTCGTCCAAAGCCTCCTAACTCACTCACTCGTCCCTCAAGTCCAAAGCCTCCTAACTCACTCACTCGTCCAAAGCCTCCTAACTCACTCACTCGTCCCTCAAGTCCAAAGCCTCCTAACTCACTCACTCGTCCAAAGCCTCCTAACTCACTCACTCGTCCCTCAAGTCCAAAGCCTCCTAACTCACTCACTCGTCCCTCAAGTCCAAAGCCTCCTAACTCACTCACTCGTCCCTCAAGTGCAAAGCCTCCTAACTCACTCACTCGTCCCTCAAGTCCAAAGCCTCCTAACTCACTCACTCGTCCCTCAAGTGCAAAGCCTCCTAACTCACTCACTCGTCCCTCAAGTCCAAAGCCTCCTAACTCACTCACTCGTCCCTCAAGTCCAAAGCCTCCTAACTCACTCACTCGTCCCTCAAGTCCAAAGCCTCCTAACTCACTCACTCGTCCCTCAAGTCCAAAGCCTCCTAACTCACTCACTCGTCGCTCAAGTCCAAAGCCTCCTAACTCACTCACTCGTCCAAAGCCTCCTAACTCACTCACTCGTCCCTCAAGTCCAAAGCCTCCTAACTCACTCACTCGTCCCTCAAGTCCAAAGCCTCCTAACTCACTCACTCGTCCCTCAAGTCCAAAGCCTCCTAACTCACTCACTCGTCCAAAGCCTCCTAACTCACTCACTCGTCCCTCAAGTCCAAAGCCTGCCTAACTCACTCACTCGTCTCAAAGCCTCCTAACTCACTCACTCGTCCCTCAAGTCCAAAGCCTCCTAACTCACTCACTCGTCCAAAGCCTCCTAACTCACTCACTCGTCCCTCAAGTCCAAAGCCTCCTAACTCACTCACTCGTCCCTCAAGTCCAAAGCCTCCTAACTCACTCACTCGTCCCTCAAGTCCAAAGCCTCCTAACTCACTCACTCGTCCAAAGCCTCCTAACTCACTCACTCGTCCCTCAAGTCCAAAGCCTCCTAACTCACTCACTCGTCCCTCAAGTCCAAAGCCTCCTAACTCACTTCACTCGTCCAAAGCCTCCTAACTCACTCACTCGTCCCTCAAGTCCAAAGCCTCCTAACTCACTCACTCGTCCAAAGCCTCCTAACTCACTCACTCGTCCCTCAAGTCCAAAGCCTCCTAACTCACTCACTCGTCCAAAGCCTCCTAACTCACTCACTCGTCCCTCAAGTCCAAAGCCTCCTAACTCACTCACTCGTCCAAAGCCTCCTAACTCACTCACTCGTCCCTCAAGTCCAAAGCCTCCTAACTCACTCACTCGTCCAAAGCCTCCTAACTCACTCACTCGTCCCTCAAGTCCAAAGCCTCCTAACTCACTCACTCGTCCCTCAAGTCCAAAGCCTCCTAACTCACTCACTCGTCCAAAGCCTCCTAACTCACTCACTCGTCCCTCAAGTCCAAAGCCTCCTAACTCACTCACTCGTCCTCAAGTCCAAAGCCTCCTAACTCACTCACTCGTCCTCAAGTCCAAAGCCTCCTAACTCACTCACTCGTCCTCAAGTCCAAAGCCTCCTAACTCACTCACTCGTCCCTCAAGTCCAAAGCCTCCTAACTCACTCACTCGTCCAAAGCCTCCTAACTCACTCACTCGTCCCTCAAGTCCAAAGCCTCCTAACTCACTCACTCGTCCCTCAAGTCCAAAGCCTCCTAACTCACTCACTCGTCCAAAGCCTCCTAACTCACTCACTCGTCCCTCAAGTCCAAAGCCTCCTAACTCACTCACTCGTCCCTCAAGTCCAAAGCCTCCTAACTCACTCACTCGTCCTCAAGTCCAAAGCCTCCTAACTCACTCACTCGTCCCTCAAGTCCAAAGCCTCCTAACTCACTCACTCGTCCCTCAAGTCCAAAGCCTCCTAACTCACTCACTCGTCCCTCAAGTCCAAAGCCTCCTAACTCACTCACTCGTCCCTCAAGTCCAAAGCCTCCTAACTCACTCACTCGTCCCTCAAGTCCAAAGCCTCCTAACTCACTCACTCGTCCCTCAAGTCCAAAGCCTCCTAACTCACTCACTCGTCCCTCAAGTCCAAAGCCTCCTAACTCACTCACTCGTCCCTCAAGTCCAAAGCCTCCTAACTCACTCACTCGTCCCTCAAGTCCAAAGCCTCCTAACTCACTCACTCGTCCCTCAAGTCCAAAGCCTCCTAACTCACTCACTCGTCCCTCAAGTCCAAAGCCTCCTAACTCACTCACTCGTCCCTCAAGTCCAAAGCCTCCTAACTCACTCACACGTCCCTCAAGTCCAAAGCCTCCTAACTCGCTCACCTCGTCCCTCAAGTCCAAAGCCTCCTAACTCGCTCACTCGTCCAAAGCCTCCTAACTCACTCACTCGTCCCTCAAGTCCAAAGCCTCCTAACTCACTCACTAGTCCAAAGCCTCCTAACTCACTCACTCGTCCCTCAAGTCCAAAGCCTCCTAACTCACTCACTCGTCCAAAGCCTCCTAACTCACTCACTCGTCCCTCAAGTCCAAAGCCTCCTAACTCACTCACTCGTCCCTCAAGTCCAAAGCCTCCTAACTCACTCACTCGTCCCTCAAGTCCAAAGCCTCCTAACTCACTCACTCGTCCCTCAAGTCCAAAGCCTCCTAACTCACTCACTCGTCCAAAGCCTCCTAACTCACTCACTCGTCCCTCAAGTCCAAAGCCTCCTAACTCACTCACTCGTCCAAAGCCTCCTAACTCACTCACTCGTCCTTCAAGTCCAAAGCCTCCTAACTCACTCACTCGTCCAAAGCCTCCTAACTCACTCACTCGTCCCTCAAGTCCAAAGCCTCCTAACTCACTCACTCGTCCAAAGCCTCCTAACTCACTCACTCGTCCCTCAAGTCCAAAGCCTCCTAACTCACTCACTCGTCCAAAGCCTCCTAACTCACTCACTCGTCCCTCAAGTCAAAAGCCTCCTAACTCACTCACTCGTCCCTCAAGTCCAAAGCCTCCTAACTCACTCACTCGTCCCTCAAGTCCAAAGCCTCCTAACTCACTCACTCGTCCCTCAAGTCCAAAGCCTCCTAACTCACTCACTCGTCCAAAGCCTCCTAACTCACTCACTCGTCCTTCAAGTCAAAAGCCTCCTAACTCACTCACTCGTCCAAAGCCTCCTAACTCACTCACTCGTCCCTCAAGTCCAAAGCCTCCTAACTCACTCACTCGTCCCTCAAGTCCAAAGCCTCCTAACTCACTCACTCGTCCCTCAAGTCCAAAGCCTCCTAACTCACTCACTCGTCCAAAGCCTCCTAACTCACTCACTCGTCCTTCAAGTCCAAAGCCTCCTAACTCACTCACTCGTCCAAAGCCTCCTAACTCACTCACTTGTCCAAAGCCTCCTAACTCACTCACTCGTCCCTCAAGTCCAAAGCCTCCTAACTCACTCACTCCTCCCTCAAGTCCAAAGCCTCCTAACTCACTCACTCGTCCAAAGCCTCCTAACTCACTCACTCGTCCCTCAAGTCCAAAGCCTCCTAACTCACTCACTCGTCCCTGAAGTCCAAAGCCTCCTATCTCACTCACTCGTCCAAAGCCTCCTAACTCACTCACTCGTCCCTCAAGTCCAAAGCCTCCTAACTCACTCACTCGTCCCTCAAGTCCAAAGCCTCCTAACTCACTCACTCGTCCCTCAAGTCCAAAGCCTCCTAACTCACTCACTCGTCCAAAGCCTCCTAACTCACTCACTCGTCCCTCAAGTCCAAAGCCTCCTAACTCACTCACTCGTCCAAAGCCTCCTAACTCACTCACTCACCCTCAAGTCCAAAGCCTCCTAACTCACTCACTCGTCCAAAGCCTCCTAACTCACTCACTCGTCCCTCAAGTCCAAAGCCTCCTAACTCACTCACTCGTCCAAAGCCTCCTAACTCACTCACTCGTCCCTCAAGTCCAAAGCCTCCTAACTCACTCACTCGTCCCTCAAGTCCAAAGCCTCCTAACTCACTCACTCGTCCCTCAAGTCCAAAGCCTCCTAACTCACTCACTCGTCCCTCAAGTCCAAAGCCTCCTAACTCACTCACTCGTCCCTCAAGTCCAAAGCCTCCTAACTCACTCACTCGTCCCTCAAGTCCAAAGCCTCCTAACTCACTCACTCGTCCCTCAAGTCCAAAGCCTCCTAACTCACTCACTCGTCCCTCAAGTCCAAAGCCTCCTAACTCACTCACTCGTCCAAAGCCTCCTAACTCACTCACTCGTCCCTCAAGTCCAAAGCCTCCTAACTCACTCACTCGTCCCTCAAGTCCAAAGCCTCCTAACTCACTCACTCGTCCCTCAAGTCCAAAGCCTCCTAACTCACTCACTCGTCCAAAGCCTCCTAACTCACTCACTCGTCCTTCAAGTCAAAAGCCTCCTAACTCACTCACTCGTCCAAAGCCTCCTAACTCACTCACTCGTCCCTCAAGTCCAAAGCCTCCTAACTCACTCACTCGTCCCTCAAGTCCAAAGCCTCCTAACTCACTCACTCGTCCCTCAAGTCCAAAGCCTCCTAACTCACTCACTCGTCCAAAGCCTCCTAACTCACTCACTCGTCCTTCAAGTCCAAAGCCTCCTAACTCACTCACTCGTCCAAAGCCTCCTAACTCACTCACTTGTCCAAAGCCTCCTAACTCACTCACTCGTCCCTCAAGTCCAAAGCCTCCTAACTCACTCACTCCTCCCTCAAGTCCAAAGCCTCCTAACTCACTCACTCGTCCAAAGCCTCCTAACTCACTCACTCGTCCCTCAAGTCCAAAGCCTCCTAACTCACTCACTCGTCCCTGAAGTCCAAAGCCTCCTATCTCACTCACTCGTCCAAAGCCTCCTAACTCACTCACTCGTCCCTCAAGTCCAAAGCCTCCTAACTCACTCACTCGTCCCTCAAGTCCAAAGCCTCCTAACTCACTCACTCGTCCCTCAAGTCCAAAGCCTCCTAACTCACTCACTCGTCCAAAGCCTCCTAACTCACTCACTCGTCCCTCAAGTCCAAAGCCTCCTAACTCACTCACTCGTCCAAAGCCTCCTAACTCACTCACTCACCCTCAAGTCCAAAGCCTCCTAACTCACTCACTCGTCCAAAGCCTCCTAACTCACTCACTCGTCCCTCAAGTCCAAAGCCTCCTAACTCACTCACTCGTCCAAAGCCTCCTAACTCACTCACTCGTCCCTCAAGTCCAAAGCCTCCTAACTCACTCACTCGTCCCTCAAGTCCAAAGCCTCCTAACTCACTCACTCGTCCCTCAAGTCCAAAGCCTCCTAACTCACTCACTCGTCCCTCAAGTCCAAAGCCTCCTAACTCACTCACTCGTCCCTCAAGTCCAAAGCCTCCTAACTCACTCACTCGTCCCTCAAGTCCAAAGCCTCCTAACTCACTCACTCGTCCCTCAAGTCCAAAGCCTCCTAACTCACTCACTCGTCCCTCAAGTCCAAAGCCTCCTAACTCACTCACTCGTCCAAAGCCTCCTAACTCACTCACTCGTCCCTCAAGTCCAAAGCCTCCTAACTCACTCACTCGTCCCTCAAGTCCAAAGCCTCCTAACTCACTCACTCGTCCAAAGCCTCCTAACTCACTCACTCGTCCCTCAAGTCCAAAGCCTCCTAACTCACTCACTCGTCCCTCAAGTCCAAAGCCTCCTAACTAACTCACTCGTCCCTCAAGTCCAAAGCCTCCTAACTCACTCACTCGTCCAAAGCCTCCTAACTCACTCACTCGTCCCTCAAGTCCAAAGCCTCCTAACTCACTCACTCGTCCAAAGCCTCCTAACTCACTCACTCGTCCCTCAAGTCCAAAGCCTCCTAACTCACTCACTCGTCCCTCAAGTCCAAAGCCTCCTAACTCACTCACTCGTCCCTCAAGTCCAAAGCCTCCTAACTCACTCACTCGTCCCTCAAGTCCAAAGCCTCCTAACTCACTCACTCGTCCAAAGCCTCCTAACTCACTCACTCGTCCCTCAAATCCAAAGCCTCCTAACTCACTCACTCGTCCCTCAAGTCCAAAGCCTCCTAACTCACTCACTCGTCCCTCAAGTCCAAAGCCTCCTAACTCACTCACTCGTCCAAAGCCTCCTAACTCACTCACTCGTCCCTCAAGTCCAAAGCCTCCTAACTCACTCACTCGTCCCTCAAGTCCAAAGCCTCCTAACTCACTCACTCGTCCCTCAAGTCCAAAGCCTCCTAACTCACTCACTCGTCCAAAGCCTCCTAACTCACTCACTCGTCCCTCAAGTCCAAAGCCTCCTAACTCACTCACTCGTCCAAAGCCTCCTAACTCACTCACTCGTCCCTCAAGTCCAAAGCCTCCTAACTCACTCACTCGTCCAAAGCCTCCTAACTCACTCACTCGTCCCTCAAGTCCAAAGCCTCCTAACTCACTCACTCGTCCCTCAAGTCCAAAGCCTCCTAACTCACTCACTCGTCCCTCAAGTCCAAAGCCTCCTAACTCACTCACTCGTCCAAAGCCTCCTAACTCACTCACTCGTCCCTCAAGTCCAAAGCCTCCTAACTCACCCACTCGTCCAAAGCCTCCTAACTCACTCACTCGTCCCTCAAGTCCAAAGCCTCCTAACTCACTCACTCGTCCCTCAAGTCCAAAGCCTCCTAACTCACTCACTCGTCCCTCAAGTCCAAAGCCTCCTAACTCACTCACTCGTCCAAAGCCTCCTAACTCACTCACTCGTCCCTCAAGTCCAAAGCCTCCTAACTCACTCACTCGTCCCTCAAGTCCAAAGCCTCCTAACTCACTCACTCGTCCCTCAAGTCCAAAGCCTCCTAACTCACTCACTCGTCCCTCAAGTCCAAAGCCTCCTAACTCACTCACTCGTCCCTCAAGTCCAAAGCCTCCTAACTCACTCACTCGTCCCTCAAGTCCAAAGCCTCCTAACTCACTCACTCGTCCCTCAAGTCCAAAGCCTCCTAACTCGCTCACTCGTCCCTCAAGTCCAAAGCCTCCTAACTCGCTCACACGTCCCTCAAGTCCAAAGCCTCCTAACTCGCTCACTCGTCCCTCAAGTCCAAAGCCTCCTAACTCGCTCACACGTCCCTCAAGTCTAAAGCCTCCTAACTCACTCACTCGTCCGTCAAGTCCAAAGCCTCCTAACTCACTCACTCGTCCCTCAAGTCCAAAGCCTCCTAACTCACTCACTCGTCCCTCAAGTCCAAAGCCTCCTAACTCACTCACTCGTCCGTCAAGTCCAAAGCCTCCTAACTCACTCACTCGTCCAAAGCCTCCTAACTCACTCACTCGTCCCTCAAGTCCAAAGCCTCCTAACTCACTCACTCGTCCCTCAAGTCCAAAGCCTCCTAACTCACTCACTCGTCCAAAGCCTGCTAACTCACTCACTCGTCCCTCAAGTCCAAAGCCTCCTAACTCACTCACTCGTCCCTCAAGTCCAAAGCCTCCTAACTCACTCACTCGTCCCTCAAGTCCAAAGCCTCCTAACTCACTCACTCGTCCCTCAAGTCCAAAGCCTCCTAACTCACTCACTCGTCCCTCAAGTCCAAAGCCTCCTAACTCACTCACTCGTCCCTCAAGTCCAAAGCCTCCTAACTCACTCACTCGTCCCTCAAGTCCAAAGCCTCCTAACTCACTCACTCGTCCCTCAAGTCCAAAGCCTCCTAACTCACTCACTCGTCCCTCAAGTCCAAAGCCTCCTAACTCACTCACTCGTCCCTCAAGTCCAAAGCCTAATAACTCACTCACTCGTCCCTCAAGTCCAAAGCCTCCTAACTCACTCACTCGTCCCTCAAGTCCAAAGCCTCCTAACTCACTCACTCGTCCCTCAAGTCCAAAGCCTCCTAACTCACTCACTCGTCCCTCAAGTCCAAAGCCTCCTAACTCACTCACTCGTCCCTCAAGTCCAAAGCCTCCTAACTCACTCACTCGTCCCTCAAGTCCAAAGCCTCCTAACTCGCTCACTCGTCCCTCAAGTCCAAAGCCTCCTAACTCGCTCACTCGTCCAAAGCCTCCTAACTCACTCACTCGTCCCTCAAGTCCAAAGCCTCCTAACTAACTCACTAGTCCAAAGCCTCCTAACTCACTCACTCGTCCCTCAAGTCCAAAGCCTCCTAACTCACTCACTCGTCCAAAGCCTCCTAACTCACTCACTCGTCCCTCAAGTCCAAAGCCTCCTAACTCACTCACTCGTCCCTCAAGTCCAAAGCCTCCTAACTCACTCACTCGTCCCTCAAGTCCAAAGCCTCCTAACTCACTCACTCGTCCCTCAAGTCCAAAGCCTCCTAACTCACTCACTCGTCCAAAGCCTCCTAACTCACTCACTCGTCCTTCAAGTCCAAAGCCTCCTAACTCACTCACTCGTCCAAAGCCTCCTAACTCACTCACTCGTCCCTCAAGTCCAAAGCCTCCTAACTCACTCACTCGTCCAAAGCCTCCTAACTCACTCACTCGTCCCTCAAGTCCAAAGCCTCCTAACTCACTCACTCGTCCAAAGCCTCCTAACTCAGTCACTCGTCCCTCAAGTCCAAAGCCTCCTAACTCACTCACTCGTCCCTCAAGTCCAAAGCCTCCTAACTCACTCACTCGTCCCTCAAGTCCAAAGCCTCCTAACTCACTCACTCGTCCCTCAAGTCCAAAGCCTCCTAACTCACTCACTCGTCCAAAGCCTCCTAACTCACTCACTCGTCCTTCAAGTCAAAAGCCTCCTAACTCACTCACTCGTCCAAAGCCTCCTAACTCACTCACTCGTCCCTCAAGTCCAAAGCCTCCTAACTCACTCACTCGTCCCTCAAGTCCAAAGCCTCCTAACTCACTCACTCGTCCCTCAAGTCCAAAGCCTCCTAACTCACTCACTCGTCCCTCAAGTCCAAAGCCTCCTAACTCACTCACTCGTCCCTCAAGTCCAAAGCCTCCTAACTCACTCACTCGTCCCTCAAGTCCAAAGCCTAATAACTCACTCACTCGTCCCTCAAGTCCAAAGCCTAATAACTCACTCACTCGTCCCTCAAGTCCAACGCCTAATAACTCACTCACTCGTCCCTCAAGTCCAAAGCCTCCTAACTCACTCACTCGTCCCTCAAGGCCAAAGCCTCCTAACTCACTCACTCGTCCCTCAAGTCCAAAGCCTCCTAACTCACTCACTCGTCCCTCAAGTCCAAAGCCTCCTAACTCACTCACTCGTCCCTCAAATCCAAAGCCTCCTAACTCGCTCACTCGTCCCTCAAGTCCAAAGCCTCCTAACTCGCTCACTCGTCCAAAGCCTCCTAACTCACTCACTCGTCCCTCAAGTCCAAAGCCTCCTAACTCACTCACTCGTCCAAAGCCTCCTAACTCACTCACTCGTCCCTCAAGTCAAAAGCCTCCTAACTCACTCACTCGTCCCTCAAGTCCAAAGCCTCCTAACTCACTCACTCGTCCCTCAAGTCCAAAGCCTCCTAACTCACTCACTCGTCCCTCAAGTCCAAAGCCTCCTAACTCACTCACTCGTCCAAAGCCTCCTAACTCACTCACTCGTCCTTCAAGTCAAAAGCCTCCTAACTCACTCACTCGTCCAAAGCCTCCTAACTCACTCACTCGTCCCTCAAGTCCAAAGCCTCCTAACTCACTCACTCGTCCAAAGTCTCCTAACTCACTCACTCGTCCCTCAAGTCCAAAGCCTCCTAACTCACTCACTCGTCCCTCAAGTCCAAAGCCTCCTAACTCACTCACTCGTCCCTCAAGTCCAAAGCCTCCTAACTCACTCACTCGTCCAAAGCCTCCTAACTCACTCACTCCTCCTTCAAGTCCAAAGCCTCCTAACTCACTCACTCGTCCAAAGCCTCCTAACTCACTCACTTGTCCAAAGCCTCCTAACTCACTCACTCGTCCCTCAAGTCCAAAGCCTCCTAACTCACTCACTCCTCCCTCAAGTCCAAAGCCTCCTAACTCACTCACTCGTCCAAAGCCTCCTAACTCACTCACTCGTCCCTCAAGTCCAAAGCCTCCTAACTCACTCACTCGTCCCTCAAGTCCAAAGCCTCCTAACTCACTCACTCGTCCCTCAAGTCCAAAGCCTCCTAACTCACTCACTCGTCCCTCAAGTCCAAAGCCTCCTAACTCACTCACTCGTCCCTCAAGTCCAAAGTCTCCTAACTCACTCACTCGTCCCTCAAGTCCAAAGCCTCCTAACTCACTCACTCGTCCCTCAAGTCCAAAGCCTCCTAACTCACTCACTCGTTCCTCAAGTCCAAAGCCTCCTAACTCACTCACTCGTCCCTCAAGTCCAAAGCCTCCTAACTCGCTCACTCGTCCCTCAAGTCCAAAGCCTCCTAACTCGCTCACTCGTCCCTCAAGTCCAAAGCCTCCTAACTCGCTCACTCGTCCCTCAAGTCCAAAGCCTCCTAACTCGCTCACTCGTCCCTCAAGTCCAAAGCCTCCTAACTCGCTCACTCGTCCCTCAAGTCCAAAGCCTCCTAACTCGCTCACTCGTCCCTCAAGTCCAAAGCCTCCTAACTCGCTCACTCGTCCCTCAAGTCCAAAGCCTCCTAACTCGCTCACTCGTCCCTCAAGTCCAAAGCCTCCTAACTCACTCACTCGTCCCTCAAGTCCAAAGCCTCCTAACTCACTCACTCGTCCCTCAAGTCCAAAGCCTCCTAACTCACTCACTCGTCCAAAGCCTCCTAACTCACTCACTCGTCCCTCAAGTCCAAAGCCTCCTAACTCACTCACTCGTCCCTCAAGTCCAAAGCCTCCTAACTCACTCACTCGTCCAAAGCCTCCTAACTCACTCACTCGTCCCTCAAGTCCAAAGCCTCCTAACTCACTCACTCCTCCCTCAAGTCCAAAGCCTCCTAACACACTCAATCGTCCAAAGCCTCCTAACTCACTCACTCGTCCCTCAAGTCCAAAGCCTCCTAACTCACTCACTCGTCCCTCAAGTCCAAAGCCTCCTAACTCACTCACTCGTCCCTCAAGTCCAAAGCCTCCTAACTCACTCACTCGTCCCTCAAGTCCAAAGCCTCCTAACTCACTCACTCGTCCCTCAAGTCCAAAGCCTCCTAACTCACTCACTCGTCCCTCAAGTCCAAAGCCTCCTAACTCGCTCACTCCTCCGTCAAGTCCAAAGCCTCCTAACTCGCTCACTCGTCCCTCAAGTCCAAAGCCTCCTAACTCGCTCACTCGTCCCTCAAGTCCAAAGCCTCCTAACTCGCTCACTCGTCCCTCAAGTCCAAAGCCTCCTAACTCACTCACTCGTCCCTCAAGTCCAAAGCCTCCTAACTCACTCACTCGTCCCTCAAGTCCAAAGCCTCCTAACTCACTCACTCGTCCAAAGCCTCCTAACTCACTCACTCGTCCCTCAAGTCCAAAGCCTCCTAACTCACTCACTCGTCCCTCAAGTCCAAAGCCTCCTAACTCACTCACTCGTCCAAAGCCTCCTAACTCACTCACTCGTCCCTCAAGTCCAAAGCCTCCTAACTCACTCACTCGTCCAAAGCCTCCTAACTCACTCACTCATCCGTCAAGTCCAAAGCCTCGTAACTCACTCACTCATCCGTCAAGTCCAAAGCCTCCTAACTAACTCACTCGTCCCTCAAGTCCAAAGCCTCCTAACTCACTCACTCGTCCCTCAAGTCCAAAGCCTCCTGACTCACTCACTCGTCCCTCAAGTCCAAAGCCTCCTAACTCACTCACTCGTCCCTCAAGTCCAAAGCCTCCTAACTCACTCACTCGTCCCTCAAGTCCAAAGCCTCCTAACACACTCACTCGTCCCTCAAGTCCAAAGCCTCCTAACTCACTCACTCGTCCCTCAAGTCCAAAGCCTCCTAACTCACTCACTCGTCCCTCAAGTCCAAAGCCTCCTAACTCACTCACTCGTCCCTCAAGTCCAAAGCCTCCTAACTCACTCACTCGTCCCTCAAGTCCAAAGCCTCCTAACTCACTCACTCGTCCCTCAAGTCCAAAGCCTCCTAACTCACTCACTCGTCCCTCAAGTCCAAAGCCTCCTAACTCACTCACTCGTCCCTCAAGTCCAAAGCCTCCTAACTCACTCACTCGTCCTTCAAGTCCAAAGCCTCCTAACTCACTCACTCGTCCAAAGCCTCCTAACTCACTCACTCGTCCCTCAAGTCCAAAGCCTCCTAACTCACTCACTCGTCCCTCAAGTCCAAAGCCTCCTAACTCACTCACTCGTCCCTCAAGTCCAAAGCCTCCTAACTCACTCACTCGTCCCTCAAGTCCAAAGCCTCCTAACTCACTCACTCGTCCCACAAGTCCAAAGCCTCCTAACTCACTCACTCGTCCCTCAAGTCCAAAGCCTCCTAACTCGCTCACTCGTCCCTCAAGTCCAAAGCCTCCTAACTCGCTCACTCGTCCCTCAAGTCCAAAGCCTCCTAACTCGCTCACTCGTCCCTCAAGTCCAAAGCCTCCTAACTCGCTCACTCGTCCCTCAAGTCCAAAGCCTCCTAACTCGCTCACTCGTCCCTCAAGTCCAAAGCCTCCTAACTCGCTCACTCGTCCCTCAAGTCCAAAGCCTCCTAACTCCCTCACTCGTCCCTCAATTCCAAAGCCTCCTAACTCGCTCACTCGTCCCTCAAGTCCAAAGCCTCCTAACTCACTCACTCGTCCCTCAAGTCCAAAGCCTCCTAACTCACTCACTCGTCCCTCAAGTCCAAAGCCTCCTAACTCACTCACTCGTCCAAAGTCTCCTAACTCACTCACTCGTCCCTCAAGTCCAAAGCCTCCTAACTCACTCACTCGTCCCTCAAGTCCAAAGCCTCCTAACTCACTCACTCGTCCCTCAAGTCCAAAGCCTCCTAACTCACTCACTCGTCCCTCAAGTCCAAAGCCTCCTAACTCACTCACTCGTCCAAAGCCTCCTAACTCACTCACTCGTCCCTCAAATCCAAAGCCTCCTAACTCACTCACTCGTCCCTCAAGTCCAAAGCCTCCTAACTCACTCACTCGTCCCTCAAGTCCAAAGCCTCCTAACTCACTCACTCGTCCAAAGCCTCCTAACTCACTCACTCGTCCCTCAAGTCCAAAGCCTCCTAACTCACTCACTCGTCCCTCAAGTCCAAAGCCTCCTAACTCACTCACTCGTCCCTCAAGTCCAAAGCCTCCTAACTCACGCACTCGTCCAAAGCCTCCTAACTCACTCACTCGTCCCTCAAGTCCAAAGCCTCCTAACTCACTCACTCGTCCAAAGCCTCCTAACTCACTCACTCGTCCCTCAAGTCCAAAGCCTCCTAACTCACTCACTCGTCCCTCAAGTCCAAAGCCTCCTAACTCACTCACTCGTCCCTCAAGTCCAAAGCCTCCTAACTCACTCACTCGTCCAAAGCCTCCTAACTCACTCACTCGTCCCTCAAGTCCAAAGCCTCCTAACTCACTCACTCGTCCCTCAAGTCCAAAGCCTCCTAACTAATTCACTCGTCCGAAGCCTCCTAACTCACTCACTCGTCTTTCAAGTCCAAAGCCTCCTAACTCACTCACTCGTCCGAAGCCTCCTAACTCACTCACTCGTCCCTCAAGTCCAAAGCCTCCTAACTCACTCACTCGTCCAAAGACTCCTAACTCACTCACTCGTCCCTCAAGTCCAAAGCCTGCTAACTCACTCACTCGTCCAAAGCCTCCTAACTCACTCACTCGTCCCTCAAGTCCAAAGCCTCCTAACTCACTCACTCATCCAAAGCCTCCTAACTCACTCACTCGTCCCTCAAG
Organism: Coccyzus lansbergi; assembly: GCA_033558105.1. NCBI lineage: Eukaryota > Metazoa > Chordata > Aves > Cuculiformes > Coccyzidae > Coccyzus > Coccyzus lansbergi. The sequence continues at coordinate 132,549 of JAUMJK010001121.1, forward strand.
TCCAAAGCCTCCTAACTCACTCACTCGTCCCTCAAGTCCAAAGCCTCCTAACTCACTCACTCGTCCCTCAAGTCCAAAGCCTCCTAACTCACTCACTCGTCCAAAGCCTCCTAACTCACTCACTCGTCCCTCAAGTCCAAAGCCTCCTAACTCACTCACTCGTCCAAAGCCTCCTAACTCACTCACTCGTCCCTCAAGTCCAAAGCCTCCTAACTCACTCACTCTTCCAAAGCCTCCTAACTCACTCACTCGTCCCTCAAGTCCAAAGCCTCCTAACTCACTCACTCGTCCAAAGCCTCCTAACTCACTCACTCGTCCCTCAAGTCCAAAGCCTCCTAACTCACTCACTCTTCCAAAGCCTCCTAACTCACTCACTCGTCCCTCAAGTCCAAAGCCTCCTAACTCACTCACTCGTCCAAAGCCTCCTAACTCACTCACTCGTCCCTCAAGTCCAAAGCCTCCTAACTCACTCACTCGTCCCTCAAGTCCAAAGCCTCCTAACTCACTCGCTCGTCCCTCAAGTCCAAAGCCTCCTAACTCACTCACTCGTCCCTCAAGTCCAAAGCCTCCTAACTCACTCACTCGTCCAAAGCCTCCTAACTCACTCACTCGTCCCTCAAGTCCAAAGCCTCCTAACTCACTCACTCGTTCCTCAAGTCCAAAGCCTCCTAACTCACTCACTCGTCCCTCAAGTCCAAAGCCTCCTAACTCACTCACTCGTCCCTCAAGTCCAAAGCCTCCTAACTCACTCACTCGTCCAAAGCCTCCTAACTCACTCACTCGTCCCTCAAGTCCAAAGCCTCCTAACTCACTCACTCGTCCCTCAAGTCCAAAGCCTCCTAACTCACTCACTCGTCCCTCAAGTCCAAAGCCTCCTAACTCACTCACTCGTCCCTCAAGTCCAAAGCCTCCTAACTCAGTCACTCATCCCTCAAGTCCAAAGCCTCCTAACTCAGTCACTCATCCCTCAAGTCCAAAGCCTCCTAACTCGCTCACTCGTCCCTCAAGTCCAAAGCCTCCTAACTCACTCACTCGTCCCTCAAGTCCAAAGCCTCCTAACTAGCTCACTCGTCCCTCAAGTCCAAAGCCTCCTAACTCGCTCACTCGTCCCTCAAGTCCAAAGCCTCCTAACTCACTCACTCGTCCCTCAATTCCAAAGCCTCCTAACTCGCTCACTCGTCCCTCAAGTCCAAAGCCTCCTAACTCGCTCACACGTCCCTCAAGTCCAAAGCCTCCTAACTCGCTCACTCGTCCCTCAAGTCCAAAGCCTCCTAACTCGCTCACTCGTCCCTCAAGTCTAAAGCCTCCTAACTCACTCACTCGTCCGTCAAGTCAAAAGCCTCCTAACTCACTCACTCGTCCCTCAAGTCCAAAGCCTCCTAACTCACTCACTCGTCCCTCAAGTCCAAAGCCTCCTAACTCACTCACTCGTCCCTCAAGTCCAAAGCCTCCTAACTCACTCACTCGTCCCTCAAGTCCAAAGCCTCCTAACTCACTCACTCGTCCAAAGCCTCCTAACTCACTCACTCGTCCCTCAAGTCCAAAGCCTCCTAACTCACTCACTCGTCCCTCAAGTCCAAAGCCTCCTAACTCACTCACTCGTCCCTCAAGTCCAAAGCCTCCTAACTCACTCACTCGTCCCTCAAGTCCAAAGCCTCCTAACTCACTCACTCTTCCCTCAAGTCCAAAGCCTCCTAACTCACTCACTCGTCCCTCAAGTCCGTCCAAAGCCTCTTAAGTAAGTCCAAAGCCTCCTAAGTCCAAAGCCTCCTAAGTCCAAAGCCTCCTAAGTCCAAAGCCTCCTAAGTCAGTCCAAAGCCTCTTAAGTCAGTCCAAAGCCTCTTAAGTCAGTCCAAAGCCTCTTAAGTCAGTCCAAAGCCTCCTAAGTCCAAAGCCTCCTAAGTCCAAAGCCTCCTAAGTCCAAAGCCTCCTAAGTCCAAAGCCTCCTAACTCGCTCACTCGTCCCTCAAGTCCAAAGCCTCCTAACTCGCTCACTCGTCCAAAGCCTCCTAACTCACTCACTCGTCCCTCAAGTCCAAAGCCTCCTAACTCACTCACTAGTCCAAAGCCTCCTAACTCACTCACTCGTCCCTCAAGTCCAAAGCCTCCTAACTCACTCACTCGTCCAAAGCCTCCTAACTCACTCACTCGTCCCTCAAGTCCAAAGCCTCCTAACTCACTCACTCGTCCCTCAAGTCCAAAGCCTCCTAACTCACTCACTGGTCCCTCAAGTCCAAAGCCTCCTAACTCACTCACTCGTCCCTCAAGTCCAAAGCCTCCTAACTCACTCACTCGTCCAAAGCCTCCTAACTCACTCACTCGTCCTTCAAGTCCAAAGCCTCCTAACTCACTCACTCGTCCAAAGCCTCCTAACTCACTCACTCGTCCCTCAAGTCCAAAGCCTCCTAACTCACTCACTCGTCCAAAGCCTCCTAACTCACTCACTCGTCCCTCAAGTCCAAAGCCTCCTAACTCACTCACTCGTCCAAAGCCTCCTAACTCAGTCACTCGTCCCTCAAGTCAAAAGCCTCCTAACTCACTCACTCGTCCCTCAAGTCCAAAGCCTCCTAACTCACTCACTCGTCCCTCAAGTCCAAAGCCTCCTAACTCACTCACTCGTCCCTCAAGTTCAAAGCCTCCTAACTCACTCACTCGTCCAAAGCCTCCTAACTCACTCACTCGTCCTTCAAGTCAAAAGCCTCCTAACTCACTCACTCGTCCAAAGCCTCCTAACTCACTCACTCGTCCCTCAAGTCCAAAGCCTCCTAACTCACTCACTCGTCCAAAGCCTCCTAACTCACTCACTCGTCCCTCAAGTCCAAAGCCTCCTAACTCACTCACTCGTCCCTCAAGTCCAAAGCCTCCTAACTCACTCACTCGTCCCTCAAGTCCAAAGCCTCCTAACTCACTCACTCGTCCCTCAAGTCCAAAGCCTCCTAACTCACTCACTCGTCCAAAGCCTCCTAACTCACTCACTCGTCCCTCAAGTCCAAAGCCTCCTAACTCACTCACTCGTCCCTCAAGTCCAAAGCCTCCTAACTCACTCACTCGTCCAAAGCCTCCTAACTCACTCACTCGTCCCTCAAGTCCAAAGCCTCCTAACTCACTCACTCCTCCCTCAAGTCCAAAGCCTCCTAACACACTCAATCGTCCAAAGCCTCCTAACTCACTCACTCGTCCCTCAAGTCCAAAGCCTCCTAACTCACTCACTCGTCCCTCAAGTCCAAAGCCTCCTAACTCACTCACTCGTCCCTCAAGTCCAAAGCCTCCTAACTCACTCACTCGTCCCTCAAGTCCAAAGCCTCCTAACTCACTCACTCGTCCCTCAAGTCCAAAGCCTCCTAACTCGCTCACTCGTCCGTCAAGTCCAAAGCCTCCTAACTCGCTCACTCGTCCCTCAAGTCCAAAGCCTCCTAACTCGCTCACTCGTCCCTCAAGTCCAAAGCCTCCTAACTCGCTCACTCGTCCCTCAAGTCCAAAGTCTCCTAACTCACTCACTCGTCCCTCAAGTCCAAAGCCTCCTAACTAACTCACTCGTCCCTCAAGTCCAAAGCCTCCTAACTCACTCACTCGTCCAAAGCCTCCTAACTCACTCACTCGTCCCTCAAGTCCAAAGCCTCCTAACTCACTCACTCGTCCCTCAAGTCCAAAGCCTCCTAACTCACTCACTCGTCCAAAGCCTCCTAACTCACTCACTCGTCCCTCAAGTCCAAAGCCTCCTAACTCACTCACTCGTCCAAAGCCTCCTAACTCACTCACTCATCCGTCAAGTCCAAAGCCTCCTAACTCACTCACTCATCCGTCAAGTCCAAAGCCTCCTAACTAACTCACTCGTCCCTCAAGTCCAAAGCCTCCTAACTCACTCACTCGTCCCTCAAGTCCAAAGCCTCCTAACTCACTCACTCGTCCCTCAAGTCCAAAGCCTCCTAACTCACTCACTCGTCCCTCAAGTCCAAAGCCTCCTAACTCACTCACTCGTCCCTCAAGTCCAAAGCCTCCTAACACACTCACTCGTCCCTCAAGTCCAAAGCCTCCTAACTCACTCACTCGTCCCTCAAGTCCAAAGCCTCCTAACTCACTCACTCGTCCCTCAAGTCCAAAGCCTCCTAACTCACTCACTCGTCCCTCAAGTCCAAAGCCTCCTAACTCACTCACTCGTCCCTCAAGTCCAAAGCCTCCTAACTCACTCACTCGTCCCTCAAGTCCAAAGCCTCCTAACTCACTCACTCGTCCCTCAAGTCCAAAGCCTCCTAACTCACTCACTCGTCCCTCAAGTCCAAAGCCTCCTAACTCACTCACTCGTCCTTCAAGTCCAAAGCCTCCTAACTCACTCACTCGTCCAAAGCCTCCTAACTCACTCACTCGTCCCTCAAGTCCAAAGCCTCCTAACTCACTCACTCGTCCCTCAAGTCCAAAGCCTCCTAACTCACTCACTCGTCCCTCAAGTCCAAAGCCTCCTAACTCACTCACTCGTCCCACAAGTCCAAAGCCTCCTAACTCACTCACTCGTCCCTCAAGTCCAAAGCCTCCTAACTCGCTCACTCGTCCCTCAAGTCCAAAGCCTCCTAACTCGCTCACTCGTCCCTCAAGTCCAAAGCCTCCTAACTCGCTCACTCGTCCCTCAAGTCCAAAGCCTCCTAACTCGCTCACTCGTCCCTCAAGTCCAAAGCCTCCTAACTCGCTCACTCGTCCCTCAAGTCCAAAGCCTCCTAACTCGCTCACTCGTCCCTCAAGTCCAAAGCCTCCTAACTCCCTCACTCGTCCCTCAATTCCAAAGCCTCCTAACTCGCTCACTCGTCCCTCAAGTCCAAAGCCTCCTAACTCACTCACTCGTCCCTCAAGTCCAAAGCCTCCTAACTCACTCACTCGTCCCTCAAGTCCAAAGCCTCCTAACTCACTCACTCGTCCAAAGTCTCCTAACTCACTCACTCGTCCCTCAAGTCCAAAGCCTCCTAACTCACTCACTCGTCCCTCAAGTCCAAAGCCTCCTAACTCACTCACTCGTCCCTCAAGTCCAAAGCCTCCTAACTCACTCACTCGTCCCTCAAGTCCAAAGCCTCCTAACTCACTCACTCGTCCAAAGCCTCCTAACTCACTCACCCGTCACTCAAGTCCAAAGCCTCCTAACTCACTCACTCGTCCCTCAAGTCCAAAGCCTCCTAACTCACTCACTCGTCCCTCAAGTCCAAAGCCTAATAACTCACTCACTCGTCCCTCAAGTCCAAAGCCTAATAACTCACTCACTCGTCCCTCAAGTCCAAAGCCTAATAACTCACTCACTCGTCCCTCAAGTCCAAAGCCTAATAACTCACTCACTCGTCCCTCAAGTCCAAAGCCTCCTCACTCACTCACTCGTCCCTCAAGTCCAAAGCCTCCTAACTCACTCACTCGTCCCTCAAGTCCAAAGCCTCCTATCTCACTCACTCGTCCCTCAAGTCCAAAGCCTCCTAACTCACTCACTCGTCCCTCAAGTCCAAAGCCTCCTAACTCGCTCACTCGTCCCTCAAGTCCAAAGCCTCCTAACTCGCTCACTCGTCCAAAGCCTCCTAACTCACTCACTCGTCCCTCAAGTCCAAAGCCTCCTAACTCACTCACTCGTCCAAAGCCTCCTAACTCACTCACTCGTCCCTCAAGTCAAAAGCCTCCTAACTCACTCACTCGTCCCTCAAGTCCAAAGCCTCCTAACTCACTCACTCGTCCCTCAAGTCCAAAGCCTCCTAACTCACTCACTCGTCCCTCAAGTCCAAAGCCTCCTAACTCACTCACTCGTCCAAAGCCTCCTAACTCACTCACTCGTCCTTCAAGTCAAAAGCCTCCTAACTCACTCACTCGTCCAAAGCCTCCTAACTCACTCACTCGTCCCTCAAGTCCAAAGCCTCCTAACTCACTCACTCGTCCAAAGTCTCCTAACTCACTCACTCGTCCCTCAAGTCCAAAGCCTCCTAACTCACTCACTCGTCCCTCAAGTCCAAAGCCTCCTAACTCACTCACTCGTCCCTCAAGTCCAAAGCCTCCTAACTCACTCACTCGTCCAAAGCCTCCTAACTCACTCACTCCTCCTTCAAGTCCAAAGCCTCCTAACTCACTCACTCGTCCAAAGCCTCCTAACTCACTCACTTGTCCAAAGCCTCCTAACTCACTCACTCGTCCCTCAAGTCCAAAGCCTCCTAACTCACTCACTCCTCCCTCAAGTCCAAAGCCTCCTAACTCACTCACTCGTCCAAAGCCTCCTAACTCACTCACTCGTCCCTCAAGTCCAAAGCCTCCTAACTCACTCACTCGTCCCTCAAGTCCAAAGCCTCCTAACTCACTCACTCGTCCCTCAAGTCCAAAGCCTCCTAACTCACTCACTCGTCCCTCAAGTCCAAAGCCTCCTAACTCACTCACTCGTCCCTCAAGTCCAAAGCCTCCTAACTCACTCACTCGTCCCTCAAGTCCAAAGCCTCCTAACTCACTCACTCGTCCCTCAAGTCCAAAGCCTCCTAACTCACTCACTCGTTCCTCAAGTCCAAAGCCTCCTAACTCACTCACTCGTCCCTCAAGTCCAAAGCCTCCTAACTCGCTCACTCGTCCCTCAAGTCCAAAGCCTCCTAACTCGCTCACTCGTCCCTCAAGTCCAAAGCCTCCTAACTCGCTCACTCGTCCCTCAAGTCCAAAGCCTCCTAACTCGCTCACTCGTCCCTCAAGTCCAAAGCCTCCTAACTCGCTCACTCGTCCCTCAAGTCCAAAGCCTCCTAACTCGCTCACTCGTCCCTCAAGTCCAAAGCCTCCTAACTCGCTCACTCGTCTCTCAAGTCCAAAGCCTCCTAACTCGCTCACTCGTCCCTCAAGTCCAAAGCCTCCTAACTCACTCACTCGTCCCTCAAGTCCAAAGCCTCCTAACTCACTCACTCGTCCCTCAAGTCCAAAGCCTCCTAACTCACTCACTCGTCCAAAGCCTCCTAACTCACTCACTCGTCCCTCAAGTCCAAAGCCTCCTAACTCACTCACTCGTCCCTCAAGTCCAAAGCCTCCTAACTCACTCACTCGTCCCTCAAGTCCAAAGCCTCCTAACTCACTCACTCCTCCCTCAAGTCCAAAGCCTCCTAACACACTCAATCGTCCAAAGCCTCCTAACTCACTCACTCGTCCCTCAAGTCCAAAGCCTCCTAACTCACTCACTCGTCCCTCAAGTCCAAAGCCTCCTAACTCACTCACTCGTCCCTCAAGTCCAAAGCCTCCTAACTCACTCACTCGTCCCTCAAGTCCAAAGCCTCCTAACTCACTCACTCGTCCCTCAAGTCCAAAGCCTCCTAACTCACTCACTCGTCCCTCAAGTCCAAAGCCTCCTAACTCGCTCACTCGTCCGTCAAGTCCAAAGCCTCCTAACTCGCTCACTCGTCCCTCAAGTCCAAAGCCTCCTAACTCGCTCACTCGTCCCTCAAGTCCAAAGCCTCCTAACTCGCTCACTCGTCCCTCAAGTCCAAAGCCTCCTAACTCACTCACTCGTCCCTCAAGTCCAAAGCCTCCTAACTCACTCACTCGTCCCTCAAGTCCAAAGCCTCCTAACTCACTCACTCGTCCCTCAAGTCCAAAGCCTCCTAACTCACTCACTCGTCCCTCAAGTCCAAAGCCTCCTAACTCACTCACTCGTCCAAAGTCTCCTAACTCACTCACTCGTCCCTCAAGTCCAAAGCCTCCTAACTCACTCACTCGTCCCTCAAGTCCAAAGCCTCCTAACTCACTCACTCGTCCCTCAAGTCCAAAGCCTCCTAACTCACTCACTCGTCCCTCAAGTCCAAAGCCTCCTAACTCACTCACTCGTCCAAAGCCTCCTAACTCACTCACCCGTCACTCAAGTCCAAAGCCTCCTAACTCACTCACTCGTCCCTCAAGTCCAAAGCCTCCTAACTCACTCACTCGTCCCTCAAGTCCAAAGCCTAATAACTCACTCACTCGTCCCTCAAGTCCAAAGCCTAATAACTCACTCACTCGTCCCTCAAGTCCAAAGCCTAATAACTCACTCACTCGTCCCTCAAGTCCAAAGCCTAATAACTCACTCACTCGTCCCTCAAGTCCAAAGCCTCCTCACTCACTCACTCGTCCCTCAAGTCCAAAGCCTCCTAACTCACTCACTCGTCCCTCAAGTCCAAAGCCTCCTATCTCACTCACTCGTCCCTCAAGTCCAAAGCCTCCTAACTCACTCACTCGTCCCTCAAGTCCAAAGCCTCCTAACTCGCTCACTCGTCCCTCAAGTCCAAAGCCTCCTAACTCGCTCACTCGTCCAAAGCCTCCTAACTCACTCACTCGTCCCTCAAGTCCAAAGCCTCCTAACTCACTCACTCGTCCAAAGCCTCCTAACTCACTCACTCGTCCCTCAAGTCAAAAGCCTCCTAACTCACTCACTCGTCCCTCAAGTCCAAAGCCTCCTAACTCACTCACTCGTCCCTCAAGTCCAAAGCCTCCTAACTCACTCACTCGTCCCTCAAGTCCAAAGCCTCCTAACTCACTCACTCGTCCAAAGCCTCCTAACTCACTCACTCGTCCTTCAAGTCAAAAGCCTCCTAACTCACTCACTCGTCCAAAGCCTCCTAACTCACTCACTCGTCCCTCAAGTCCAAAGCCTCCTAACTCACTCACTCGTCCAAAGTCTCCTAACTCACTCACTCGTCCCTCAAGTCCAAAGCCTCCTAACTCACTCACTCGTCCCTCAAGTCCAAAGCCTCCTAACTCACTCACTCGTCCCTCAAGTCCAAAGCCTCCTAACTCACTCACTCGTCCAAAGCCTCCTAACTCACTCACTCCTCCTTCAAGTCCAAAGCCTCCTAACTCACTCACTCGTCCAAAGCCTCCTAACTCACTCACTTGTCCAAAGCCTCCTAACTCACTCACTCGTCCCTCAAGTCCAAAGCCTCCTAACTCACTCACTCCTCCCTCAAGTCCAAAGCCTCCTAACTCACTCACTCGTCCAAAGCCTCCTAACTCACTCACTCGTCCCTCAAGTCCAAAGCCTCCTAACTCACTCACTCGTCCCTCAAGTCCAAAGCCTCCTAACTCACTCACTCGTCCCTCAAGTCCAAAGCCTCCTAACTCACTCACTCGTCCCTCAAGTCCAAAGCCTCCTAACTCACTCACTCGTCCCTCAAGTCCAAAGCCTCCTAACTCACTCACTCGTCCCTCAAGTCCAAAGCCTCCTAACTCACTCACTCGTCCCTCAAGTCCAAAGCCTCCTAACTCACTCACTCGTTCCTCAAGTCCAAAGCCTCCTAACTCACTCACTCGTCCCTCAAGTCCAAAGCCTCCTAACTCGCTCACTCGTCCCTCAAGTCCAAAGCCTCCTAACTCGCTCACTCGTCCCTCAAGTCCAAAGCCTCCTAACTCGCTCACTCGTCCCTCAAGTCCAAAGCCTCCTAACTCGCTCACTCGTCCCTCAAGTCCAAAGCCTCCTAACTCGCTCACTCGTCCCTCAAGTCCAAAGCCTCCTAACTCGCTCACTCGTCCCTCAAGTCCAAAGCCTCCTAACTCGCTCACTCGTCTCTCAAGTCCAAAGCCTCCTAACTCGCTCACTCGTCCCTCAAGTCCAAAGCCTCCTAACTCACTCACTCGTCCCTCAAGTCCAAAGCCTCCTAACTCACTCACTCGTCCCTCAAGTCCAAAGCCTCCTAACTCACTCACTCGTCCAAAGCCTCCTAACTCACTCACTCGTCCCTCAAGTCCAAAGCCTCCTAACTCACTCACTCGTCCCTCAAGTCCAAAGCCTCCTAACTCACTCACTCGTCCCTCAAGTCCAAAGCCTCCTAACTCACTCACTCCTCCCTCAAGTCCAAAGCCTCCTAACACACTCAATCGTCCAAAGCCTCCTAACTCACTCACTCGTCCCTCAAGTCCAAAGCCTCCTAACTCACTCACTCGTCCCTCAAGTCCAAAGCCTCCTAACTCACTCACTCGTCCCTCAAGTCCAAAGCCTCCTAACTCACTCACTCGTCCCTCAAGTCCAAAGCCTCCTAACTCACTCACTCGTCCCTCAAGTCCAAAGCCTCCTAACTCACTCACTCGTCCCTCAAGTCCAAAGCCTCCTAACTCGCTCACTCGTCCGTCAAGTCCAAAGCCTCCTAACTCGCTCACTCGTCCCTCAAGTCCAAAGCCTCCTAACTCGCTCACTCGTCCCTCAAGTCCAAAGCCTCCTAACTCGCTCACTCGTCCCTCAAGTCCAAAGCCTCCTAACTCACTCACTCGTCCCTCAAGTCCAAAGCCTCCTAACTAACTCACTCGTCCCTCAAGTCCAAAGCCTCCTAACTCACTCACTCGTCCAAAGCCTCCTAACTCACTCACTCGTCCCTCAAGTCCAAAGCCTCCTAACTCACTCACTCGTCCCTCAAGTCCAAAGCCTCCTAACTCACTCACTCGTCCAAAGCCTCCTAACTCACTCACTCGTCCCTCAAGTCCAAAGCCTCCTAACTCACTCACTCGTCCAAAGCCTCCTAACTCACTCACTCATCCGTCAAGTCCAAAGTCTCGTAACTCACTCACTCATCCGTCAAGTCCAAAGCCTCCTAACTAACTCACTCGTCCCTCAAGTCCAAAGCCTCCTAACTCACTCACTCGTCCCTCAAGTCCAAAGCCTCCTAACTCACTCACTCGTCCCTCAAGTCCAAAGCCTCCTAACTCACTCACTCGTCCCTCAAGTCCAAAGCCTCCTAACTCACTCACTCGTCCCTCAAGTCCAAAGCCTCCTAACACACTCACTCGTCCCTCAAGTCCAAAGCCTCCTAACTCACTCACTCGTCCCTCAAGTCCAAAGCCTCCTAACTCACTCACTCGTCCCTCAAGTCCAAAGCCTCCTAACTCACTCACTCGTCCCTCAAGTCCAAAGCCTCCTAACTCACTCACTCGTCCCTCAAGTCCAAAGCCTCCTAACTCACTCACTCGTCCCTCAAGTCCAAAGCCTCCTAACTCACTCACTCGTCCCTCAAGTCCAAAGCCTCCTAACTCACTCACTCGTCCCTCAAGTCCAAAGCCTCCTAACTCACTCACTCGTCCTTCAAGTCCAAAGCCTCCTAACTCACTCACTCGTCCAAAGCCTCCTAACTCACTCACTCGTCCCTCAAGTCCAAAGCCTCCTAACTCACTCACTCGTCCCTCAAGTCCAAAGCCTCCTAACTCACTCACTCGTCCCTCAAGTCCAAAGCCTCCTAACTCACTCACTCGTCCCTCAAGTCCAAAGCCTCCTAACTCACTCACTCGTCCCACAAGTCCAAACCTCCTAACTCACTCACTCGTCCCTCAAGTCCAAAGCCTCCTAACTCGCTCACTCGTCCCTCAAGTCCAAAGCCTCCTAACTCGCTCACTCGTCCCTCAAGTCCAAAGCCTCCTAACTCGCTCACTCGTCCCTCAAGTCCAAAGCCTCCTAACTCGCTCACTCGTCCCTCAAGTCCAAAGCCTCCTAACTCGCTCACTCGTCCCTCAAGTCCAAAGCCTCCTAACTCGCTTACTCGTCCCTCAAGTCCAAAGCCTCCTAACTCGCTCACTCGTCCCTCAAGTCCAAAGCCTCCTAACTCACTCACTCGCCCCTCAAGTCCAAAGCCTCCTAACTAATTCACTCGTCCGAAGCCTCCTAACTCACTCACTCGTCTTTCAAGTCCAAAGCCTCCTAACTCACTCACTCGTCCGAAGCCTCCTAACTCACTCACTCGTCCCTCAAGTCCAAAGCCTCCTAACTCACTCACTCGTCCAAAGCCTCCTAACTCACTCACTCGTCCCTCAAGTCCAAAGCCTGCTAACTCACTCACTCGTCCAAAGCCTCCTAACTCACTCACTCGTCCCTCAAGTCCAAAGCCTCCTAACTCACTCACTCATCCAAAGCCTCCTAACTCACTCACTCGTCCCTCAAGTCCAAAGCCTCCTAACTCACTCACTCGTCCCTCAAGTCCAAAGCCTCCTAACTCACTCACTCGTCCCTCAAGTCCAAAGCCTCCTAACTCACTCACTCGTCCAAAGCCTCCTAACTCACTCACTCGTCCCTCAAGTCCAAAGCCTCCTAACTCACTCACTCGTCCAAAGCCTCCTAACTCACTCACTCGTCCCTCAAGTCCAAAGCCTCCTAACTCACTCACTCTTCCAAAGCCTCCTAACTCACTCACTCGTCCCTCAAGTCCAAAGCCTCCTAACTCACTCACTCGTCCAAAGCCTCCTAACTCACTCACTCGTCCCTCAAGTCCAAAGCCTCCTATCTCACTCACTCGTCCCTCAAGTCCAAAGCCTCCTAACTCACTCACTCGTCCCTCAAGTCCAAAGCCTCCTAACTCACTCACTCGTCCCTCAAGTCCAAAGCCTCCTAACTCACTCACTCGTCCAAAGCCTCCTAACTCACTCACTCGTCCCTCAAGTCCAAAGCCTCCTAACTCACTCACTCGTTCCTCAAGTCCAAAGCCTCCTAACTCACTCACTCGTCCCTCAAGTCCAAAGCCTCCTAACTCACTCACTCGTCCCTCAAGTCCAAAGCCTCCTAACTCACTCACTCGTCCAAAGCCTCCTAACTCACTCACTCGTCCCTCAAGTCCAAAGCCTCCTAACTCACTCACTCGTCCCTCAAGTCCAAAGCCTCCTAACTCACTCACTCGTCCCTCAAGTCCAAAGCCTCCTAACTCAGTCACTCATCCCTCAAGTCCAAAGCCTCCTAACTCGCTCACTCGTCCCTCAAGTCCAAAGCCTCCTAACTCACTCACTCGTCCCTCAAGTCCAAAGCCTCCTAACTCACTCACTCGTCCCTCAAGTCCAAAGCCTCCTAACTCACTCACTCGTCCCTCAAGTCCAAAGCCTCCTAACTCACTCACTCGTCCCTCAATTCCAAAGCCTCCTAACTCGCTCACTCGTCCCTCAAGTCCAAAGCCTCCTAACTCGCTCACACGTCCCTCAAGTCCAAAGCCTCCTAACTCGCTCACTCGTCCCTCAAGTCCAAAGCCTCCTAACTCGCTCACTCGTCCCTCAAGTCTAAAGCCTCCTAACTCACTCACTCGTCCGTCAAGTCAAAAGCCTCCTAACTCACTCACTCGTCCCTCAAGTCCAAAGCCTCCTAACTCACTCACTCGTCCCTCAAGTCCAAAGCCTCCTAACTCACTCACTCGTCCCTCAAGTCCAAAGCCTCCTAACTCACTCACTCGTCCCTCAAGTCCAAAGCCTCCTAACTCACTCACTCGTCCAAAGCCTCCTAACTCACTCACTCGTCCCTCAAGTCCAAAGCCTCCTAACTCACTCACTCGTCCCTCAAGTCCAAAGCCTCCTAACTCACTCACTCGTCCCTCAAGTCCAAAGCCTCCTAACTCACTCACTCGTCCCTCAAGTCCAAAGCCTCCTAACTCACTCACTCGTCCCTCAAGTCCAAAGCCTCCTAACTCGCTCACTCGTCCCTCAAGACCAAAGCCTAATAACTAACTCACTCGTCCCTCAAGTCCAAAGCCTCCTAACTCACTCACTCGTCCCTCAAGTCCAAAGCCTCCTAACTCACTCACTCGTCCCTCAAGTCCAAAGACTCCTAACTCACTCACTCGTCCCTCAAGTCCAAAGCCTCCTAACTCACTCACTCGTCCCTCAAGTCCAAAGCCTCCTAACTCACTCACTCGTCCCTCAAGTCCAAAGCCTCCTAACTCACTCACTCGTCCAAAGCCTCCTAACTCACTCACTCGTCCTTCAAGTCCAAAGCCTCCTAACTCACTCACTCGTCCAAAGCCTCCTAACTCGCTCACTCGTCCCTCAAGTCCAAAGCCTCCTAACTCGCTCACTCGTCCAAAGCCTCCTAACTCACTCACTCGTCCCTCAAGTCCAAAGCCTCCTAACTCACTCACTAGTCCAAAGCCTCCTAACTCACTCACTCGTCCCTCAAGTCCAAAGCCTCCTAACTCACTCACTCGTCCAAAGCCTCCTAACTCACTCACTCGTCCCTCAAGTCCAAAGCCTCCTAACTCACTCACTCGTCCCTCAAGTCCAAAGCCTCCTAACTCACTCACTGGTCCCTCAAGTCCAAAGCCTCCTAACTCACTCACTCGTCCCTCAAGTCCAAAGCCTCCTAACTCACTCACTCGTCCAAAGCCTCCTAACTCACTCACTCGTCCTTCAAGTCCAAAGCCTCCTAACTCACTCACTCGTCCAAAGCCTCCTAACTCACTCACTCGTCCCTCAAGTCCAAAGCCTCCTAACTCACTCACTCGTCCAAAGCCTCCTAACTCACTCACTCGTCCCTCAAGTCCAAAGCCTCCTAACTCACTCACTCGTCCAAAGCCTCCTAACTCAGTCACTCGTCCCTCAAGTCAAAAGCCTCCTAACTCACTCACTCGTCCCTCAAGTCCAAAGCCTCCTAACTCACTCACTCGTCCCTCAAGTCCAAAGCCTCCTAACTCACTCACTCGTCCCTCAAGTCCAAAGCCTCCTAACTCACTCACTCGTCCAAAGCCTCCTAACTCACTCACTCGTCCCACAAGTCCAAAGCCTCCTAACTCGCTCACTCGTCCCTCAAGTCCAAAGCCTCCTAACTCGCTCACTCGTCCCTCAAGTCCAAAGCCTCCTAACTCGCTCACTCGTCCCTCAAGTCCAAAGCCTCCTAACTCGCTCACTCGTCCCTCAAGTCCAAAGCCTCCTAACTCGCTCACTCGTCCCTCAAGTCCAAAGCCTCCTAACTCGCTCACTCGTCCCTCAAGTCCAAAGCCTCCTAACTCGCTCACTCGTCCCTCAAGTCCAAAGCCTCCTAACTCGCTCACTCGTCCCTCAAGTCCAAAGCCTCCTAACTCACTCACTCGCCCCTCAAGTCCAAAGCCTCCTAACTAATTCACTCGTCCGAAGCCTCCTAACTCACTCACTCGTCTTTCAAGTCCAAAGCCTCCTAACTCACTCACTCGTCCGAAGCCTCCTAACTCACTCACTCGTCCCTCAAGTCCAAAGCCTCCTAACTCACTCACTCGTCCAAAGCCTCCTAACTCACTCACTCGTCCCTCAAGTCCAAAGCCTGCTAACTCACTCACTCGTCCAAAGCCTCCTAACTCACTCACTCGTCCCTCAAGTCCAAAGCCTCCTAACTCACTCACTCATCCAAAGCCTCCTAACTCACTCACTCGTCCCTCAAGTCCAAAGCCTCCTAACTCACTCACTCGTCCCTCAAGTCCAAAGCCTCCTAACTCACTCACTCGTCCCTCAAGTCCAAAGCCTCCTAACTCACTCACTCGTCCAAAGCCTCCTAACTCACTCACTCGTCCCTCAAGTCCAAAGCCTCCTAACTCACTCACTCGTCCAAAGCCTCCTAACTCACTCACTCGTCCCTCAAGTCCAAAGCCTCCTAACTCACTCACTCTTCCAAAGCCTCCTAACTCACTCACTCGTCCCTCAAGTCCAAAGCCTCCTAACTCACTCACTCGTCCAAAGCCTCCTAACTCACTCACTCGTCCCTCAAGTCCAAAGCCTCCTAACTCACTCACTCGTCCCTCAAGTCCAAAGCCTCCTAACTCACTCACTCGTCCCTCAAGTCCAAAGCCTCCTAACTCACTCACTCGTCCCTCAAGTCCAAAGCCTCCTAACTCACTCACTCGTCCCTCAAGTCCAAAGCCTCCTAACTCACTCACTCGTCCAAAGCCTCCTAACTCACTCACTCGTCCCTCAAGTCCAAAGCCTCCTAACTCACTCACTCGTTCCTCAAGTCCAAAGCCTCCTAACTCACTCACTCGTCCCTCAAGTCCAAAGCCTCCTAACTCACTCACTCGTCCCTCAAGTCCAAAGCCTCCTAACTCACTCACTCGTCCAAAGCCTCCTAACTCACTCACTCGTCCCTCAAGTCCAAAGCCTCCTAACTCACTCACTCGTCCCTCAAGTCCAAAGCCTCCTAACTCACTCACTCGTCCCTCAAGTCCAAAGCCTCCTAACTCAGTCACTCATCCCTCAAGTCCAAAGCCTCCTAACTCGCTCACTCGTCCCTCAAGTCCAAAGCCTCCTAACTCACTCACTCGTCCCTCAAGTCCAAAGCCTCCTAACTCACTCACTCGTCCCTCAAGTCCAAAGCCTCCTAACTCACTCACTCGTCCCTCAAGTCCAAAGCCTCCTAACTCACTCACTCGTCCCTCAATTCCAAAGCCTCCTAACTCGCTCACTCGTCCCTCAAGTCCAAAGCCTCCTAACTCGCTCACACGTCCCTCAAGTCCAAAGCCTCCTAACTCGCTCACTCGTCCCTCAAGTCCAAAGCCTCCTAACTCGCTCACTCGTCCCTCAAGTCTAAAGCCTCCTAACTCACTCACTCGTCCGTCAAGTCAAAAGCCTCCTAACTCACTCACTCGTCCCTCAAGTCCAAAGCCTCCTAACTCACTCACTCGTCCCTCAAGTCCAAAGCCTCCTAACTCACTCACTCGTCCCTCAAGTCCAAAGCCTCCTAACTCACTCACTCGTCCCTCAAGTCCAAAGCCTCCTAACTCACTCACTCGTCCCTCAAGTCCAAAGCCTCCTAACTCACTCACTCGTCCAAAGCCTCCTAACTCACTCACTCGTCCCTCAAGTCCAAAGCCTCCTAACTCACTCACTCGTCCCTCAAGTCCAAAGCCTCCTAACTCACTCACTCGTCCCTCAAGTCCAAAGCCTCCTAACTCACTCACTCGTCCCTCAAGTCCAAAGCCTCCTAACTCACTCACTCGTCCCTCAAGTCCAAAGCCTAATAACTCACTCACTCGTCCCTCAAGTCCAAAGCCTCCTAACTCACTCACTCGTCCCTCAAGTCCAAAGCCTCCTAACTCACTCACTCGTCCCTCAAGTCCAAAGCCTCCTAACTCACTCACTCGTCCCTCAAGTCCAAAGCCTCCTAACTCGCTCACTCGTCCCTCAAGTCCAAAGCCTCCTAACTCGCTCACTCGTCCAAAGCCTCCTAACTCACTCACTCGTCCCTCAAGTCCAAAGCCTCCTAACTCACTCACTAGTCCAAAGCCTCCTAACTCACTCACTCGTCCCTCAAGTCCAAAGCCTCCTAACTCACTCACTCGTCCAAAGCCTCCTAACTCACTCACTCGTCCCTCAAGTCCAAAGCCTCCTAACTCACTCACTCGTCCCTCAAGTCCAAAGCCTCCTAACTCACTCACTGGTCCCTCAAGTCCAAAGCCTCCTAACTCACTCACTCGTCCCTCAAGTCCAAAGCCTCCTAACTCACTCACTCGTCCAAAGCCTCCTAACTCACTCACTCGTCCTTCAAGTCCAAAGCCTCCTAACTCACTCACTCGTCCAAAGCCTCCTAACTCACTCACTCGTCCCTCAAGTCCAAAGCCTCCTAACTCACTCACTCGTCCAAAGCCTCCTAACTCACTCACTCGTCCCTCAAGTCCAAAGCCTCCTAACTCACTCACTCGTCCAAAGCCTCCTAACTCAGTCACTCGTCCCCCAAGTCAAAAGCCTCCTAACTCACTCACTCGTCCCTCAAGTCCAAAGCCTCCTAACTCACTCACTCGTCCCTCAAGTCCAAAGCCTCCTAACTCACTCACTCGTCCCTCAAGTCCAAAGCCTCCTAACTCACTCACTCGTCCAAAGCCTCCTAACTCACTCACTCGTCCTTCAAGTCAAAAGCCTCCTAACTCACTCACTCGTCCAAAGCCTCCTAACTCACTCACTCGTCCCTCAAGTCCAAAGCCTCCTAACTCACTCACTCGTCCAAAGCCTCCTAACTCACTCACTCGTCCCTCAAGTCCAAAGCCTCCTAACTCACTCACTCGTCCCTCAAGTCCAAAGCCTCCTAACTCACTCACTCGTCCCTCAAGTCCAAAGCCTCCTAACTCACTCACTCGTCCCTCAAGTCCAAAGCCTCCTAACTCACTCACTCGTCCAAAGCCTCCTAACTCACTCACTCGTCCCTCAAGTCCAAAGCCTCCTAACTCACTCACTCGTCCCTCAAGTCCAAAGCCTCCTAACTCACTCACTCGTCCAAAGCCTCCTAACTCACCCACTCGTCCCTCAAGTCCAAAGCCTCCTAACTCACTCACTCCTCCCTCAAGTCCAAAGCCTCCTAACACACTCAATCGTCCAAAGCCTCCTAACTCACTCACTCGTCCCTCAAGTCCAAAGCCTCCTAACTCACTCACTCGTCCCTCAAGTCCAAAGCCTCCTAACTCACTCACTCGTCCCTCAAGTCCAAAGCCTCCTAACTCACTCACTCGTCCCTCAAGTCCAAAGCCTCCTAACTCACTCACTCGTCCCTCAAGTCCAAAGCCTCCTAACTCACTCACTCGTCCCTGAAGTCCAAAGCCTCCTAACTCGCTCACTCGTCCGTCAAGTCCAAAGCCTCCTAACTCGCTCACTCGTCCCTCAAGTCCAAAGCCTCCTAACTCGCTCACTCGTCCCTCAAGTCCAAAGCCTCCTAACTCGCTCACTCGTCCCTCAAGTCCAAAGCCTCCTAACTCACTCACTCGTCCCTCAAGTCCAAAGCCTCCTAACTAACTCACTCGTCCCTCAAGTCCAAAGCCTCCTAACTCACTCACTCGTCCAAAGCCTCCTAACTCACTCACTCGTCCCTCAAGTCCAAAGCCTCCTAACTCACTCACTCGTCCCTCAAGTCCAAAGCCTCCTAACTCACTCACTCGTCCAAAGCCTCCTAACTCACTCACTCGTCCCTCAAGTCCAAAGCCTCCTAACTCACTCACTCGTCCAAAGCCTCCTAACTCACTCACTCATCCGTCAAGTCCAAAGCCTCCTAACTCACTCACTCATCCGTCAAGTCCAAAGCCTCCTAACTAACTCACTCGTCCCTCAAGTCCAAAGCCTCCTAACTCACTCACTCGTCCCTCAAGTCCAAAGCCTCCTAACTCACTCACTCGTCCCTCAAGTCCAAAGCCTCCTAACTCACTCACTCGTCCCTCAAGTCCAAAGCCTCCTAACTCACTCACTCGTCCCTCAAGTCCAAAGCCTCCTAACACACTCACTCGTCCCTCAAGTCCAAAGCCTCCTAACTCACTCACTCGTCCCTCAAGTCCAAAGCCTCCTAACTCACTCACTCGTCCCTCAAGTCCAAAGCCTCCTAACTCACTCACTCGTCCCTCAAGTCCAAAGCCTCCTAACTCACTCACTCGTCCCTCAAGTCCAAAGCCTCCTAACTCACTCACTCGTCCCTCAAGTCCAAAGCCTCCTAACTCACTCACTCGTCCCTCAAGTCCAAAGCCTCCTAACTCACTCACTCGTCCCTCAAGTCCAAAGCCTCCTAACTCACTCACTCGTCCTTCAAGTCCAAAGCCTCCTAACTCACTCACTCGTCCAAAGCCTCCTAACTCACTCACTCGTCCCTCAAGTCCAAAGCCTCCTAACTCACTCACTCGTCCCTCAAGTCCAAAGCCTCCTAACTCACTCACTCGTCCCTCAAGTCCAAAGCCTCCTAACTCACTCACTCGTCCCTCAAGTCCAAAGCCTCCTAACTCACTCACTCGTCCCACAAGTCCAAAGCCTCCTAACTCACTCACTCGTCCCTCAAGTCCAAAGCCTCCTAACTCGCTCACTCGTCCCTCAAGTCCAAAGCCTCCTAACTCGCTCACTCGTCCCTCAAGTCCAAAGCCTCCTAACTCGCTCACTCGTCCCTCAAGTCCAAAGCCTCCTAACTCGCTCACTCGTCCCTCAAGTCCAAAGCCTCCTAACTCGCTCACTCGTCCCTCAAGTCCAAAGCCTCCTAACTCGCTCACTCGTCCCTCAAGTCCAAAGCCTCCTAACTCCCTCACTCGTCCCTCAATTCCAAAGCCTCCTAACTCGCTCACTCGTCCCTCAAGTCCAAAGCCTCCTAACTCACTCACTCGTCCCTCAAGTCCAAAGCCTCCTAACTCACTCACTCGTCCCTCAAGTCCAAAGCCTCCTAACTCACTCACTCGTCCAAAGTCTCCTAACTCACTCACTCGTCCCTCAAGTCCAAAGCCTCCTAACTCACTCACTCGTCCCTCAAGTCCAAAGCCTCCTAACTCACTCACTCGTCCCTCAAGTCCAAAGCCTCCTAACTCACTCACTCGTCCCTCAAGTCCAAAGCCTCCTAACTCACTCACTCGTCCAAAGCCTCCTAACTCACTCACCCGTCCCTCAAGTCCAAAGCCTCCTAACTCACTCACTCGTCCCTCAAGTCCAAAGCCTCCTAACTCACTCACTCGTCCCTCAAGTCCAAAGCCTCCTAACTCACGCACTCGTCCAAAGCCTCCTAACTCACTCACTCGTCCCTCAAGTCCAAAGCCTCCTAACTCACTCACTCGTCCAAAGCCTCCTAACTCACTCACTCGTCCCTCAAGTCCAAAGCCTCCTAACTCACTCACTCGTCCCTCAAGTCCAAAGCCTCCTAACTCACTCACTCATCCCTCAAGTCCAAAGCCTCCTAACTCACTCACTCGCCCCTCAAGTCCAAAGCCTCCTAACTAATTCACTAGTCCGAAGCCTCCTAACTCACTCACTCGTCTTTCAAGTCCAAAGCCTCCTAACTCACTCACTCGTCCGAAGCCTCCTAACTCACTCACTCGTCCCTCAAGTCCAAAGCCTGCTAACTCACTCACTCGTCCAAAGCCTCCTAACTCACTCACTCGTCCCTCAAGTCCAAAGCCTCCTAACTCACTCACTCATCCAAAGCCTCCTAACTCACTCACTCGTCCCTCAAGTCCAAAGCCTCCTAACTCACTCACTCGTCCCTCAAGTCCAAAGCCTCCTAACTCACTCACTCGTCCCTCAAGTCCAAAGCCTCCTAACTCACTCACTCGTCCAAAGCCTCCTAACTCACTCACTCGTCCCTCAAGTCCAAAGCCTCCTAACTCACTCACTCGTCCAAAGCCTCCTAACTCACTCACTCGTCCCTCAAGTCCAAAGCCTCCTAACTCACTCACTCTTCCAAAGCCTCCTAACTCACTCACTCGTCCCTCAAGTCCAAAGCCTCCTAACTCACTCACTCGTCCAAAGCCTCCTAACTCACTCACTCGTCCCTCAAGTCCAAAGCCTCCTAACTCACTCACTCGTCCCTCAAGTCCAAAGCCTCCTAACACACTCACTCGTCCCTCAAGTCCAAAGCCTCCTAACTCACTCACTCGTCCCTCAAGTCCAAAGCCTCCTAACTCACTCACTCGTCCCTCAAGTCCAAAGCCTCCTAACTCACTCACTCGTCCAAAGCCTCCTAACTCACTCACTCGTCCCTCAAGTCCAAAGCCTCCTAACTCACTCACTCGTTCCTCAAGTCCAAAGCCTCCTAACTCACTCACTCGTCCCTCAAGTCCAAAGCCTCCTAACTCACTCACTCGTCCCTCAAGTCAAAAGCCTCCTAACTCACTCACTCGTCCAAAGCCTCCTAACTCACTCACTCGTCCCTCAAGTCCAAAGCCTCCTAACTCACTCACTCGTCCCTCAAGTCCAAAGCCTCCTAACTCACTCACTCGTCCCTCAAGTCCAAAGCCTCCTAACTCACTCACTCGACCCTCAAGTCCAAAGCCTCCTAACTCACTCACTCGTCCCTCAAGTCCAAAGCCTCCTAACTCACTCACTCGTCCGTCAAGTCCAAAGCCTCCTAACTCGCTCACTCGTCCCTCAAGTCCAAAGCCTCCTAACTTGCTCACTCGTCCCTCAAGTCCAAAGCCTCCTAACTCGCTCACTCGTCCCTCAAGTCCAAAGCCTCCTAACTCACTCACTCGTCCCTCAAGTCCAAAGCCTCCTAACTAACTCACTCGTCCCTCAAGTCCAAAGCCTCCTAACTCACTCACTCGTCCAAAGCCTCCTAACTCACTCACTCGTCCCTCAAGTCCAAAGCCTCCTAACTCACTCACTCGTCCCTCAAGTCCAAAGCCTCCTAACTCACTCACTCGTCCAAAGCCTCCTAACTCACTCACTCGTCCCTCAAGTCCAAAGCCTCCTAACTCACTCACTCGTCCAAAGCCTCCTAACTCACTCACTCATCCGTCAAGTCCAAAGCCTCCTAACTCACTCACTCATTCGTCAAGTCCAAAGCCTCCTAACTAACTCACTCGTCCCTCAAGTCCAAAGCCTCCTAACTCACTCACTCGTCCCTCAAGTCCAAAGCCTCCTAACTCACTCACTCGTCCCTCAAGTCCAAAGCCTCCTAACTCACTCACTCGTCCCTCAAGTCCAAAGCCTCCTAACTCACTCACTCGTCCCTCAAGTCCAAAGCCTCCTAACACACTCACTCGTCCCTCAAGTCCAAAGCCTCCTAACTCACTCACTCGTCCCTCAAGTCCAAAGCCTCCTAACTCACTCACTCGTCCCTCAAGTCCAAAGCCTCCTAACTCACTCACTCGTCCCTCAAGTCCAAAGCCTCCTAACTCACTCACTCGTCCCTCAAGTCCAAAGCCTCCTAACTCACTCACTCGTCCCTCAAGTCCAAAGCCTCCTAACTCACTCACTCGTCCCTCAAGTCCAAAGCCTCCTAACTCACTCACTCGTCCCTCAAGTCCAAAGCCTCCTAACTCACTCACTCGTCCTTCAAGTCCAAAGCCTCCTAACTCACTCACTCGTCCAAAGCCTCCTAACTCACTCACTCGTCCCTCAAGTCCAAAGCCTCCTAACTCACTCACTCGTCCCTCAAGTCCAAAGCCTCCTAACTCACTCACTCGTCCCTCAAGTCCAAAGCCTCCTAACTCACTCACTCGTCCCTCAAGTCCAAAGCCTCCTAACTCACTCACTCGTCCCACAAGTCCAAAGCCTCCTAACTCACTCACTCGTCCCTCAAGTCCAAAGCCTCCTAACTCGCTCACTCGTCCCTCAAGTCCAAAGCCTCCTAACTCGCTCACTCGTCCCTCAAGTCCAAAGCCTCCTAACTCGCTCACTCGTCCCTCAAGTCCAAAGCCTCCTAACTCGCTCACTCGTCCCTCAAGTCCAAAGCCTCCTAACTCGCTCACTCGTCCCTCAAGTCCAAAGCCTCCTAACTCGCTCACTCGTCCCTCAAGTCCAAAGCCTCCTAACTCCCTCACTCGTCCCTCAATTCCAAAGCCTCCTAACTCGCTCACTCGTCCCTCAAGTCCAAAGCCTCCTAACTCACTCACTCGTCCCTCAAGTCCAAAGCCTCCTAACTCACTCACTCGTCCCTCAAGTCCAAAGCCTCCTAACTGACTCACTCGTCCAAAGTCTCCTAACTCACTCACTCGTCCCTCAAGTCCAAAGCCTCCTAACTCACTCACTCGTCCCTCAAGTCCAAAGCCTCCTAACTCACTCACTCGTCCCTCAAGTCCAAAGCCTCCTAACTCACTCACTCGTCCCTCAAGTCCAAAGCCTCCTAACTCACTCACTCGTCCAAAGCCTCCTAACTCACTCACTCGTCCCTCAAGTCCAAAGCCTCCTAACTCACTCACTCGTCCCTCAAGTCCAAAGCCTCCTAACTCACTCACTCGTCCCTCAAGTCCAAAGCCTCCTAACTCACGCACTCGTCCAAAGCCTCCTAACTCACGCACTCGTCCCTCAAGTCCAAAGCCTCCTAACTCACTCACTCGTCCAAAGCCTCCTAACTCACTCACTCGTCCCTCAAGTCCAAAGCCTCCTAACTCACTCACTCGTCCCTCAAGTCCAAAGCCTCCTAACTCACTCACTCGTCCCTCAAGTCCAAAGCCTCCTAACTCACTCACTCGTCCAAAGCCTCCTAACTCACTCACTCGTCCCTCAAGTCCAAAGCCTCCTAACTCACTCACTCGCCCCTCAAGTCCAAAGCCTCCTAACTAATTCACTCGTCCGAAGCCTCCTAACTCACTCACTCGTCTTTCAAGTCCAAAGCCTCCTAACTCACTCACTCGTCCGAAGCCTCCTAACTCACTCACTCGTCCCTCAAGTCCAAAGCCTCCTAACTCACTCACTCGTCCAAAGCCTCCTAACTCACTCACTCGTCCCTCAAGTCCAAAGCCTGCTAACTCACTCACTCGTCCAAAGCCTCCTAACTCACTCACTCGTCCCTCAAGTCCAAAGCCTCCTAACTCACTCACTCATCCAAAGCCTCCTAACTCACTCACTCGTCCCTCAAGTCCAAAGCCTCCTAACTCACTCACTCGTCCCTCAAGTCCAAAGCCTCCTAACTCACTCACTCGTCCCTCAAGTCCAAAGCCTCCTAACTCACTCACTCGTCCAAAGCCTCCTAACTCACTCACTCGTCCCTCAAGTCCAAAGCCTCCTAACTCACTCACTCGTCCAAAGCCTCCTAACTCACTCACTCGTCCCTCAAGTCCAAAGCCTCCTAACTCACTCACTCTTCCAAAGCCTCCTAACTCACTCACTCGTCCCTCAAGTCCAAAGCCTCCTAACTCACTCACTCGTCCAAAGCCTCCTAACTCACTCACTCGTCCCTCAAGTCCAAAGCCTCCTAACTCACTCACTCGTCCCTCAAGTCCAAAGCCTCCTAACTCACTCACTCGTCCCTCAAGTCCAAAGCCTCCTAACTCACTCACTCGTCCCTCAAGTCCAAAGCCTCCTAACTCACTCACTCGTCCCTCAAGTCCAAAGCCTCCTAACTCACTCACTCGTCCAAAGCCTCCTAACTCACTCACTCGTCCCTCAAGTCCAAAGCCTCCTAACTCACTCACTCGTTCCTCAAGTCCAAAGCCTCCTAACTCACTCACTCGTCCCTCAAGTCCAAAGCCTCCTAACTCACTCACTCGTCCCTCAAGTCCAAAGCCTCCTAACTCACTCACTCGTCCAAAGCCTCCTAACTCACTCACTCGTCCCTCAAGTCCAAAGCCTCCTAACTCACTCACTCGTCCCTCAAGTCCAAAGCCTCCTAACTCACTCACTCGTCCCTCAAGTCCAAAGCCTCCTAACTCAGTCACTCATCCCTCAAGTCCAAAGCCTCCTAACTCGCTCACTCGTCCCTCAAGTCCAAAGCCTCCTAACTCACTCACTCGTCCCTCAAGTCCAAAGCCTCCTAACTCGCTCACTCGTCCCTCAAGTCCAAAGCCTCCTAACTCGCTCACTCGTCCCTCAAGTCCAAAGCCTCCTAACTCACTCACTCGTCCCTCAATTCCAAAGCCTCCTAAC
The DNA here is from genome assembly GCA_033558105.1 of Coccyzus lansbergi. Classification (NCBI taxonomy): domain Eukaryota; kingdom Metazoa; phylum Chordata; class Aves; order Cuculiformes; family Coccyzidae; genus Coccyzus; species Coccyzus lansbergi. Next base: position 157,503 of record JAUMJK010001121.1, read on the forward strand.
TCGCTCACTCGTCCCTCAAGTCCAAAGCCTCCTAACTCGCTCACTCGTCCCTCAAGTCCAAAGCCTCCTAACTCGCTCACTCGTCCCTCAAGTCCAAAGCCTCCTAACTCGCTCACACGTCCCTCAAGTCCAAAGCCTCCTAACTCGCTCACTCGTCCCTCAAGTCCAAAGCCTCCTAACTCGCTCACTCGTCCCTCAAGTCTAAAGCCTCCTAACTCACTCACTCGTCCGTCAAGTCAAAAGCCTCCTAACTCACTCACTCGTCCCTCAAGTCCAAAGCCTCCTAACTCACTCACTCGTCCCTCAAGTCCAAAGCCTCCTAACTCACTCACTCGTCCCTCAAGTCCAAAGCCTCCTAACTCACTCACTCGTCCCTCAAGTCCAAAGCCTCCTAACTCACTCACTCGTCCAAAGCCTCCTAACTCACTCACTCGTCCCTCAAGTCCAAAGCCTCCTAACTCACTCACTCGTCCCTCAAGTCCAAAGCCTCCTAACTCACTCACTCGTCCCTCAAGTCCAAAGCCTCCTAACTCACTCACTCGTCCCTCAAGTCCAAAGCCTCCTAACTCACTCACTCGTCCCTCAAGTCCAAAGCCTCCTAACTCACTCACTCGTCCCTCAAGTCCAAAGCCTCCTAACTCACTCACTCGTCCAAAGCCTCCTAACTCACTCACTCGTCCCTCAAGTCCAAAGCCTCCTAACTCACTCACTCGTTCCTCAAGTCCAAAGCCTCCTAACTCACTCACTCGTCCCTCAAGTCCAAAGCCTCCTAACTCACTCACTCGTCCCTCAAGTCCAAAGCCTCCTAACTCACTCACTCGTCCAAAGCCTCCTAACTCACTCACTCGTCCCTCAAGTCCAAAGCCTCCTAACTCACTCACTCGTCCCTCAAGTCCAAAGCCTCCTAACTCACTCACTCGTCCCTCAAGTCCAAAGCCTCCTAACTCAGTCACTCTTCCCTCAAGTCCAAAGCCTCCTAACTCGCTCACTCGTCCCTCAAGTCCAAAGCCTCCTAACTCACTCACTCGTCCCTCAAGTCCAAAGCCTCCTAACTCGCTCACTCGTCCCTCAAGTCCAAAGCCTCCTAACTCGCTCACTCGTCCCTCAAGTCCAAAGCCTCCTAACTCACTCACTCGTCCCTCAATTCCAAAGCCTCCTAACTCGCTCACTCGTCCCTCAAGTCCAAAGCCTCCTAACTCGCTCACTCGTCCCTCAAGTCCAAAGCCTCCTAACTCGCTCACTCGTCCCTCAAGTCCAAAGCCTCCTAACTCGCTCACACGTCCCTCAAGTCCAAAGCCTCCTAACTCGCTCACTCGTCCCTCAAGTCCAAAGCCTCCTAACTCGCTCACTCGTCCCTCAAGTCTAAAGCCTCCTAACTCACTCACTCGTCCGTCAAGTCAAAAGCCTCCTAACTCACTCACTCGTCCCTCAAGTCCAAAGCCTCCTAACTCACTCACTCGTCCCTCAAGTCCAAAGCCTCCTAACTCACTCACTCGTCCCTCAAGTCCAAAGCCTCCTAACTCACTCACTCGTCCCTCAAGTCCAAAGCCTCCTAACTCACTCACTCGTCCAAAGCCTCCTAACTCACTCACTCGTCCCTCAAGTCCAAAGCCTCCTAACTCACTCACTCGTCCCTCAAGTCCAAAGCCTCCTAACTCACTCACTCGTCCCTCAAGTCCAAAGCCTCCTAACTCACTCACTCGTCCCTCAAGTCCAAAGCCTCCTAACTCACTCACTCGTCCCTCAAGTCCAAAGCCTCCTAACTCACTCACTCGTCCCTCAAGTCCAAAGCCTCCTAACTCACTCACTCGTCCCTCAAGTCCAAAGCCTAATAACTCACTCACTCGTCCCTCAAGTCCAAAGCCTCCTAACTCACTCACTCGTCCCTCAAGTCCAAAGCCTCCTAACTCACTCACTCGTCCCTCCAGTCCAAAGACTCCTAACTCACTCACTCGTCCCTCAAGTCCAAAGCCTCCTAACTCACTCACTCGTCCCTCAAGTCCAAAGCCTCCTAACTCACTCACTCGTCCCTCAAGTCCAAAGCCTCCTAACTCGCTCACTCGTCCCTCAAGTCCAAAGCCTCCTAACTCGCTCACTCGTCCAAAGTCTCCTAACTCACTCACTCGTCCCTCAAGTCCAAAGCCTCCTAACTCACTCACTAGTCCAAAGCCTCCTAACTCACTCACTCGTCCCTCAAGTCCAAAGCCTCCTAACTCACTCACTCGTCCAAAGCCTCCTAACTCACTCACTCGTCCCTCAAGTCCAAAGCCTCCTAACTCACTCACTCGTCCCTCAAGTCCAAAGCCTCCTAACTCACTCACTCGTCCCTCAAGTCCAAAGCCTCCTAACTCACTCACTCGTCCCTCAAGTCCAAAGCCTCCTAACTCACTCACTCGTCCAAAGCCTCCTAACTCACTCACTCGTCCTTCAAGTCCAAAGCCTCCTAACTCACTCACTCGTCCAAAGCCTCCTAACTCACTCACTCGTCCCTCAAGTCCAAAGCCTCCTAACTCACTCACTCGTCCAAAGCCTCCTAACTCACTCACTCGTCCCTCAAGTCCAAAGCCTCCTAACTCACTCACTCGTCCAAAGCCTCCTAACTCAGTCACTCGTCCCTCAAGTCAAAAGCCTCCTAACTCACTCACTCGTCCCTCAAGTCCAAAGCCTCCTAACTCACTCACTCGTCCCTCAAGTCCAAAGCCTCCTAACTCACTCACTCGTCCCTCAAGTCCAAAGCCTCCTAACTCACTCACTCGTCCCTCAAGTCCAAAGCCTCCTAACTCACTCACTCGTCCCTCCAGTCCAAAGACTCCTAACTCACTCACTCGTCCCTCAAGTCCAAAGCCTCCTAACTCACTCACTCGTCCCTCAAGTCCAAAGCCTCCTAACTCACTCACTCGTCCCTCAAGTCCAAAGCCTCCTAACTCACTCACTCGTCCAAAGCCTCCTAACTCACTCACTCGTCCCTCAAGTCCAAAGCCTCCTAACTCACTCACTCGTCCCTCAAGTCCAAAGCCTCCTAACTCACTCACTCGTCCCTCAAGTCCAAAGCCTCCTAACTCACTCACTCGTCCCTCAAGTCCAAAGCCTCCTAACTCACTCACTCGTCCAAAGCCTCCTAACTCACTCACTCGTCCTTCAAGTCCAAAGCCTCCTAACTCACTCACTCGTCCAAAGCCTCCTAACTCACTCACTCGTCCCTCAAGTCCAAAGCCTCCTAACTCACTCACTCGTCCAAAGCCTCCTAACTCACTCACTCGTCCCTCAAGTCCAAAGCCTCCTAACTCACTCACTCGTCCAAAGCCTCCTAACTCAGTCACTCGTCCCTCAAGTCAAAAGCCTCCTAACTCACTCACTCGTCCCTCAAGTCCAAAGCCTCCTAACTCACTCACTCGTCCCTCAAGTCCAAAGCCTCCTAACTCACTCACTCGTCCCTCAAGTCCAAAGCCTCCTAACTCACTCACTCGTCCAAAGCCTCCTAACTCACTCACTCGTCCTTCAAGTCAAAAGCCTCCTAACTCACTCACTCGTCCAAAGCCTCCTAACTCACTCACTCGTCCCTCAAGTCCAAAGCCTCCTAACTCACTCACTCGTCCAAAGCCTCCTAACTCACTCACTCGTCCCTCAAGTCCAAAGCCTCCTAACTCACTCACTCGTCCCTCAAGTCCAAAGCCTCCTAACTCACTCACTCGTCCCTCAAGTCCAAAGACTCCTAACTCACTCACTCGTCCAAAGCCTCCTAACTCACTCACTCGTCCTTCAAGTCCAAAGCCTCCTAACTCACTCACTCGTCCAAAGCCTCCTAACTCACTCGTCCCTCAAGTCCAAAGCCTCCTAACTCACTCACTCCTCCCTCAAGTCCAAAGCCTCCTAACTCACTCACTCCTCCCTCAAGTCCAAAGCCTCCTAACTCACTCACTCGTCCAAAGCCTCCTAACTCACTCACTCGTCCCTCAAGTCCAAAGCCTCCTAACTCACTCACTCGTCCCTCAAGTCCAAAGCCTCCTAACTCACTCACTCGTCCCTCAAGTCCAAAGCCTCCTAACTCACTCACTCGTCCCTCAAGTCCAAAGCCTCCTAACTCACTCACTCGTCCCTCAAGTCCAAAGCCTCCTAACTCACTCACTCGTCCCTCAAGTCCAAAGCCTCCTAACTCGCTCACTCGTCCCTCAAGTCCAAAGCCTCCTAACTCGCTCACTCGTCCCTCAAGTCCAAAGCCTCCTAACTCGCTCACTCGTCCCTCAAGTCCAAAGCCTCCTAACTCGCTCACTCGTCCCTCAAGTCCAAAGCCTCCTAACTCACTCACTCGTCCCTCAAGTCCAAAGCCTCCTAACTCACTCACTCGTCCAAAGCCTCCTAACTCACTCACTCGTCCCTCAAGTCCAAAGCCTCCTAACTCACTCACTCGTCCCTCAAGTCCAAAGCCTCCTAACTCGCTCACTCGTCCCTCAAGTCCAAAGCCTCCTAACTCACTCACTCGTCCCTCAAGTCCAAAGCCTCCTAACTCACTCACTCGTCCCTCAAGTCCAAAGCCTCCTAACTCACTCACTCGTCCAAAGCCTCCTAACTCACTCACTCGTCCTTCAAGTCCAAAGCCTCCTAACTCACTCACTCGTCCAAAGCCTCCTAACTCACTCACTTGTCCAAAGCCTCCTAACTCACTCACTCGTCCCTCAAGTCCAAAGCCTCCTAACTCACTCACTCCTCCCTCAAGTCCAAAGCCTCCTAACTCACTCACTCATCCAAAGCCTCCTAACTCACTCACTCGTCCCTCAAGTCCAAAGCCTCCTAACTCACTCACTCGTCCCTCAAGTCCAAAGCCTCCTAACTCACTCACTCGTCCCTCAAGTCCAAAGCCTCCTAACTCACTCACTCGTCCCTCAAGTCCAAAGCCTCCTAACTCACTCACTCGTCCCTCAAGTCCAAAGCCTCCTAACTCACTCACTCGTCCCTCAAGTCCAAAGCCTCCTAACTCACTCACTCGTCCCTCAAGTCCAAAGCCTCCTAACTCACTCACTCGTCCCTCAAGTCCAAAGCCTCCTAACTCACTCACTCGTTCCTCAAGTCCAAAGCCTCCTAACTCACTCACTCGTCCCTCAAGTCCAAAGCCTCCTAACTCGCTCACTCGTCCCTCAAGTCCAAAGCCTCCTAACTCGCTCACTCGTCCCTCAAGTCCAAAGCCTCCTAACTCGCTCACTCGTCCCTCAAGTCCAAAGCCTCCTAACTCGCTCACTCGTCCCTCAAGTCCAAAGCCTCCTAACTCGCTCACTCGTCCCTCAAGTCCAAAGCCTCCTAACTCGCTCACTCGTCCCTCAAGTCCAAAGCCTCCTAACTCGCTCACTCGTCCCTCAAGTCCAAAGCCTCCTAACTCGCTCACTCGTCCCTCAAGTCCAAAGCCTCCTAACTCGCTCACTCGTCCCTCAAGTCCAAAGCCTCCTAACTCACTCACTCGTCCCTCAAGTCCAAAGCCTCCTAACTCACTCACTCGTCCAAAGCCTCCTAACTCACTCACTCGTCCCTCAAGTCCAAAGCCTCCTAACTCACTCACTCGTCCCTCAAGTCCAAAGCCTCCTAACTCACTCACTCGTCCAAAGCCTCCTAACTCACTCACTCGTCCCTCAAGTCCAAAGCCTCCTAACTCACTCACTCCTCCCTCAAGTCCAAAGCCTCCTAACACACTCAATCGTCCAAAGCCTCCTAACTCACTCACTCGTCCCTCAAGTCCAAAGCCTCCTAACTCACTCACTCGTCCCTCAAGTCCAAAGCCTCCTAACTCACTCACTCGTCCCTCAAGTCCAAAGCCTCCTAACTCACTCACTCGTCCCTCAAGTCCAAAGCCTCCTAACTCACTCACTCGTCCCTCAAGTCCAAAGCCTCCTAACTCGCTCACTCGTCCCTCAAGTCCAAAGCCTCCTAACTCGCTCACTCGTCCGTCAAGTCCAAAGCCTCCTAACTCGCTCACTCGTCCCTCAAGTCCAAAGCCTCCTAACTCGCTCACTCGTCCCTCAAGTCCAAAGCCTCCTAACTCGCTCACTCGTCCCTCAAGTCCAAAGCCTCCTAACTCACTCACTCGTCCCTCAAGTCCAAAGCCTCCTAACTAACTCACTCGTCCCTCAAGTCCAAAGCCTCCTAACTCACTCACTCGTCCAAAGCCTCCTAACTCACTCACTCGTCCCTCAAGTCCAAAGCCTCCTAACTCACTCACTCGTCCCTCAAGTCCAAAGCCTCCTAACTCACTCACTCGTCCAAAGCCTCCTAACTCACTCACTCGTCCCTCAAGTCCAAAGCCTCCTAACTCACTCACTCGTCCAAAGCCTCCTAACTCACTCACTCATCCGTCAAGTCCAAAGCCTCCTAACTCACTCACTCATCCGTCAAGTCCAAAGCCTCCTAACTAACTCACTCGTCCCTCAAGTCCAAAGCCTCCTAACTCACTCACTCGTCCCTCAAGTCCAAAGCCTCCTAACTCACTCACTCGTCCCTCAAGTCCAAAGCCTCCTAACTCACTCACTCGTCCCTCAAGTCCAAAGCCTCCTAACTCACTCACTCGTCCCTCAAGTCCAAAGCCTCCTAACTCACTCACTCGTCCCTCAAGTCCAAAGCCTCCTAACTCACTCACTCGTCCCTCAAGTCCAAAGCCTCCTAACTCACTCACTCGTCCCTCAAGTCCAAAGCCTCCTAACTCACTCACTCGTCCAAAGCCTCCTAACTCACTCACTCGTCCTTCAAGTCCAAAGCCTCCTAACTCACTCACTCGTCCAAAGCCTCCTAACTCACTCACTCGTCCCTCAAGTCCAAAGCCTCCTAACTCACTCACTCGTCCAAAGCCTCCTAACTCACTCACTCGTCCCTCAAGTCCAAAGCCTCCTAACTCACTCACTCGTCCAAAGCCTCCTAACTCAGTCACTCGTCCCTCAAGTCAAAAGCCTCCTAACTCACTCACTCGTCCCTCAAGTCCAAAGCCTCCTAACTCACTCACTCGTCCCTCAAGTCCAAAGCCTCCTAACTCACTCACTCGTCCCTCAAGTCCAAAGCCTCCTAACTCACTCACTCGTCCAAAGCCTCCTAACTCACTCACTCGTCCTTCAAGTCAAAAGCCTCCTAACTCACTCACTCGTCCAAAGCCTCCTAACTCACTCACTCGTCCCTCAAGTCCAAAGCCTCCTAACTCACTCACTCGTCCAAAGCCTCCTAACTCACTCACTCGTCCCTCAAGTCCAAAGCCTCCTAACTCACTCACTCGTCCCTCAAGTCCAAAGCCTCCTAACTCACTCACTCGTCCCTCAAGTCCAAAGACTCCTAACTCACTCACTCGTCCAAAGCCTCCTAACTCACTCACTCGTCCTTCAAGTCCAAAGCCTCCTAACTCACTCACTCGTCCAAAGCCTCCTAACTCACTCGTCCCTCAAGTCCAAAGCCTCCTAACTCACTCACTCCTCCCTCAAGTCCAAAGCCTCCTAACTCACTCACTCCTCCCTCAAGTCCAAAGCCTCCTAACTCACTCACTCGTCCAAAGCCTCCTAACTCACTCACTCGTCCCTCAAGTCCAAAGCCTCCTAACTCACTCACTCGTCCCTCAAGTCCAAAGCCTCCTAACTCACTCACTCGTCCCTCAAGTCCAAAGCCTCCTAACTCACTCACTCGTCCCTCAAGTCCAAAGCCTCCTAACTCACTCACTCGTCCCTCAAGTCCAAAGCCTCCTAACTCACTCACTCGTCCCTCAAGTCCAAAGCCTCCTAACTCGCTCACTCGTCCCTCAAGTCCAAAGCCTCCTAACTCGCTCACTCGTCCCTCAAGTCCAAAGCCTCCTAACTCGCTCACTCGTCCCTCAAGTCCAAAGCCTCCTAACTCGTTCACTCGTCCCTCAAGTCCAAAGCCTCCTAACTCACTCACTCGTCCCTCAAGTCCAAAGCCTCCTAACTCACTCACTCGTCCAAAGCCTCCTAACTCACTCACTCGTCCCTCAAGTCCAAAGCCTCCTAACTCACTCACTCGTCCCTCAAGTCCAAAGCCTCCTAACTCGCTCACTCGTCCCTCAAGTCCAAAGCCTCCTAACTCACTCACTCGTCCCTCAAGTCCAAAGCCTCCTAACTCACTCACTCGTCCCTCAAGTCCAAAGCCTCCTAACTCACTCACTCGTCCCTCAAGTCCAAAGCCTCCTAACTCACTCACTCGTCCCTCAAGTCCAAAGCCTCCTAACTCGCTCACTCGTCCCTCAAGTCCAAAGCCTCCTAACTCACTCACTCGTCCCTCAAGTCCAAAGCCTCCTAACTCACTCACTCGTCCCTCAAGTCCAAAGCCTCCTAACTCACTCACTCGTCCAAAGCCTCCTAACTCACTCACTCGTCCCTCAAGTCCAAAGCCTCCTAACTCACTCACTCGTCCCTCAAGTCCAAAGCCTCCTAACTCACTCACTCGTCCAAAGCCTCCTAACTCACTCACTCGTCCTTCAAGTCCAAAGCCTCCTAACTCACTCACTCGTCCAAAGCCTCCTAACTCACTCACTTGTCCAAAGCCTCCTAACTCACTCACTCGTCCCTCAAGTCCAAAGCCTCCTAACTCACTCACTCCTCCCTCAAGTCCAAAGCCTCCTAACTCACTCACTCATCCAAAGCCTCCTAACTCACTCACTCGTCCCTCAAGTCCAAAGCCTCCTAACTCACTCACTCGTCCCTCAAGTCCAAAGCCTCCTAACTCACTCACTCGTCCCTCAAGTCCAAAGCCTCCTAACTCACTCACTCGTCCCTCAAGTCCAAAGCCTCCTAACTCACTCACTCGTCCCTCAAGTCCAAAGCCTCCTAACTCACTCACTCGTCCCTCAAGTCCAAAGCCTCCTAACTCACTCACTCGTCCCTCAAGTCCAAAGCCTCCTAACTCACTCACTCGTCCCTCAAGTCCAAAGCCTCCTAACTCACTCACTCGTTCCTCAAGTCCAAAGCCTCCTAACTCACTCACTCGTCCCTCAAGTCCAAAGCCTCCTAACTCGCTCACTCGTCCCTCAAGTCCAAAGCCTCCTAACTCGCTCACTCGTCCCTCAAGTCCAAAGCCTCCTAACTCGCTCACTCGTCCCTCAAGTCCAAAGCCTCCTAACTCGCTCACTCGTCCCTCAAGTCCAAAGCCTCCTAACTCGCTCACTCGTCCCTCAAGTCCAAAGCCTCCTAACTCGCTCACTCGTCCCTCAAGTCCAAAGCCTCCTAACTCGCTCACTCGTCCCTCAAGTCCAAAGCCTCCTAACTCGCTCACTCGTCCCTCAAGTCCAAAGCCTCCTAACTCGCTCACTCGTCCCTCAAGTCCAAAGCCTCCTAACTCACTCACTCGTCCCTCAAGTCCAAAGCCTCCTAACTCACTCACTCGTCCAAAGCCTCCTAACTCACTCACTCGTCCCTCAAGTCCAAAGCCTCCTAACTCACTCACTCGTCCCTCAAGTCCAAAGCCTCCTAACTCACTCACTCGTCCAAAGCCTCCTAACTCACTCACTCGTCCCTCAAGTCCAAAGCCTCCTAACTCACTCACTCCTCCCTCAAGTCCAAAGCCTCCTAACACACTCAATCGTCCAAAGCCTCCTAACTCACTCACTCGTCCCTCAAGTCCAAAGCCTCCTAACTCACTCACTCGTCCCTCAAGTCCAAAGCCTCCTAACTCACTCACTCGTCCCTCAAGTCCAAAGCCTCCTAACTCACTCACTCGTCCCTCAAGTCCAAAGCCTCCTAACTCACTCACTCGTCCCTCAAGTCCAAAGCCTCCTAACTCGCTCACTCGTCCCTCAAGTCCAAAGCCTCCTAACTCGCTCACTCGTCCGTCAAGTCCAAAGCCTCCTAACTCGCTCACTCGTCCCTCAAGTCCAAAGCCTCCTAACTCGCTCACTCGTCCCTCAAGTCCAAAGCCTCCTAACTCGCTCACTCGTCCCTCAAGTCCAAAGCCTCCTAACTCACTCACTCGTCCCTCAAGTCCAAAGCCTCCTAACTAACTCACTCGTCCCTCAAGTCCAAAGCCTCCTAACTCACTCACTCGTCCAAAGCCTCCTAACTCACTCACTCGTCCCTCAAGTCCAAAGCCTCCTAACTCACTCACTCGTCCCTCAAGTCCAAAGCCTCCTAACTCACTCACTCGTCCAAAGCCTCCTAACTCACTCACTCGTCCCTCAAGTCCAAAGCCTCCTAACTCACTCACTCGTCCAAAGCCTCCTAACTCACTCACTCATCCGTCAAGTCCAAAGCCTCCTAACTCACTCACTCATCCGTCAAGTCCAAAGCCTCCTAACTAACTCACTCGTCCCTCAAGTCCAAAGCCTCCTAACTCACTCACTCGTCCCTCAAGTCCAAAGCCTCCTAACTCACTCACTCGTCCCTCAAGTCCAAAGCCTCCTAACTCACTCACTCGTCCCTCAAGTCCAAAGCCTCCTAACTCACTCACTCGTCCCTCAAGTCCAAAGCCTCCTAACTCACTCACTCGTCCCTCAAGTCCAAAGCCTCCTAACTCACTCACTCGTCCCTCAAGTCCAAAGCCTCCTAACTCACTCACTCGTCCCTCAAGTCCAAAGCCTCCTAACTCACTCACTCGTCCAAAGCCTCCTAACTCACTCACTCGTCCTTCAAGTCCAAAGCCTCCTAACTCACTCACTCGTCCAAAGCCTCCTAACTCACTCACTCGTCCCTCAAGTCCAAAGCCTCCTAACTCACTCACTCGTCCAAAGCCTCCTAACTCACTCACTCGTCCCTCAAGTCCAAAGCCTCCTAACTCACTCACTCGTCCAAAGCCTCCTAACTCAGTCACTCGTCCCTCAAGTCAAAAGCCTCCTAACTCACTCACTCGTCCCTCAAGTCCAAAGCCTCCTAACTCACTCACTCGTCCCTCAAGTCCAAAGCCTCCTAACTCACTCACTCGTCCCTCAAGTCCAAAGCCTCCTAACTCACTCACTCGTCCAAAGCCTCCTAACTCACTCACTCGTCCTTCAAGTCAAAAGCCTCCTAACTCACTCACTCGTCCAAAGCCTCCTAACTCACTCACTCGTCCCTCAAGTCCAAAGCCTCCTAACTCACTCACTCGTCCAAAGCCTCCTAACTCACTCACTCGTCCCTCAAGTCCAAAGCCTCCTAACTCACTCACTCGTCCCTCAAGTCCAAAGCCTCCTAACTCACTCACTCGTCCCTCAAGTCCAAAGACTCCTAACTCACTCACTCGTCCAAAGCCTCCTAACTCACTCACTCGTCCTTCAAGTCCAAAGCCTCCTAACTCACTCACTCGTCCAAAGCCTCCTAACTCACTCGTCCCTCAAGTCCAAAGCCTCCTAACTCACTCACTCGTCCAAAGCCTCCTAACTCACTCACTCGTCCCTCAAGTCCAAAGCCTCCTAACTCACTCACTCGTCCCTCAAGTCCAAAGCCTCCTAACTCACTCACTCGTCCCTCAAGTCCAAAGCCTCCTAACTCACTCACTCGTCCCTCAAGTCCAAAGCCTCCTAACTCACTCACTCGTCCCTCAAGTCCAAAGCCTCCTAACTCACTCACTCGTCCCTCAAGTCCAAAGCCTCCTAACTCGCTCACTCGTCCCTCAAGTCCAAAGCCTCCTAACTCGCTCACTCGTCCCTCAAGTCCAAAGCCTCCTAACTCGCTCACTCGTCCCTCAAGTCCAAAGCCTCCTAACTCGCTCACTCGTCCCTCAAGTCCAAAGCCTCCTAACTCACTCACTCGTCCCTCAAGTCCAAAGCCTCCTAACTCACTCACTCGTCCAAAGCCTCCTAACTCACTCACTCGTCCCTCAAGTCCAAAGCCTCCTAACTCACTCACTCGTCCCTCAAGTCCAAAGCCTCCTAACTCGCTCACTCGTCCCTCAAGTCCAAAGCCTCCTAACTCACTCACTCGTCCCTCAAGTCCAAAGCCTCCTAACTCACTCACTCGTCCCTCAAGTCCAAAGCCTCCTAACTCACTCACTCGTCCAAAGCCTCCTAACTCACTCACTCGTCCTTCAAGTCCAAAGCCTCCTAACTCACACACTCGTCCAAAGCCTCCTAACTCACTCACTTGTCCAAAGCCTCCTAACTCACTCACTCGTCCCTCAAGTCCAAAGCCTCCTAACTCACTCACTCCTCCCTCAAGTCCAAAGCCTCCTAACTCACTCACTCATCCAAAGCCTCCTAACTCACTCACTCGTCCCTCAAGTCCAAAGCCTCCTAACTCACTCACTCGTCCCTCAAGTCCAAAGCCTCCTAACTCACTCACTCGTCCCTCAAGTCCAAAGCCTCCTAACTCACTCACTCGTCCCTCAAGTCCAAAGCCTCCTAACTCACTCACTCGTCCCTCAAGTCCAAAGCCTCCTAACTCACTCACTCGTCCCTCAAGTCCAAAGCCTCCTAACTCACTCACTCGTCCCTCAAGTCCAAAGCCTCCTAACTCACTCACTCGTCCCTCAAGTCCAAAGCCTCCTAACTCACTCACTCGTTCCTCAAGTCCAAAGCCTCCTAACTCACTCACTCGTCCCTCAAGTCCAAAGCCTCCTAACTCGCTCACTCGTCCCTCAAGTCCAAAGCCTCCTAACTCGCTCACTCGTCCCTCAAGTCCAAAGCCTCCTAACTCGCTCACTCGTCCCTCAAGTCCAAAGCCTCCTAACTCGCTCACTCGTCCCTCAAGTCCAAAGCCTCCTAACTCGCTCACTCGTCCCTCAAGTCCAAAGCCTCCTAACTCGCTCACTCGTCCCTCAAGTCCAAAGCCTCCTAACTCGCTCACTCGTCCCTCAAGTCCAAAGCCTCCTAACTCGCTCACTCGTCCCTCAAGTCCAAAGCCTCCTAACTCGCTCACTCGTCCCTCAAGTCCAAAGCCTCCTAACTCACTCACTCGTCCCTCAAGTCCAAAGTCTCCTAACTCACTCACTCGTCCAAAGCCTCCTAACTCACTCACTCGTCCCTCAAGTCCAAAGCCTCCTAACTCACTCACTCGTCCCTCAAGTCCAAAGCCTCCTAACTCACTCACTCGTCCAAAGCCTCCTAACTCACTCACTCGTCCCTCAAGTCCAAAGCCTCCTAACTCACTCACTCCTCCCTCAAGTCCAAAGCCTCCTAACACACTCAATCGTCCAAAGCCTCCTAACTCACTCACTCGTCCCTCAAGTCCAAAGCCTCCTAACTCACTCACTCGTCCCTCAAGTCCAAAGCCTCCTAACTCACTCACTCGTCCCTCAAGTCCAAAGCCTCCTAACTCACTCACTCGTCCCTCAAGTCCAAAGCCTCCTAACTCACTCACTCGTCCCTCAAGTCCAAAGCCTCCTAACTCGCTCACTCGTCCCTCAAGTCCAAAGCCTCCTAACTCGCTCACTCGTCCGTCAAGTCCAAAGCCTCCTAACTCGCTCACTCGTCCCTCAAGTCCAAAGCCTCCTAACTCGCTCACTCGTCCCTCAAGTCCAAAGCCTCCTAACTCGCTCACTCGTCCCTCAAGTCCAAAGACTCCTAACTCACTCACTCGTCCCTCAAGTCCAAAGCCTCCTAACTAACTCACTCGTCCCTCAAGTCCAAAGCCTCCTAACTCACTCACTCGTCCAAAGCCTCCTAACTCACTCACTCGTCCCTCAAGTCCAAAGCCTCCTAACTCACTCACTCGTCCCTCAAGTCCAAAGCCTCCTAACTCACTCACTCGTCCAAAGCCTCCTAACTCACTCACTCGTCCCTCAAGTCCAAAGCCTCCTAACTCACTCACTCGTCCAAAGCCTCCTAACTCACTCACTCATCCGTCAAGTCCAAAGCCTCCTAACTCACTCACTCATCCGTCAAGTCCAAAGCCTCCTAACTAACTCACTCGTCCCTCAAGTCCAAAGCCTCCTAACTCACTCACTCGTCCCTCAAGTCCAAAGCCTCCTAACTCACTCACTCGTCCCTCAAGTCCAAAGCCTCCTAACTCACTCACTCGTCCCTCAAGTCCAAAGCCTCCTAACTCACTCACTCGTCCCTCAAGTCCAAAGCCTCCTAACAAACTCACTCGTCCCTCAAGTCCAAAGCCTCCTAACTCACTCACTCGTCCCTCAAGTCCAAAGCCTCCTAACTCACTCACTCGTCCCTCAAGTCCAAAGCCTCCTAACTCACTCACTCGTCCCTCAAGTCCAAAGCCTCCTAACTCACTCACTCGTCCCTCAAGTCCAAAGCCTCCTAACTCACTCACTCGTCCCTCAAGTCCAAAGCCTCCTAACTCACTCACTCGTCCCTCAAGTCCAAAGCCTCCTAACTCACTCACTCGTCCCTCAAGTCCAAAGCCTCCTAACTCACTCACTCGTCCTTCAAGTCCAAAGCCTCCTAACTCACTCACTCGTCCAAAGCCTCCTAACTCACTCACTCGTCCCTCAAGTCCAAAGCCTCCTAACTCACTCACTCGTCCCTCAAGTCCAAAGCCTCCTAACTCACTCACTCGTCCCTCAAGTCCAAAGCCTCCTAACTCACTCACTCGTCCCTCAAGTCCAAAGCCTCCTAACTCACTCACTCGTCCCACAAGTCCAAAGCCTCCTAACTCACTCACTCGTCCCTCAAGTCCAAAGCCTCCTAACTCGCTCACTCGTCCCTCAAGTCCAAAGCCTCCTAACTCGCTCACTCGTCCCTCAAGTCCAAAGCCTCCTAACTCGCTCACTCGTCCCTCAAGTCCAAAGCCTCCTAACTCGCTCACTCGTCCCTCAAGTCCAAAGCCTCCTAACTCGCTCACTCGTCCCTCAAGTCCAAAGCCTCCTAACTCGCTCACTCGTCCCTCAAGTCCAAAGCCTCCTAACTCCCTCACTCGTCCCTCAATTCCAAAGCCTCCTAACTCGCTCACTCGTCCCTCAAGTCCAAAGCCTCCTAACTCACTCACTCGTCCCTCAAGTCCAAAGCCTCCTAAATCACTCACTCGTCCCTCAAGTCCAAAGCCTCCTAACTCACTCACTCGTCCAAAGTCTCCTAACTCACTCACTCGTCCCTCAAGTCCAAAGCCTCCTAACTCACTCACTCGTCCCTCAAGTCCAAAGCCTCCTAACTCACTCACTCGTCCCTCAAGTCCAAAGCCTCCTAACTCACTCACTCGTCCCTCAAGTCCAAAGCCTCCTAACTCACTCACTCGCCCCTCAAGTCCAAAGCCTCCTAACTAATTCACTCGTCCGAAGCCTCCTAACTCACTCACTCGTCTTTCAAGTCCAAAGCCTCCTAACTCACTCACTCGTCCGAAGCCTCCTAACTCACTCACTCGTCCCTCAAGTCCAAAGCCTCCTAACTCACTCACTCGTCCAAAGCCTCCTAACTCACTCACTCGTCCCTCAAGTCCAAAGCCTCCTAACTCACTCACTCGTCCAAAGCCTCCTAACTCACTCACTCGTCCCTCAAGTCCAAAGCCTCCTAACTCACTCACTCATCCAAAGCCTCCTAACTCACTCACTCGTCCCTCAAGTCCAAAGCCTCCTAACTCACTCACTCGTCCCTTAGTCCAAAGCCTCCTAACTCACTCACTCGTCCCTCAAGTCCAAAGCCTCCTAACTCACTCACTCGTCCAAAGCCTCCTAACTCACTCACTCGTCCCTCAAGTCCAAAGCCTCCTAACTCACTCACTCGTCCAAAGCCTCCTAACTCACTCACTCGTCCCTCAAGTCCAAAGCCTCCTAACTCACTCACTCTTCCAAAGCCTCCTAACTCACTCACTCGTCCCTCAAGTCCAAAGCCTCCTAACTCACTCACTCGTCCAAAGCCTCCTAACTCACTCACTCGTCCCTCAAGTCCAAAGCCTCCTAACTCACTCACTCGTCCCTCAAGTCCAAAGCCTCCTAACTCACTCACTCGTCCCTCAAGTCCAAAGCCTCCTAACTCACTCACTCGTCCCTCAAGTCCAAAGCCTCCTAACTCACTCACTCGTCCCTCAAGTCCAAAGCCTCCTAACTCACTCACTCGTCCAAAGCCTCCTAACTCACTCACTCGTCCCTCAAGTCCAAAGCCTCCTAACTCACTCACTCGTTCCTCAAGTCCAAAGCCTCCTAACTCACTCACTCGTCCCTCAAGTCCAAAGCCTCCTAACTCACTCACTCGTCCCTCAAGTCCAAAGCCTCCTAACTCACTCACTCGTCCAAAGCCTCCTAACTCACTCACTCGTCCCTCAAGTCCAAAGCCTCCTAACTCACTCACTCGTCCCTCAAGTCCAAAGCCTCCTAACTCACTCACTCGTCCCTCAAGTCCAAAGCCTCCTAACTCACTCACTCGCCCCTCAAGTCCAAAGCCTCCTAACTAATTCACTCGTCCGAAGCCTCCTAACTCACTCACTCGTCTTTCAAGTCCAAAGCCTCCTAACTCACTCACTCGTCCGAAGCCTCCTAACTCACTCACTCGTCCCTCAAGTCCAAAGCCTCCTAACTCACTCACTCGTCCAAAGCCTCCTAACTCACTCACTCGTCCCTCAAGTCCAAAGCCTCCTAACTCACTCACTCGTCCAAAGCCTCCTAACTCACTCACTCGTCCCTCAAGTCCAAAGCCTCCTAACTCACTCACTCATCCAAAGCCTCCTAACTCACTCACTCGTCCCTCAAGTCCAAAGCCTCCTAACTCACTCACTCGTCCCTTAGTCCAAAGCCTCCTAACTCACTCACTCGTCCCTCAAGTCCAAAGCCTCCTAACTCACTCACTCGTCCAAAGCCTCCTAACTCACTCACTCGTCCCTCAAGTCCAAAGCCTCCTAACTCACTCACTCGTCCAAAGCCTCCTAACTCACTCACTCGTCCCTCAAGTCCAAAGCCTCCTAACTCACTCACTCTTCCAAAGCCTCCTAACTCACTCACTCGTCCCTCAAGTCCAAAGCCTCCTAACTCACTCACTCGTCCAAAGCCTCCTAACTCACTCACTCGTCCCTCAAGTCCAAAGCCTCCTAACTCACTCACTCGTCCCTCAAGTCCAAAGCCTCCTAACTCACTCACTCGTCCCTCAAGTCCAAAGCCTCCTAACTCACTCACTCGTCCCTCAAGTCCAAAGCCTCCTAACTCACTCACTCGTCCCTCAAGTCCAAAGCCTCCTAACTCACTCACTCGTCCAAAGCCTCCTAACTCACTCACTCGTCCCTCAAGTCCAAAGCCTCCTAACTCACTCACTCGTTCCTCAAGTCCAAAGCCTCCTAACTCACTCACTCGTCCCTCAAGTCCAAAGCCTCCTAACTCACTCACTCGTCCCTCAAGTCCAAAGCCTCCTAACTCACTCACTCGTCCAAAGCCTCCTAACTCACTCACTCGTCCCTCAAGTCCAAAGCCTCCTAACTCACTCACTCGTCCCTCAAGTCCAAAGCCTCCTAACTCACTCACTCGTCCCTCAAGTCCAAAGCCTCCTAACTCACTCACTCATCCCTCAAGTCCAAAGCCTCCTAACTCGCTCACTCGTCCCTCAAGTCCAAAGCCTCCTAACTCGCTCACTCGTCCCTCAAGTCCAAAGCCTCCTAACTCGCTCACTCGTCCCTCAAGTCCAAAGCCTCCTAACTCGCTCACTCGTCCCTCAAGTCCAAAGCCTCCTAACTCGCTCACTCGTCCCTCAATTCCAAAGCCTCCTAACTCGCTCACTCGTCCCTCAAGTCCAAAGCCTCCTAACTCGCTCACTCGTCCCTCAAGTCCAAAGCCTCCTAACTCGCTCACTCGTCCCTCAAGTCCAAAGCCTCCTAACTCGCTCACACGTCCCTCAAGTCCAAAGCCTCCTAACTCGCTCACTCGTCCCTCAAGTCCAAAGCCTCCTAACTCGCTCATTCGTCCCTCAAGTCTAAAGCCTCCTAACTCACTCACTCGTCCGTCAAGTCAAAAGCCTCCTAACTCACTCACTCGTCCCTCAAGTCCAAAGCCTCCTAACTCACTCACTCGTCCCTCAAGTCCAAAGCCTCCTAACTCACTCACTCGTCCCTCAAGTCCAAAGCCTCCTAACTCACTCACTCGTCCCTCAAGTCCAAAGCCTCCTAACTCACTCACTCGTCCCTCAAGTCCAAAGCCTCCTAACTCACTCACTCGTCCCTCAAGTCCAAAGCCTCCTAACTCACTCACTCGTCCCTCAAGTCCAAAGCCTCCTAACTCACTCACTCGTCCCTCAAGTCCAAAGCCTCCTAACTCACTCACTCGTCCCTCAAGTCCAAAGCCTAATAACTCACTCACTCGTCCCTCAAGTCCAAAGCCTCCTAACTCACTCACTCGTCCCTCAAGTCCAAAGCCTCCTAACTCACTCACTCGTCCCTCAAGTCCAAAGACTCCTAACTCACTCACTCGTCCCTCAAGTCCAAAGCCTCCTAACTCACTCACTCGTCCCTCAAGTCCAAAGCCTCCTAACTCACTCACTCGTCCCTCAAGTCCAAAGCCTCCTAACTCGCTCACTCGTCCCTCAAGTCCAAAGCCTCCTAACTCGCTCACTCGTCCAAAGCCTCCTAACTCACTCACTCGTCCCTCAAGTCCAAAGCCTCCTAACTCGCTCACTCGTCCCTCAAGTCCAAAGCCTCCTAACTCACTCACTAGTCCAAAGCCTCCTAACTCACTCACTCGTCCCTCAAGTCCAAAGCCTCCTAACTCACTCACTCGTCCAAAGCCTCCTAACTCACTCACTCGTCCCTCAAGTCCAAAGCCTCCTAACTCACTCACTGGTCCCTCAAGTCCAAAGCCTCCTAACTCACTCACTGGTCCCTCAAGTCCAAAGCCTCCTAACTCACTCACTCGTCCCTCAAGTCCAAAGCCTCCTAACTCACTCACTCGTCCAAAGCCTTCTAACTCACTCACTCGTCCTTCAAGTCCAAAGCCTCCTAACTCACTCACTCGTCCAAAGCCTCCTAACTCACTCACTCGTCCCTCAAGTCCAAAGCCTCCTAACTCACTCACTCGTCCAAAGCCTCCTAACTCACTCACTCGTCCCTCAAGTCCAAAGCCTCCTAACTCACTCACTCGTCCAAAGCCTCCTAACTCAGTCACTCGTCCCTCAAGTCAAAAGCCTCCTAACTCACTCACTCGTCCCTCAAGTCCAAAGCCTCCTAACTCACTCACTCGTCCCTCAAGTCCAAAGCCTCCTAACTCACTCACTCGTCCCTCAAGTCCAAAGCCTCCTAACTCACTCACTCGTCCAAAGCCTCCTAACTCACTCACTCGTCCTTCAAGTCAAAAGCCTCCTAACTCACTCACTCGTCCAAAGCCTCCTAACTCACTCACTCGTCCCTCAAGTCCAAAGCCTCCTAACTCACTCACTCGTCCAAAGCCTCCTAACTCACTCACTCGTCCCTCAAGTCCAAAGCCTCCTAACTCACTCACTCGTCCCTCAAGTCCAAAGCCTCCTAACTCACTCACTCGTCCCTCAAGTCCAAAGACTCCTAACTCACTCACTCGTCCAAAGCCTCCTAACTCACTCACTCGTCCTTCAAGTCCAAAGCCTCCTAACTCACTCACTCGTCCAAAGCCTCCTAACTCACTCACTTGTCCAAAGCCTCCTAACTCACTGACTCGTCCCTCAAGTCCAAAGCCTCCTAACTCACTCACTCCTCCCTCAAGTCCAAAGCCTCCTAACTCACTCACTCGTCCAAAGCCTCCTAACTCACTCACTCGTCCCTCAAGTCCAAAGCCTCCTAACTCACTCACTCGTCCCTCAAGTCCAAAGCCTCCTAACTCACTCACTCGTCCCTCAAGTCCAAAGCCTCCTAACTCACTCACTCGTCCCTCAAGTCCAAAGCCTCCTAACTCACTCACTCGTCCCTCAAGTCCAAAGCCTCCTAACTCACTCACTCGTCCCTCAAGTCCAAAGCCTCCTAACTCACTCACTCGTCCCTCAAGTCCAAAGCCTCCTAACTCGCTCACTCGTCCCTCAAGTCCAAAGCCTCCTAACTCGCTCACTCGTCCCTCAAGTCCAAAGCCTCCTAACTCGCTCACTCGTCCCTCAAGTCCAAAGCCTCCTAACTCGCTCACTCGTCCCTCAAGTCCAAAGCCTCCTAACTCGCTCACTCGTCCCTCAAGTCCAAAGCCTCCTAACTCGCTCACTCGTCCCTCAAGTCCAAAGCCTCCTAACTCGCTCACTCGTCCCTCAAGTCCAAAGCCTCCTAACTCGCTCACTCGTCCCTCAAGTCCAAAGCCTCCTAACTCGCTCACTCGTCCCTCAAGTCCAAAGCCTCCTAACTCGCTCACTCGTCCCTCAAGTCCAAAGCCTCCTAACTCGCTCACTCGTTCCTCAAGTCCAAAGCCTCCTAACTCACTCACTCGTCCCTCAAGTCCAAAGCCTCCTAACTCACTCACTCGTCCAAAGCCTCCTAACTCACTCACTCGTCCCTCAAGTCCAAAGCCTCCTAACTCACTCACTCGTCCCTCAAGTCCAAAGCCTCCTAACTCACTCACTCGTCCAAAGCCTCCTAACTCACTCACTCGTCCCTCAAGTCCAAAGCCTCCTAACTCACTCACTCCTCCCTCAAGTCCAAAGCCTCCTAACACACTCAATCGTCCAAAGCCTCCTAACTCACTTACTCGTCCCTCAAGTCCAAAGCCTCCTAACTCACTCACTCGTCCCTCAAGTCCAAAGCCTCCTAACTCACTCACTCGTCCCTCAAGTCCAAAGCCTCCTAACTCACTCACTCGTCCCTCAAGTCCAAAGCCTCCTAACTCACTCACTCGTCCCTCAACTCCAAAGCCTCCTAACTCACTCACTCGTTCCTCAAGTCCAAAGCCTCCTAACTCACTCACTCGTCCCTCAAGTCCAAAGCCTCCTAACTCGCTCACTCGTCCCTCAAGTCCAAAGCCTCCTAACTCGCTCACTCGTCCCTCAAGTCCAAAGCCTCCTAACTCGCTCACTCGTCCCTCAAGTCCAAAGCCTCCTAACTCGCTCACTCGTCCCTCAAGTCCAAAGCCTCCTAACTCGCTCACTCGTCCCTCAAGTCCAAAGCCTCCTAACTCGCTCACTCGTCCCTCAAGTCCAAAGCCTCCTAACTCGCTCACTCGTCCCTCAAGTCCAAAGCCTCCTAACTCGCTCACTCGTCCCTCAAGTCCAAAGCCTCCTAACTCACTCACTCGTCCCTCAAGTCCAAAGCCTCCTAACTAACTCACTCGTCCCTCAAGTTCAAAGCCTCCTAACTCACTCACTCGTCCAAAGCCTCCTAACTCACTCACTCGTCCCTCAAGTCCAAAGCCTCCTAACTCACTCACTCGTCCCTCAAGTCCAAAGCCTCCTAACTCACTCACTCGTCCAAAGCCTCCTAACTCACTCACTCGTCCCTCAAGTCCAAAGCCTCCTAACTCACTCACTCGTCCAAAGCCTCCTAACTCACTCACTCGTTCAAAGCCTCCTAACTCACTCACTCATCCGTCAAGTCCAAAGCCTCCTAACTAACTCACTCGTCCCTCAAGTCCAAAGCCTCCTAACTCACTCACTCGTCCCTCAAGTCCAAAGCCTCCTAACTCACTCACTCGTCCCTCAAGTCCAAAGCCTCCTAACTCACTCACTCGTCCCTCAAGTCCAAAGCCTCCTAACTCACTCACTCGTCCCTCAAGTCCAAAGCCTCCTAACACACTCACTCGTCCCTCAAGTCCAAAGCCTCCTAACTCACTCACTCGTCCCTCAAGTCCAAAGCCTCCTAACTCACTCACTCGTCCCTCAAGTCCAAAGCCTCCTAACTCACTCACTCGTCCCTCAAGTCCAAAGCCTCCTAACTCACTCACTCGTCCCTCAAGTCCAAAGCCTCCTAACTCACTCACTCGTCCCTCAAGTCCAAAGCCTCCTAACTCACTCACTCGTCCCTCAAGTCCAAAGCCTCCTAACTCACTCACTCGTCCAAAGCCTCCTAACTCACTCACTCGTCCCTCAAGTCCAAAGCCTCCTAACTCACTCACTCGTCCCTCAAGTCCAAAGCCTCCTAACTCACTCACTCGTCCCTCAAGTCCAAAGCCTCCTAACTCACTCACTCGTCCCTCAAGTCCAAAGCCTCCTAACTCACTCACTCGTCCCACAAGTCCAAAGCCTCCTAACTCACTCACTCGTCCCTCAAGTCCAAAGCCTCCTAACTCGCTCACTCGTCCCTCAAGTCCAAAGCCTCCTAACTCGCTCACTCGTCCCTCAAGTCCAAAGCCTCCTAACTCGCTCACTCGTCCCTCAAGTCCAAAGCCTCCTAACTCGCTCACTCGTCCCTCAAGTCCAAAGCCTCCTAACTCGCTCACTCGTCCCTCAAGTCCAAAGCCTCCTAACTCGCTCACTCGTCCCTCAAGTCCAAAGCCTCCTAACTCCCTCACTCGTCCCTCAATTCCAAAGCCTCCTAACTCGCTCACTCGTCCCTCAAGTCCAAAGCCTCCTAACTCGCTCACTCGTCCCTCAAGTCCAAAGCCTCCTAACTCGCTCACTCGTCCCTCAAGTCCAAAGCCTCCTAACTCACTCACTCGTCCCTCAAGTCCAAAGCCTCCTAACTCGCTCACTCGTCCCTCAAGTCCAAAGCCTCCTAACTCACTCACTCGTCCAAAGCCTCCTAACTCACTCACTCGTCCCTCAAGTCCAAAGCCTCCTAACTCACTCACTCGTCCAAAGCCTCCTAACTCACTCACTCGTCCCTCAAGTCCAAAGCCTCCTAACTCACTCACTCGTCCAAAGCCTCCTAACTCAGTCACTCGTCCCTCAAGTCAAAAGCCTCCTAACTCACTCACTCGTCCCTCAAGTCCAAAGCCTCCTAACTCACTCACTCGTCCCTCAAGTCCAAAGCCTCCTAACTCACTCACTCGTCCCTCAAGTCCAAAGCCTCCTAACTCACTCACTCGTCCAAAGCCTCCTAACTCACTCACTCGTCCTTCAAGTCAAAAGCCTCCTAACTCACTCACTCGTCCAAAGCCTCCTAACTCACTCACTCGTCCCTCAAGTCCAAAGCCTCCTAACTCACTCACTCGTCCAAAGTCTCCTAACTCACTCACTCGTCCCTCAAGTCCAAAGCCTCCTAACTCACTCACTCGTCCCTCAAGTCCAAAGCCTCCTAACTCACTCACTCGTCCCTCAAGTCCAAAGCCTCCTAACTCACTCACTCGTCCAAAGCCTCCTAACTCACTCACTCGTCCTTCAAGTCCAAAGCCTCCTAACTCACTCACTCGTCCAAAGCCTCCTAACTCACTCACTTGTCCAAAGCCTCCTAACTCACTCACTCGTCCCTCAAGTCCAAAGCCTCCTAACTCACTCACTCCTCCCTCAAGTCCAAAGCCTCCTAACTCACTCACTCGTCCAAAGCCTCCTAACTCACTCACTCGTCCCTCAAGTCCAAAGCCTCCTAACTCACTCACTCGTCCCTCAAGTCCAAAGACTCCTAACTCACTCACTCGTCCCTCAAGTCCAAAGCCTCCTAACTCACTCACTCGTCCCTGAAGTCCAAAGCCTCCTAACTCACTCACTCGTCCCTCAAGTCCAAAGCCTCCTAACTCACTCACTCGTTCCTCAAGTCCAAAGCCTCCTAACTCACTCACTCGTCCCTCAAGTCCAAAGCCTCCTAACTCGCTCACTCGTCCCTCAAGTCCAAAGCCTCCTAACTCGCTCACTCGTCCCTCAAGTCCAAAGCCTCCTAACTCGCTCACTCGTCCCTCAAGTCCAAAGCCTCCTAACTCGCTCACTCGTCCCTCAAGTCCAAAGCCTCCTAACTCGCTCACTCGTCTCTCAAGTCCAAAGCCTCCTAACTCGCTCACTCGTCCCTCAAGTCCAAAGCCTCCTAACTCGCTCACTCGTCCCTCAACTCCAAAGCCTCCTAACTCGCTCACTCGTCCCTCAAGTCCAAAGCCTCCTAACTCACTCACTCGTCCCTCAAGTCCAAAGCCTCCTAACTCACTCACTCGTCCCTCAAGTCCAAAGCCTCCTAACTCACTCACTCGTCCAAAGCCTCCTAACTCACTCACTCGTCCCTCAAGTCCAAAGCCTCCTAACTCACTCACTCGTCCCTCAAGTCCAAAGCCTCCTAACTCACTCACTGGTCCAAAGCCTCCTAACTCACTCACTCGTCCCTCAAGTCCAAAGCCTCCTAACTCACTCACTCCTCCCTCAAGTCCAAAGCCTCCTAACACACTCAATCGTCCAAAGCCTCCTAACTCACTCACTCGTCCCTCAAGTCCAAAGCCTCCTAACTCACTCACTCGTCCCTCAAGTCCAAAGCCTCCTAACTCACTCACTCGTCCCTCAAGTCCAAAGCCTCCTAACTCACTCACTCGTCCCTCAAGTCCAAAGCCTCCTAACTCACTCACTCGTTCCTCAAGTCCAAAGCCTCCTAACTCGCTCACTCGTCCCTCAAGTCCAAAGCCTCCTAACTCGCTCACTCGTCCCTCAAGTCCAAAGCCTCCTAACTCGCTCACTCGTCCCTCAAGTCCAAAGCCTCCTAACTCGCTCAATCGTCCCTCAAGTCCAAAGCCTCCTAACTCGCTCACTCGTCCCTCAAGTCCAAAGCCTCCTAACTCGCTCACTCGTCCCTAAAGTCCAAAGCCTCCTAACTCGCTCACTCGTCCCTCAAGTCCAAAGCCTCCTAACTCGCTCACTCGTCCCTCAAGTCCAAAGCCTCCTAACTCGCTCACTCGTCCCTCAAGTCCAAAGCCTCCTAACTCGCTCACTCGTCCCTCAAGTCCAAAGCCTCCTAACTCGCTCACTCGTCCCTCAAGTCCAAAGCCTCCTAACTCGCTCACTCGTCCCTCAAGTCCAAAGCCTCCTAACTCGCTCACTCGTCCCTCAAGTCCAAAGCCTCCTAACTCGCTCACTCGTCCCTCAAGTCCAAAGCCTCCTAACTCACTCACTCGTCCCTCAAGTCCAAAGCCTCCTAACTAACTCACTCGTCCCTCAAGTTCAAAGCCTCCTAACTCACTCACTCGTCCAAAGCCTCCTAACTCACTCACTCGTCCCTCAAGTCCAAAGCCTCCTAACTCACTCACTCGTCCCTCAAGTCCAAAGCCTCCTAACTCACTCACTCGTCCAAAGCCTCCTAACTCACTCACTCGTCCCTCAAGTCCAAAGCCTCCTAACTCACTCACTCGTCCAAAGCCTCCTAACTCACTCACTCGTCCAAAGCCTCCTAACTCACTCACTCATCCGTCAAGTCCAAAGCCTCCTAACTAACTCACTCGTCCCTCAAGTCCAAAGCCTCCTAACTCACTCACTCGTCCCTCAAGTCCAAAGCCTCCTAACTCACTCACTCGTCCCTCAAGTCCAAAGCCTCCTAACTCACTCACTCGTCCCTCAAGTCCAAAGCCTCCTAACTCACTCACTCGTCCCTCAAGTCCAAAGCCTCCTAACACACTCACTCGTCCCTCAAGTCCAAAGCCTCCTAACTCACTCACTCGTCCCTCAAGTCCAAAGCCTCCTAACTCACTCACTCGTCCCTCAAGTCCAAAGCCTCCTAACTCACTCACTCGTCCCTCAAGTCCAAAGCCTCCTAACTCACTCACTCGTCCCTCAAGTCCAAAGCCTCCTAACTCACTCACTCGTCCCTCAAGTCCAAAGCCTCCTAACTCACTCACTCGTCCCTCAAGTCCAAAGCCTCCTAACTCACTCACTCGTCCAAAGCCTCCTAACTCACTCACTCGTCCCTCAAGTCCAAAGCCTCCTAACTCACTCACTCGTCCCTCAAGTCCAAAGCCTCCTAACTCACTCACTCGTCCCTCAAGTCCAAAGCCTCCTAACTCACTCACTCGTCCCTCAAGTCCAAAGCCTCCTAACTCACTCACTCGTCCCACAAGTCCAAAGCCTCCTAACTCACTCACTCGTCCCTCAAGTCCAAAGCCTCCTAACTCGCTCACTCGTCCCTCAAGTCCAAAGCCTCCTAACTCGCTCACTCGTCCCTCAAGTCCAAAGCCTCCTAACTCGCTCACTCGTCCCTCAAGTCCAAAGCCTCCTAACTCGCTCACTCGTCCCTCAAGTCCAAAGCCTCCTAACTCGCTCACTCGTCCCTCAAGTCCAAAGCCTCCTAACTCGCTCACTCGTCCCTCAAGTCCAAAGCCTCCTAACTCCCTCACTCGTCCCTCAATTCCAAAGCCTCCTAACTCGCTCACTCGTCCCTCAAGTCCAAAGCCTCCTAACTCGCTCACTCGTCCCTCAAGTCCAAAGCCTCCTAACTCGCTCACTCGTCCCTCAAGTCCAAAGCCTCCTAACTCACTCACTCGTCCCTCAAGTCCAAAGCCTCCTAACTCGCTCACTCGTCCCTCAAGTCCAAAGCCTCCTAACTCACTCACTCGTCCAAAGCCTCCTAACTCACTCACTCGTCCCTCAAGTCCAAAGCCTCCTAACTCACTCACTCGTCCAAAGCCTCCTAACTCACTCACTCGTCCCTCAAGTCCAAAGCCTCCTAACTCACTCACTCGTCCAAAGCCTCCTAACTCAGTCACTCGTCCCTCAAGTCAAAAGCCTCCTAACTCACTCACTCGTCCCTCAAGTCCAAAGCCTCCTAACTCACTCACTCGTCCCTCAAGTCCAAAGCCTCCTAACTCACTCACTCGTCCCTCAAGTCCAAAGCCTCCTAACTCACTCACTCGTCCAAAGCCTCCTAACTCACTCACTCGTCCTTCAAGTCAAAAGCCTCCTAACTCACTCACTCGTCCAAAGCCTCCTAACTCACTCACTCGTCCCTCAAGTCCAAAGCCTCCTAACTCACTCACTCGTCCAAAGTCTCCTAACTCACTCACTCGTCCCTCAAGTCCAAAGCCTCCTAACTCACTCACTCGTCCCTCAAGTCCAAAGCCTCCTAACTCACTCACTCGTCCCTCAAGTCCAAAGCCTCCTAACTCACTCACTCGTCCAAAGCCTCCTAACTCACTCACTCGTCCTTCAAGTCCAAAGCCTCCTAACTCACTCACTCGTCCAAAGCCTCCTAACTCACTCACTTGTCCAAAGCCTCCTAACTCACTCACTCGTCCCTCAAGTCCAAAGCCTCCTAACTCACTCACTCCTCCCTCAAGTCCAAAGCCTCCTAACTCACTCACTCGTCCAAAGCCTCCTAACTCACTCACTCGTCCCTCAAGTCCAAAGCCTCCTAACTCACTCACTCGTCCCTCAAGTCCAAAGACTCCTAACTCACTCACTCGTCCCTCAAGTCCAAAGCCTCCTAACTCACTCACTCGTCCCTGAAGTCCAAAGCCTCCTAACTCACTCACTCGTCCCTCAAGTCCAAAGCCTCCTAACTCACTCACTCGTTCCTCAAGTCCAAAGCCTCCTAACTCACTCACTCGTCCCTCAAGTCCAAAGCCTCCTAACTCGCTCACTCGTCCCTCAAGTCCAAAGCCTCCTAACTCGCTCACTCGTCCCTCAAGTCCAAAGCCTCCTAACTCGCTCACTCGTCCCTCAAGTCCAAAGCCTCCTAACTCGCTCACTCGTCCCTCAAGTCCAAAGCCTCCTAACTCGCTCACTCGTCCCTCAAGTCCAAAGCCTCCTAACTCGCTCACTCGTCCCTCAAGTCCAAAGCCTCCTAACTCGCTCACTCGTCCCTCAACTCCAAAGCCTCCTAACTCGCTCACTCGTCCCTCAAGTCCAAAGCCTCCTAACTCACTCACTCGTCCCTCAAGTCCAAAGCCTCCTAACTCACTCACTCGTCCCTCAAGTCCAAAGCCTCCTAACTCACTCACTCGTCCAAAGCCTCCTAACTCACTCACTCGTCCCTCAAGTCCAAAGCCTCCTAACTCACTCACTCGTCCCTCAAGTCCAAAGCCTCCTAACTCACTCACTGGTCCAAAGCCTCCTAACTCACTCACTCGTCCCTCAAGTCCAAAGCCTCCTAACTCACTCACTCCTCCCTCAAGTCCAAAGCCTCCTAACACACTCAATCGTCCAAAGCCTCCTAACTCACTCACTCGTCCCTCAAGTCCAAAGCCTCCTAACTCACTCACTCGTCCCTCAAGTCCAAAGCCTCCTAACTCACTCACTCGTCCCTCAAGTCCAAAGCCTCCTAACTCACTCACTCGTCCCTCAAGTCCAAAGCCTCCTAACTCACTCACTCGTCCCTCAAGTCCAAAGCCTCCTAACTCACTCACTCGTTCCTCAAGTCCAAAGCCTCCTAACTCGCTCACTCGTCCCTCAAGTCCAAAGCCTCCTAACTCGCTCACTCGTCCCTCAAGTCCAAAGCCTCCTAACTCGCTCACTCGTCCCTCAAGTCCAAAGCCTCCTAACTCGCTCAATCGTCCCTCAAGTCCAAAGCCTCCTAACTCGCTCACTCGTCCCTCAAGTCCAAAGCCTCCTAACTCGCTCACTCGTCCCTAAAGTCCAAAGCCTCCTAACTCGCTCACTCGTCCCTCAAGTCCAAAGCCTCCTAACTCGCTCACTCGTCCCTCAAGTCCAAAGCCTCCTAACTCACTCACTCGTCCCTCAAGTCCAAAGCCTCCTAACTAACTCACTCGTCCCTCAAGTCCAAAGCCTCCTAACTCACTCACTCGTCCAAAGCCTCCTAACTCACTCACTCGTCCCTCAAGTCCAAAGCCTCCTAACTCACTCACTCGTCCCTCAAGTCCAAAGCCTCCTAACTCACTCACTCGTCCAAAGCCTCCTAACTCACTCACTCGTCCCTCAAGTCCAAAGCCTCCTAACTCACTCACTCGTCCAAAGCCTCCTAACTCACTCACTCATCCGTCAAGTCCAAAGCCTCCTAACTAACTCACTCGTCCCTCAAGTCCAAAGCCTCCTAACTCACTCACTCGTCCCTCAAGTCCAAAGCCTCCTAACTCACTCACTCGTCCCTCAAGTCCAAAGCCTCCTAACTCGCTCACTCGTCCCTCAAGTCCAAAGCCTCCTAACTCGCTCATTCGTCCCTCAAGTCCAAAGCCTCCTAACTCGCTCACTCGTCCCTCAAGTCCAAAGCCTCCTAACTCGCTCACTCGTCCCTCAAGTCCAAAGCCTCCTAACTCGCTCACTCGTCCCTCAAGTCCAAAGCCTCCTAACTCGCTCACTCGTCCCTCAAGTCCAAAGCCTCCTAACTCCGTCACTCGTCCCACAATTCCAAAGCCTCCTAACTCGCTCACTCGTCCCTCAAGTCCAAAGCCTCCTAACTCACTCACTCGTCCCTCAAGTCCAAAGCCTCCTAACTCACTCACTCGTCCCTCAAGTCCAAAGCCTCCTAACTCACTCACTCGTCCCTCAAGTCCAAAGCCTCCTAACTCGCTCACTCGTCCCTCAAGTCCAAAGCCTCCTAACTCACTCACTCGTCCAAAGCCTCCTAACTCACTCACTCGTCCTTCAAGTCCAAAGCCTCCTAACTCCCTCACTCGTCCCTCAATTCCAAAGCCTCCTAACTCGCTCACTCGTCCCTCAAGTCCAAAGCCTCCTAACTCGCTCACTCGTCCCTCAAGTCCAAAGCCTCCTAACTCGCTCACTCGTCCCTCAAGTCCAAAGCCTCCTAACTCACTCACTCGTCCCTCAAGTCCAAAGCCTCCTAACTCGCTCACTCGTCCCTCAAGTCCAAAGCCTCCTAACTCACTCACTCGTCCAAAGCCTCCTAACTCACTCACTCGTCCCTCAAGTCCAAAGCCTCCTAACTCACTCACTCGTCCAAAGCCTCCTAACTCACTCACTCGTCCCTCAAGTCCAAAGCCTCCTAACTCACTCACTCGTCCAAAGCCTCCTAACTCAGTCACTCGTCCCTCAAGTCAAAAGCCTCCTAACTCACTCACTCGTCCCTCAAGTCCAAAGCCTCCTAACTCACTCACTCGTCCCTCAAGTCCAAAGCCTCCTAACTCACTCACTCGTCCCTCAAGTCCAAAGCCTCCTAACTCACTCACTCGTCCAAAGCCTCCTAACTCACTCACTCGTCCTTCAAGTCAAAAGCCTCCTAACTCACTCACTCGTCCAAAGCCTCCTAACTCACTCACTCGTCCCTCAAGTCCAAAGCCTCCTAACTCACTCACTCGTCCAAAGTCTCCTAACTCACTCACTCGTCCCTCAAGTCCAAAGCCTCCTAACTCACTCACTCGTCCCTCAAGTCCAAAGCCTCCTAACTCACTCACTCGTCCCTCAAGTCCAAAGCCTCCTAACTCACTCACTCGTCCAAAGCCTCCTAACTCACTCACTCGTCCTTCAAGTCCAAAGCCTCCTAACTCACTCACTCGTCCAAAGCCTCCTAACTCACTCACTTGTCCAAAGCCTCCTAACTCACTCACTCGTCCCTCAAGTCCAAAGCCTCCTAACTCACTCACTCCTCCCTCAAGTCCAAAGCCTCCTAACTCACTCACTCGTCCAAAGCCTCCTAACTCACTCACTCGTCCCTCAAGTCCAAAGCCTCCTAACTCACTCACTCGTCCCTCAAGTCCAAAGACTCCTAACTCACTCACTCGTCCCTCAAGTCCAAAGCCTCCTAACTCACTCACTCGTCCCTGAAGTCCAAAGCCTCCTAACTCACTCACTCGTCCCTCAAGTCCAAAGCCTCCTAACTCACTCACTCGTTCCTCAAGTCCAAAGCCTCCTAACTCACTCACTCGTCCCTCAAGTCCAAAGCCTCCTAACTCGCTCACTCGTCCCTCAAGTCCAAAGCCTCCTAACTCGCTCACTCGTCCCTCAAGTCCAAAGCCTCCTAACTCGCTCACTCGTCCCTCAAGTCCAAAGCCTCCTAACTCGCTCACTCGTCCCTCAAGTCCAAAGCCTCCTAACTCGCTCACTCGTCCCTCAAGTCCAAAGCCTCCTAACTCGCTCACTCGTCCCTCAAGTCCAAAGCCTCCTAACTCGCTCACTCGTCCCTCAACTCCAAAGCCTCCTAACTCGCTCACTCGTCCCTCAAGTCCAAAGCCTCCTAACTCACTCACTCGTCCCTCAAGTCCAAAGCCTCCTAACTCACTCACTCGTCCCTCAAGTCCAAAGCCTCCTAACTCACTCACTCGTCCAAAGCCTCCTAACTCACTCACTCGTCCCTCAAGTCCAAAGCCTCCTAACTCACTCACTCGTCCCTCAAGTCCAAAGCCTCCTAACTCACTCACTCGTCCCTCAAGTCCAAAGCCTCCTAACTCACTCACTCGTCCCTCAAGTCCAAAGCCTCCTAACTCACTCACTCGTCCCTCAAGTCCAAAGCCTCCTAACTCACTCACTCGTCCCTCAAGTCCAAAGCCTCCTAACTCACTCACTCGTCCCTCAAGTCCAAAGCCTCCTAACTCACTCACTCGTCCCTCAAGTCCAAAGCCTCCTAACTCACTCACTCGTTCCTCAAGTCCAAAGCCTCCTAACTCGCTCACTCGTCCCTCAAGTCCAAAGCCTCCTAACTCGCTCACTCGTCCCTCAAGTCCAAAGCCTCCTAACTCGCTCACTCGTCCCTCAAGTCCAAAGCCTCCTAACTCGCTCAATCGTCCCTCAAGTCCAAAGCCTCCTAACTCGCTCACTCGTCCCTCAAGTCCAAAGCCTCCTAACTCGCTCACTCGTCCCTAAAGTCCAAAGCCTCCTAACTCGCTCACTCGTCCCTCAAGTCCAAAGCCTCCTAACTCGCTCACTCGTCCCTCAAGTCCAAAGCCTCCTAACTCACTCACTCGTCCCTCAAGTCCAAAGCCTCCTAACTAACTCACTCGTCCCTCAAGTCCAAAGCCTCCTAACTCACTCACTCGTACAAAGCCTCCTAACTCACTCACTCGTCCCTCAAGTCCAAAGCCTCCTAACTCACTCACTCGTCCCTCAAGTCCAAAGCCTCCTAACTCACTCACTCGTCCAAAGCCTCCTAACTCACTCACTCGTCCCTCAAGTCCAAAGCCTCCTAACTCACTCACTCGTCCAAAGCCTCCTAACTCACTCACTCATCCGTCAAGTCCAAAGCCTCCTAACTAACTCACTCGTCCCTCAAGTCCAAAGCCTCCTAACTCACTCACTCGTCCCTCAAGTCCAAAGCCTCCTAACTCACTCACTCGTCCCTCAAGTCCAAAGCCTCCTAACTCGCTCACTCGTCCCTCAAGTCCAAAGCCTCCTAACTCGCTCATTCGTCCCTCAAGTCCAAAGCCTCCTAACTCGCTCACTCGTCCCTCAAGTCCAAAGCCTCCTAACTCGCTCACTCGTCCCTCAAGTCCAAAGCCTCCTAACTCGCTCACTCGTCCCTCAAGTCCAAAGCCTCCTAACTCGCTCACTCGTCCCTCAAGTCCAAAGCCTCCTAACTCCGTCACTCGTCCCACAATTCCAAAGCCTCCTAACTCGCTCACTCGTCCCTCAAGTCCAAAGCCTCCTAACTCACTCACTCGTCCCTCAAGTCCAAAGCCTCCTAACTCGCTCACTCGTCCCTCAAGTCCAAAGCCTCCTAACTCGCTCACTCGTCCCTCAAGTCCAAAGCCTCCTAACTCACTCACTCGTCCAAAGCCTCCTAACTCACTCACTCGTCCTTCAAGTCCAAAGCCTCCTAACTCACTCACTCGTCCAAAGCCTCCTAACTCACTCACTCGTCCCTCAAGTCCAAAGCCTCCTAACTCACTCACTCGTCCCTCACGTCCAAAGCCTCCTAACTCACTCACTCGTCCCTCAAGTCCAAAGCCTCCTAACTCACTCACTCGTCCCTCAAGTCCAAAGCCTCCTAACTCACTCACTCGTCTCTCAAGTCCAAAGCCTCCTAACTCACTCACTCGTCCCTCAAGTCCAAAGCCTCCTAACTCACTCACTCGTCCCTCAAGTCCAAAGCCTCCTAACTCACTCACTCGTCCAAAGCCTCCTAACTCACTCACTCGTCCCTCAAGTCCAAAGCCTCCTAACTCACTCACTCGTCCCTCAAGTCCAAAGCCTCCTAACTCGCTCACTCGTCCCTCAAGTCCAAAGCCTCCTAACTCGCTCACTCGTCCCTCAAGTCCAAAGCCTCCTAACTCGCTCACTCGTCCCTCAAGTCCAAAGCCTCCTAACTCGCTCACTCGTCCCTCAAGTCCAAAGCCTCCTAACTCGCTCACTCGTCCCTCAAGTCCAAAGCCTCCTAACTCGCTCACTCGTCCCTCAAGTCCAAAGACTCCTAACTCGCTCACTCGTCCCTCAAGTCCAAAGCCTCCTAACTCACTCACTCGTCCCTCAAGTCCAAAGCCTCCTAACTCACTCACTCGTCCCTCAAGTCCAAAGCCTCCTAACTCACTCACTCGTCCCTCAAGTCCAAAGCCTCCTAACTCGCTCACTCGTCCCTCAAGTCCAAAGCCTCCTAACTCGCTCACTCGTCCCTCAAGTCCAAAGCCTCCTAACTCGCTCACTCGTCCCTCAAGTCCAAAGCCTCCTAACTCGCTCACACGTCCCTCAAGTCCAAAGCCTCCTAACTCGCTCACTCGTCCCTCAAGTCCAAAGCCTCCTAACTCGCTCACTCGTCCCTCAAGTCCAAAGCCTCCTAACTCGCTCACTCGTCCCTCAAGTCCAAAGCCTCCTAACTCGCTCACTCGTCCCTCAAGTCCAAAGCCTCCTAACTCGCTCACTCGTCCCTCAAGTCCAAAGCCTCCTAACTCGCTCACTCGTCCCTCAAGTCCAAAGCCTCCTAACTCGCTCACTCGTCCCTCAAGTCCAAAGCCTCCTAACTCGCTCACTCGTCCCTCAAGTCCAAAGCCTCCTAACTCGCTCACTCGTCCCTCAAGTCCAAAGCCTCCTAACTCGCTCACTCGTCCCTCAAGTTCAAAGCCTCCTAACTCGCTCACTCGTCCCTCAAGTCCAAAGCCTCCTAACTCGCTCACTCGTCCCTCAAGTCACAAGCCTCCTAACTCGCTCACTCGTCCCTCAAGTCCAAAGCCTCCTAACTCACTCACTCGTCCCTCAAGTCCAAAGCCTCCTAACTCACTCACTCGTCCAAAGCCTCCTAACTCACTCACTCGTCCCTCAAGTCCAAAGCCTCCTAACTCACTCACTCGTCCCTCAAGTCCAAAGCCTCCTAACTCACTCCTTCGTCCCTCAAGTCCAAAGCCTCCTAACTCACTCACTCGTCCAAAGCCTCCTAACTCACTCACTCGTCCCTCAAGTCCAAAGCCTCCTAACTCACTCACTCGTCCCTCAAGTCCAAAGCCTCCTAACTCACTCACTCGTCCCTCAAGTCCAAAGCCTCCTAACTCACTCACTCGTCCCTCAAGTCCAAAGCCTCCTAACTCACTCACTCGTCCCTCAAGTCCAAAGCCTCCTAACTCACTCACTCGTCCCTCAAGTCCAAAGCCTCCTAACTCACTCACTCGTCCCTCAAGTCCAAAGCCTCCTAACTCGCTCACTCGTCCCTCAAGTCCAAAGCCTCCTAACTCGCTCACTCGTCCCTCAAGTCCAAAGCCTCCTAACTCGCTCACTCGTCCCTCAAGTCCAAAGCCTCCTAACTCGCTCACTCGTCCCTCAAGTCCAAAGCCTCCTAACTCGCTCACTCGTCCCTCAAGTCCAAAGCCTCCTAACTCGCTCACTCGTTCCTCAAGTCCAAAGCCTCCTAACTCGCTCACTCGTCCCTCAAGTCCAAAGCCTCCTAACTCGCTCACTCGTCCCTCAAGTCCAAAGCCTCCTAACTCCCTCACTCGTCCCTCAAGTCCAAAGCCTCCTAACTCCCTCACTCGTCCCTCAAGTCCAAAGCCTCCTAACTCACTCACTCGTCCCTCAAGTCCAAAGCCTCCTAACTCACTCACACGTCCCTCAAGTCCAAAGCCTCCTAACTCACTCACACGTCCCTCAAGTCCAAAGCCTCCTAACTCGCTCACTCGTCCCTCAAGTCCAAAGCCTCCTAACTCGCTCACTCGTCCCTCAAGTCCAAAGCCTCCTAACTCGCTCACTCGTCCCTCAAGTCCAAAGCCTCCTAACTCACTCACTCGTCCCTCAAGTCCAAAGCCTCCTAACTCACTCACTCGTCCAAAGCCTCCTAACTCACTCACTCGTCCCTCAAGTCCAAAGCCTCCTAACTCACTCACTCGTCCCTCAAGTCCAAAGCCTCCTAACTCACTCACTCGTCCCTCAAGTCCAAAGCCTCCTAACTCACTCACTCGTCCCTCAAGTCCAAAGCCTC
This sequence comes from Coccyzus lansbergi, assembly GCA_033558105.1. NCBI lineage: Eukaryota > Metazoa > Chordata > Aves > Cuculiformes > Coccyzidae > Coccyzus > Coccyzus lansbergi. The sequence continues at coordinate 192,323 of JAUMJK010001121.1, forward strand.
CTAACTCACTCACTCGTCCCTCAAGTCCAAAGCCTCCTAACTCACTCACTCGTCCCTCAAGTCCAAAGCCTCCTAACTCACTCACTCGTCCCTCAAGTCCAAAGCCTCCTAACTCACTCACTCGTCCCACAAGTCCAAAGCCTCCTAACTCACTCACTCGTCCCTCAAGTCCAAAGCCTCCTAACTCGCTCACTCGTCCCTCAAGTCCAAAGCCTCCTAACTCGCTCACTCGTCCCTCAAGTCCAAAGCCTCCTAACTCGCTCACTCGTCCCTCAAGTCCAAAGCCTCCTAACTCGCTCACTCGTCCCTCAAGTCCAAAGCCTCCTAACTCGCTCACTCGTCCCTCAAGTCCAAAGCCTCCTAACTCGCTCACTCGTCCCTCAAGTCCAAAGCCTCCTAACTCCCTCACTCGTCCCTCAATTCCAAAGCCTCCTAACTCGCTCACTCGTCCCTCAAGTCCAAAGCCTCCTAACTCACTCACTCGTCCCTCAAGTCCAAAGCCTCCTAACTCACTCACTCGTCCCTCAAGTCCAAAGCCTCCTAACTCACTCACTCGTCCCTCAAGTCCAAAGCCTCCTAACTCGCTCACTCGTCCCTCAAGTCCAAAGCCTCCTAACTCACTCACTCGTCCAAAGCCTCCTAACTCACTCACTCCTCCTTCAAGTCCAAAGCCTCCTAACTCACTCACTCGTCCAAAGCCTCCTAAATCACTCACTCGTCCCTCAAGTCCAAAGCCTCCTAACTCACTCACTCGTCCCTCAAGTCCAAAGCCTCCTAACTCACTCACTCGTCCCTCAAGTCCAAAGCCTCCTAACTCACTCACTCGTCCCTCAAGTCCAAAGCCTCCTAACTCACTCACTCGTCCAAAGCCTCCTAACTCACTCACTCGTCCCTCAAGTCCAAAGCCTCCTAACTCACTCACTCGTCCCTCAAGTCCAAAGCCTCCTAACTCACTCACTCGTCCCTCAAGTCCAAAGCCTCCTAACTCACTCACTCGTCCCTCAAGTCCAAAGCCTCCTAACTCACTCACTCGTCCCTCAAGTCCAAAGCCTCCTAACTCGCTCACTCGTCCCTCAAGTCCAAAGCCTCCTAACTCGCTCACTCGTCCCTCAAGTCCAAAGCCTCCTAACTCGCTCACTCGTCCCTCAAGTCCAAAGCCTCCTAACTCGCTCACTCGTCCCTCAAGTCCAAAGCCTCCTAACTCGCTCACTCGTCCCTCAAGTCCAAAGCCTCCTAACTCGCTCACTCGTTCCTCAAGTCCAAAGCCTCCTAACTCGCTCACTCGTCCCTCAAGTCCAAAGCCTCCTAACTCGCTCACTCGTCCCTCAAGTCCAAAGCCTCCTAACTCCCTCACTCGTCCCTCAAGTCCAAAGCCTCCTAACTCCCTCACTCGTCCCTCAAGTCCAAAGCCTCCTAACTCACTCACTCGTCCCTCAAGTCCAAAGCCTCCTAACTCACTCACACGTCCCTCAAGTCCAAAGCCTCCTAACTCACTCACACGTCCCTCAAGTCCAAAGCCTCCTAACTCGCTCACTCGTCCCTCAAGTCCAAAGCCTCCTAACTCGCTCACTCGTCCCTCAAGTCCAAAGCCTCCTAACTCGCTCACTCGTCCCTCAAGTCCAAAGCCTCCTAACTCACTCACTCGTCCCTCAAGTCCAAAGCCTCCTAACTCACTCACTCGTCCAAAGCCTCCTAACTCACTCACTCGTCCCTCAAGTCCAAAGCCTCCTAACTCACTCACTCGTCCCTCAAGTCCAAAGCCTCCTAACTCACTCACTCGTCCCTCAAGTCCAAAGCCTCCTAACTCACTCACTCGTCCCTCAAGTCCAAAGCCTCCTAACTCACTCACTCGTCCCTCAAGTCCAAAGCCTCCTAACTCACTCACTCGTCCCTCAAGTCCAAAGCCTCCTAACTCACTCACTCGTCCCTCAAGTCCAAAGCCTCCTAACTCACTCACTCGTCCCACAAGTCCAAAGCCTCCTAACTCACTCACTCGTCCCTCAAGTCCAAAGCCTCCTAACTCGCTCACTCGTCCCTCAAGTCCAAAGCCTCCTAACTCGCTCACTCGTCCCTCAAGTCCAAAGCCTCCTAACTCGCTCACTCGTCCCTCAAGTCCAAAGCCTCCTAACTCGCTCACTCGTCCCTCAAGTCCAAAGCCTCCTAACTCGCTCACTCGTCCCTCAAGTCCAAAGCCTCCTAACTCGCTCACTCGTCCCTCAAGTCCAAAGCCTCCTAACTCCCTCACTCGTCCCTCAATTCCAAAGCCTCCTAACTCGCTCACTCGTCCCTCAAGTCCAAAGCCTCCTAACTCACTCACTCGTCCCTCAAGTCCAAAGCCTCCTAACTCACTCACTCGTCCCTCAAGTCCAAAGCCTCCTAACTCACTCACTCGTCCCTCAAGTCCAAAGCCTCCTAACTCGCTCACTCGTCCCTCAAGTCCAAAGCCTCCTAACTCACTCACTCGTCCAAAGCCTCCTAACTCACTCACTCCTCCTTCAAGTCCAAAGCCTCCTAACTCACTCACTCGTCCAAAGCCTCCTAAATCACTCACTCGTCCCTCAAGTCCAAAGCCTCCTAACTCACTCACTCGTCCCTCAAGTCCAAAGCCTCCTAACTCACTCACTCGTCCCTCAAGTCCAAAGCCTCCTAACTCACTCACTCGTCCCTCAAGTCCAAAGCCTCCTAACTCACTCACTCGTCCAAAGCCTCCTAACTCACTCACTCGTCCCTCAAGTCCAAAGCCTCCTAACTCACTCACTCGTCCCTCAAGTCCAAAGCCTCCTAACTCACTCACTCGTCCCTCAAGTCCAAAGCCTCCTAACTCACTCACTCGTCCCTCAAGTCCAAAGCCTCCTAACTCACTCACTCGTCCCTCAAGTCCAAAGCCTCCTAACTCACTCACTCGTCCCTCAAGTCCAAAGCCTCCTAACTCACTCACTCGTCCCTCAAGTCCAAAGCCTCCTAACTCACTCGCTCGTCCCTCAAGTCCAAAGCCTCCTAACTCACTCACTCGTCCCTCAAGTCCAAAGCCTAATAACTCACTCACTCGTCCCTCAAGTCCAAAGCCTCCTAACTCACTCACTCGTCCCTCAAGTCCAAAGCCTCCTAACTCACTCACTCGTCCCTCAAGTCCAAAGCCTCCTAACTCACTCACTCGTCCCTCAAGTCCAAAGCCTCCTAACTCACTCACTCGTCCCTCTAGTCCAAAGCCTCCTAACTCACTCACTCATCCCTCAAGTCCAAAGCCTCCTAACTCGCTCACTCGTCCCTCAAGTCCAAAGCCTCCTAACTCGCTCACTCGTCCAAAGCCTCCTAACTCACTCACTCGTCCCTCAAGTCCAAAGCCTCCTAACTCACTCACTAGTCCAAAGCCTCCTAACTCACTCACTCGTCCCTCAAGTCCAAAGCCTCCTAACTCACTCACTCGTCCAAAGCCTCCTAACTCACTCACTCGTCCCTCTCGTCCAAAGCCTCCTAACTCACTCACTCGTCCCTCAAGTCCAAAGTCTCCTAACTCACTCACTCGTCCCTCAAGTCCAAAGCCTCCTAACTCACTCACTCGTCCCTCAAGTCCAAAGCCTCCTAACTCACTCACTCGTCCCTCAAGTCCAAAGCCTCCTAACTCGCTCACTCGTCCCTCAAGTCCAAAGCCTCCTAACTAGCTCACTCGTCCCTCAAGTCCAAAGCCTCCTAACTCGCTCACTCGTCCCTCAAGTCCAATGCCTCCTAACTCGCTCACTCGTCCCTCAAGTCAAAGCCTCCTAACTCGCTCACTCGTCCCTCAAGTCCAAAGCCTCCTAACTCGCTCACTCGTCCCTCAAGTCCAAAGCCTCCTAACTCGCTCACTCGTCCCTCAAGTCCAAAGCCTCCTAACTCGCTCACTCGTCCCTCAAGTCCAAAGCCTCCTAACTCGCTCACTCGTCCCTCAAGTCCAAAGCCTCCTAACTCGCTCACTCGTCCCTCAAGTTCAAAGCCTCCTAACTAGCTCACTCGTCCCTCAAGTCCAAAGCCTCCTAACTCGCTCACTCGTCCCTCAAGTTCAAAGCCTCCTAACTCCTCACTCGTCCCTCACGTCAAAAGCCTCCTAACTCACTCACTCGTCCCTCAAGTCCAAAGCCTCCTAACTCACTCACTCGTCCCTCAAGTCCAAAGCCTCCTAACTCACTCACTCGTCCCTCAAGTCCAAAGCCTCCTAACTCACTCACTCGTCCAAAGCCTCCTAACTCACTCACTCGTCCCTCAAGTCCAAAGCCTCCTAACTCACTCACTCGTCCCTCAAGTCCAAAGCCTCCTAACTCACTCACTCGTCCCTCAAGTCCAAAGCCTCCTAACTCACTCACTCAGTCCAAAGCCTCCTAACTCACTCACTCGTCCCTCAAGTCCAAAGCCTCCTAACTCACTCACTCGTCCAAAGCCTCCTAACTCACTCACTCGTCCCTCAAGTCCAAAGCCTCCTAACTCACTCACTCGTCCCTCAAGTCCAAAGCCTCCTAACTCACTCACTCGTCCCTCAAGTCCAAAGCCTCCTAACTCACTCACTCGTCCCTCAAGTCCAAAGCCTCCTAACTCACTCACTCGTCCCTCAAGTCCAAAGCCTCCTAACTCACTCACTCGTCCCTCAAGTCCAAAGCCTCCTAACTCACTCACTCGTCCTCAAGTCCAAAGCCTCCTAACTCACTCACTCGTCCCTCAAGTCCAAAGCCTCCTAACTCACTCACTCGTCCCTCAAGTCCAAAGCCTCCTAACTCACTCACTCGTCCCTCAAGTCCAAAGCCTCCTAACTCACTCACTCGTCCCTCAAGTCCAAAGCCTCCTAACTCACTCACTCGTCCCTCAAGTCCAAAGCCTCCTAACTCACTCACTCGTCCCTCAAGTCCAAAGCCTCCTAACTCACTCACTCGTCCCTCAAGTCCAAAGCCTCCTAACTCGCTCACTCGTCCCTCAAGTCCAAAGCCTCCTAACTCGCTCACTCGTCCCTCAAGTCCAAAGCCTCCTAACTCGCTCACTCGTCCCTCAAGTCCAAAGCCTCCTAACTCACTCACTCGTCCAAAGCCTCCTAACTCACTCACTCGTCCCTCAAGTCCAAAGCCTCCTAACTCACTCACTCGTCCCTCAAGTCCAAAGCCTCCTAACTCACTCACTCGTCCCTCAAGTCCAAAGCCTCCTAACTCACTCACTCGTCCAAAGCCTCCTAACTCGCTCACTCGTCCCTCAAGTCCAAAGCCTCCTAACTCACTCACTCGTCCCTCAAGTCCAAAGCCTCCTAACTCACTCACTCGTCCAAAGCCTCCTAACTCACTCACTCGTCCCTCAAGTCCAAAGCCTCCTAACTCACTCGACCTCAGTCCAAAGCCTCCTAACTCACTCACTCGTCCCTCAAGTCCAAAGCCTCCTAACTCACTCACTCGTCCAAAGCCTCCTAACTCACTCACTCGTCCCTCAAGTCCAAAGCCTCCTAACTCACTCACTCGTCCCTCAAGTCCAAAGCCTCCTAACTCACTCACTCGTCCCTCAAGTCCAAAGCCTCCTAACTCACTCACTCGTCCCTCAAGTCCAAAGCCTCCTAACTCACTCACTCGTCCCTCAAGTCCAAAGCCTCCTAACTCACTCACTCGTCCCTCAAGTCCAAAGCCTCCTAACTCACTCACTCGTCCCTCAAGTCCAAAGCCTCCTAACTCACTCACTCGTCCCTCAAGTCCAAAGCCTCCTAACTCACTCACTCGTCCCTCAAGTCCAAAGCCTCCTAACTCACTCACTCGTCCCTCAAGTCCAAAGCCTCCTAACTCACTCACTCGTCCCTCAAGTCCAAAGCCTCCTAACTCACTCACTCGTCCAAAGCCTCCTAACTCACTCACTCGTCCTGAAGTCCAAAGCCTCCTAACTCACTCACTCGTCCAAAGCCTCCTAACTCACTCACTCGTCCTTGAAGTCCAAAGCCTCCTAACTCACTCACTCGTCCAAAGCCTCCTAACTCGCTCACTCGTCCTCAAGTCCAAAGCCTCCTAACTCGCTCACTCGTCCCTCAAGTCCAAAGCCTCCTAACTCGCTCACTCGTCCCTCAAGTCCAAAGCCTCCTAACTCACTCACTCGTCCCTCAAGTCCAAAGCCTCCTAACTCGCTCACTCGTCCCTCAAGTCCAAAGCCTCCTAACTCACTCACTCGTCCAAAGCCTCCTAACTCACTCACTCGTCCTTCAAGTCCAAAGCCTCCTAACTCACTCACTCGTCCAAAGCCTCCTAACTCACTCACTCATCCCTCAAGTCCAAAGCCTCCTAACTCACTCACTCGTCCCTCAAGTCCAAAGCCTCCTAACTCACTCACTCGTCCCTCAAGTCCAAAGCCTCCTAACTCACTCACTCGTCCCTCAAGTCCAAAGCCTCCTAACTCACTCACTCGTCCCTCAAGTCCAAAGCCTCCTAACTCACTCACTCGTCCCTCAAGTCCAAAGCCTCCTAACTCACTCACTCGTCCCTCAAGTCCAAAGCCTCCTAACTCACTCACTCGTCCCTCAAGTCCAAAGCCTCCTAACTCACTCACTCGTCCAAAGCCTCCTAACTCACTCACTCGTCCAAAGCCTCCTAACTCACTCACTCGTCCCTCAAGTCCAAAGCCTCCTAACTCACTCACTCGTCCCTCAAGTCCAAAGCCTCCTAACTCACTCACTCGTCCCTCAAGTCCAAAGCCTCCTAACTCACTCACTCGTCCCTCAAGTCCAAAGCCTCCTAACTCACTCACTCGTCCCACAAGTCCAAAGCCTCCTAACTCACTCACTCGTCCCTCAAGTCCAAAGCCTCCTAACTCGCTCACTCGTCCCTCAAGTCCAAAGCCTCCTAACTCGCTCACTCGTCCCTCAAGTCCAAAGCCTCCTAACTCGCTCACTCGTCCCTCAAGTCCAAAGCCTCCTAACTCGCTCACTCGTCCCTCAAGTCCAAAGCCTCCTAACTCGCTCACTCGTCCCTCAAGTCCAAAGCCTCCTAACTCGCTCACTCGTCCCTCAAGTCCAAAGTCTCCTAACTCCCTCACTCGTCCCTAAATTCCAAAGCCTCCTAACTCAGTCACTCGTCCCTCAAGTCCAAAGCCTCCTAACTCACTCACTCGTCCCTCAAGTCCAAAGCCTCCTAACTCACTCACTCGTCCCTCAAGTCCAAAGCCTCCTAACTCGCTCACTCGTCCCTCAAGTCCAAAGCCTCCTAACTCGCTCACTCGTCCCTCAAGTCCAAAGCCTCCTAACTCACTCACTCGTCCAAAGCCTCCTAACTCACTCACTCGTCCTTCAAGTCCAAAGCCTCCTAACTCACTCACTCGTCCAAAGCCTCCTAACTCACTCACTCGTCCCTCAAGTCCAAAGCCTCCTAACTCACTCACTCGTCCCTCAAGTCCAAAGCCTCCTAACTCACTCACTCGTCCCTCAAGTCCAAAGCCTCCTAACTCACTCACTCGTCCCTCAAGTCCAAAGCCTCCTAACTCACTCACTCGTCCCTCAAGTCCAAAGCCTCCTAACTCACTCACTCGTCCCTCAAGTCCAAAGCCTCCTAACTCACTCACTCGTCCAAAGCCTCCTAACTCACTCACTCGTCCCTCAAGTCCAAAGCCTCCTAACTCACTCACTCGTCCCTCAAGTCCAAAGCCTCCTAACTCACTCACTCGTCCCTCAAGTCCAAAGCCTCCTAACTCACTCACTCGTCCAAAGCCTCCTAACTCACTCACTCGTCCCTCAAGTCCAAAGCCTCCTAACTCACTCACTCGTCCCTCAAGTCCAAAGCCTCCTAACTCACTCACTCGTCCCTCAAGTCCAAAGCCTCCTAACTCACTCACTCGTCCCTCAAGTCCAAAGCCTCCTAACTCGCTCACTCGTCCCTCAAGTCCAAAGCCTCCTAACTCGCTCACTCGTCCCTCAAGTCCAAAGCCTCCTAACTCGCTCACTCGTCCCTCAAGTCCAAAGCCTCCTAACTCGCTCACTCGTCCTCAAGTCCAAAGCCTCCTAACTCGCTCACTCGTCCCTCAAGTCCAAAGCCTCCTAACTCACCCACTCGTCCAAAGCCTCCTAACTCACCCACTCGTCCCTCAAGTCCAAAGCCTCCTAACTCACCCACTCGTCCCTCAAGTCCAAAGCCTCCTAACTCACCCATTCGTCCCTCAAGTCCAAAGCCTCCTAACTCACCCACTCGTCCCTCAAGTCCAAAGCCTCCTAACTCCCCCACTCGTCCCTCAAGTCCAAAGCCTCCTAACTCACCCACTCGTCCCTTAAGTCCAAAGCCTCCTAACTCACCCACTCGTCCCTCAAGTCCAAAGCCTCCTAACTCACACACTCGTCCCTCAAGTCCAAAGCCTCCTAACTCACCCACTCGTCCCTCAAGTCCAAAGCCTCCTAACTCACCCACTCGTCCCTCAAGTCCAAAGCCTCCTAACTCACCCACTCGTCCCTCAAGTCCAAAGCCTCCTAACTCACCCACTCGTCGCTCAAGTCCAAAGCCTCCTAACTCACCCACTCGTCCCTCAAGTCCAAAGCCTCCTAACTCACCCACTCGTCCCTCAAGTCCAAAGCCTCCTAACTCACCCACTCGTCCCTCAAGTCCAAAGCCTCCTAACTCACCCACTCGTCCCTCAAGTCCAAAGCCTCCTAACTCACCCACTCGTCCCTCAAGTCCAAAGCCTCCTAACTCACCCACTCGTCCCTCAAGTCCAAAGCCTCCTAACTCACCCACTCGTCCCTCAAGTCCAAAGCCTCCTAACTCACCCACTCGTCCCTCAAGTCCAAAGCCTCCTAACTCACCCACTCGTCCCTCAAGTCCAAAGCCTCCTAACTCACCCACTCGTCCCTCAAGTCCAAAGCCTCCTAACTCACCCACTCGTCCCTCAAGTCCAAAGCCTCCTAACTCACCCACTCGTCCCTCAAGTCCAAAGCCTGCTAACTCACCCACTCGTCCCTCAAGTCCAAAGCCTCCTAACTCACCCACTCGTCCCTCAAGTCCAAAGCCTCCTAACTCACCCACTCGTCCCTCAAGTCCAAAGCCTCCTAACTCACCCACTCGTCCCTCAAGTCCAAAGCCTCCTAACTCACCCACTCGTCGCTCAAGTCCAAAGCCTCCTAACTCACTCACTCGTCCCTCAAGTCCAAAGCCTCCTAACTCACCCACTCGTCCCTCAAGTCCAAAGCCTCCTAACTCACCCACTCGTCCCTCAAATCCAAAGCCTCCTAACTCACCCACTCGTCCCTCAAGTCCAAAGCCTCCTAACTCACCCACTCGTCCCTCAAGTCCAAAGCCTCCTAACTCACCCACTCGTCCCTCAAGTCCAAAGCCTCCTAACTCACCCACTCGTCCCTCAAGTCCAAAGCCTCCTAACTCACCCACTCGTCCCTCAAGTCCAAAGCCTCCTAACTCACCCACTCGTCCCTCAAGTCCAAAGCCTCCTAACTCACGCACGCGTCCCTCAAGTCCAAAGCCTCCTAACTCACGCACTCGTCCCTCAAGTCCAAAGCCTCCTAACTCACACACTCGTCCCTCAAGTCCAAAGCCTCCTAACTCACACACTCGTCCCTCATGTCCAAAGCCTCCTAACTCACACACTCGTCCCTCAAGTCCAAAGCCTCCTAACTCACCCACTCGTCCAAAGCCTCCTAACTCACCCACTTGTCCAAAGCCTCCTAACTCACCCACTCGTCCCTAAAGTCCAAAGCCTCCTAACTCACCCACTCGTTCCTCAAGTCCAAAGCCTCCTAACTCACCCACTCGTCCCTCAAGTCCAAAGCCTCCTAACTCACCCACTCGTCCAAAGCCTCCTAACTCACCCACTCGTCCCTCAAGTCCAAAGCCTCCTAACTCACCCACTCGTCGCTCAAGTCCAAAGCCTCCTAACTCACCCACTCGTCCCTCAAGTCCAAAGCCTCCTAACTCACCCACTCGTCCCTCAAGTCCAAAGCCTCCTAACTCACCCACTCGTCCCTCAAGTCCAAAGCCTCCTAACTCACCCACTCGTCCCTCAAGTCCAAAGCCTCCTAACTCACCCACTCGTCCCTCAAGTCCAAAGCCTCCTAACTCACCCACTCGTCCCTCAAGTCCAAAGCCTCCTAACTCACCCACTCGTCCCTCAAGTCCAAAGCCTCCTAACTCACCCACTCGTCCCTCAAGTCCAAAGCCTCCTAACTCACCCACTCGTCCCTCAAGTCCAAAGCCTCCTAACTCACACACTCGTCCCTCAAGTCCAAAGCCTCCTAACTCACGCACGCGTCCCTCAAGTCCAAAGCCTCCTAACTCACGCACTCGTCCCTCAAGTCCAAAGCCTCCTAAATCACGCACTCGTCCCTCAAGTCCAAAGCCTCCTAACTCACCCACTCGTCCCTCAAGTCCAAAGCCTCCTAACTCACACACTCGTCCCTCATGTCCAAAGCCTCCTAACTCACACACTCGTCCCTCAAGTCCAAAGCCTCCTAACTCACCCACTCGTCCAAAGCCTCCTAACTCACCCACTTGTCCAAAGCCTCCTAACTCACCCACTCGTCCCTAAAGTCCAAAGCCTCCTAACTCACCCACTCGTTCCTCAAGTCCAAAGCCTCCTAACTCACCCACTCGTCCCTCAAGTCCAAAGCCTCCTAACTCACCCACTCGTCCAAAGTCTCCTAACTCACTCACTCGTCCAAAGCCTCCTAACTCACTCACTCGTCCCTCAAGTCCAAAGCCTCCTAACTCACTCACTCGTCCTTCAAGTCCAAAGCCTCCTAACTCACTCACTCGTCCAAAGCCTCCTAACTCACTCACTCGTCCCTCAAGTCCAAAGCCTCCTAACTCACTCACTCGTCCCTCAAGTCCAAAGCCTCCTAACTCACTCACTCGTCCCTCAAGTCCAAAGCCTCCTAACTCACTCACTCGTCCCTCAAGTCCAAAGCCTCCTAACTCACTCACTCGTCCCTCAAGTCCAAAGCCTCCTAACTCACTCACTCGTCCCTCAAGTCCAAAGCCTCCTAACTCACTCACTCGTCCAAAGCCTCCTAACTCACTCACTCGTCCCTCAAGTCCAAAGCCTCCTAACTCACTCACTCGTCCCTCAAGTCCAAAGCCTCCTAACTCACTCACTCGTCCCTCAAGTCCAAAGCCTCCTAACTCACTCACTCGTCCAAAGCCTCCTAACTCACTCACTCGTCCCTCAAGTCCAAAGCCTCCTAACTCACTCACTCGTCCCTCAAGTCCAAAGCCTCCTAACTCACTCACTCGTCCCTCAAGTCCAAAGCCTCCTAACTCACTCACTCGTCCCTCAAGTCCAAAGCCTCCTAACTCGCTCACTCGTCCCTCAAGTCCAAAGCCTCCTAACTCGCTCACTCGTCCCTCAAGTCCAAAGCCTCCTAACTCGCTCACTCGTCCCTCAAGTCCAAAGCCTCCTAACTCGCTCACTCGTCCCTCAAGTCCAAAGCCTCCTAACTCGCTCACTCGTCCCTCAAGTCCAAAGCCTCCTAACTCACCCACTCGTCCAAAGCCTCCTAACTCACCCACTCGTCCCTCAAGTCCAAAGCCTCCTAACTCACCCACTCGTCCCTCAAGTCCAAAGCCTCCTAACTCACCCATTCGTCCCTCAAGTCCAAAGCCTCCTAACTCACCCACTCGTCCCTCAAGTCCAAAGCCTCCTAACTCCCCCACTCGTCCCTCAAGTCCAAAGCCTCCTAACTCACCCACTCGTCCCTTAAGTCCAAAGCCTCCTAACTCACCCACTCGTCCCTCAAGTCCAAAGCCTCCTAACTCACACACTCGTCCCTCAAGTCCAAAGCCTCCTAACTCACCCACTCGTCCCTCAAGTCCAAAGCCTCCTAACTCACCCACTCGTCCCTCAAGTCCAAAGCCTCCTAACTCACCCACTCGTCCAAAGTCTCCTAACTCACCCACTCGTCCAAAGCCTCCTAACTCACCAACTCGTCCCTCAAGTCCAAAGCCTCCTAACTCACCCACTCGTCCCTCTAGTCCAAAGCCTCCTAACTCACCCACTCGTCCCTCAAGTCCAAAGCCTCCTAACTCACCCACTCGTCCCTCAAGTCAAAAGCCTCCTAACTCACACACTCGCCCCTCAAGTCCAAAGCCTCCTAACTCACCCACTCGTCCCTCAAGTCCAAAGCCTCCTAACTCACCCACTCGTCCCTCAAGTCCAAAGCCTCCTAACTCACCCACTCGTCGCTCAAGTCCAAAGCCTCCTAACTCACCCACTCGTCCCTCAAGTCCAAAGCCTCCTAACTCACCCACTCGTCCCTCAAGTCCAAAGCCTCCTAACTCACCCACTCGTCCCTCAAGTCCAAAGCCTCCTAACTCACCCACTCGTCCCTCAAGTCCAAAGCCTCCTAACTCACCCACTCGTCCCTCAAGTCCAAAGCCTCCTAACTCACCCACTCGTCCCTCAAGTCCAAAGCCTCCTAACTCACCCACTCGTCCCTCAAGTCCAAAGCCTCCTAACTCACCCACTCGTCCCTCAAGTCCAAAGCCTCCTAACTCACCCACTCGTCCCTCAAGTCCAAAGCCTCCTAACTCACCCACTCGTCCCTCAAGTCCAAAGCCTCCTAACTCACCCACTCGTCCCTCAAGTCCAAAGCCTCCTAACTCACCCACTCGTCCCTCAAGTCCAAAGCCTGCTAACTCACCCACTCGTCCCTCAAGTCCAAAGCCTCCTAACTCACCCACTCGTCCCTCAAGTCCAAAGCCTCCTAACTCACCCACTCGTCCCTCAAGTCCAAAGCCTCCTAACTCACCCACTCGTCCCTCAAGTCCAAAGCCTCCTAACTCACCCACTCGTCGCTCAAGTCCAAAGCCTCCTAACTCACTCACTCGTCCCTCAAGTCCAAAGCCTCCTAACTCACCCACTCGTCCCTCAAGTCCAAAGCCTCCTAACTCACCCACTCGTCCCTCAAATCCAAAGCCTCCTAACTCACCCACTCGTCCCTCAAGTCCAAAGCCTCCTAACTCACCCACTCGTCCCTCAAGTCCAAAGCCTCCTAACTCACCCACTCGTCCCTCAAGTCCAAAGCCTCCTAACTCACCCACTCGTCCCTCAAGTCCAAAGCCTCCTAACTCACCCACTCGTCCCTCAAGTCCAAAGCCTCCTAACTCACCCACTCGTCCCTCAAGTCCAAAGCCTCCTAACTCACGCACGCGTCCCTCAAGTCCAAAGCCTCCTAACTCACGCACTCGTCCCTCAAGTCCAAAGCCTCCTAACTCACACACTCGTCCCTCAAGTCCAAAGCCTCCTAACTCACACACTCGTCCCTCATGTCCAAAGCCTCCTAACTCACACACTCGTCCCTCAAGTCCAAAGCCTCCTAACTCACCCACTCGTCCAAAGCCTCCTAACTCACCCACTTGTCCAAAGCCTCCTAACTCACCCACTCGTCCCTAAAGTCCAAAGCCTCCTAACTCACCCACTCGTTCCTCAAGTCCAAAGCCTCCTAACTCACCCACTCGTCCCTCAAGTCCAAAGCCTCCTAACTCACCCACTCGTCCAAAGTCTCCTAACTCACTCACTCGTCCAAAGCCTCCTAACTCACCCACTCGTCCCTCAAGTCCAAAGCCTCCTAACTCACCCACTCGTCCAAAGCCTCCTAACTCACCCACTCGTCCCTCAAGTCCAAAGCCTCCTAACTCACCCACTCGTCGCTCAAGTCCAAAGCCTCCTAACTCACCCACTCGTCCCTCAAGTCCAAAGCCTCCTAACTCACCCACTCGTCCCTCAAGTCCAAAGCCTCCTAACTCACCCACTCGTCCCTCAAGTCCAAAGCCTCCTAACTCACCCACTCGTCCCTCAAGTCCAAAGCCTCCTAACTCACCCACTCGTCCCTCAAGTCCAAAGCCTCCTAACTCACCCACTCGTCCCTCAAGTCCAAAGCCTCCTAACTCACCCACTCGTCCCTCAAGTCCAAAGCCTCCTAACTCACCCACTCGTCCCTCAAGTCCAAAGCCTCCTAACTCACCCACTCGTCCCTCAAGTCCAAAGCCTCCTAACTCACACACTCGTCCCTCAAGTCCAAAGCCTCCTAACTCACGCACGCGTCCCTCAAGTCCAAAGCCTCCTAACTCACGCACTCGTCCCTCAAGTCCAAAGCCTCCTAAATCACGCACTCGTCCCTCAAGTCCAAAGCCTCCTAACTCACCCACTCGTCCCTCAAGTCCAAAGCCTCCTAACTCACACACTCGTCCCTCATGTCCAAAGCCTCCTAACTCACACACTCGTCCCTCAAGTCCAAAGCCTCCTAACTCACCCACTCGTCCAAAGCCTCCTAACTCACCCACTTGTCCAAAGCCTCCTAACTCACCCACTCGTCCCTAAAGTCCAAAGCCTCCTAACTCACCCACTCGTTCCTCAAGTCCAAAGCCTCCTAACTCACCCACTCGTCCCTCAAGTCCAAAGCCTCCTAACTCACCCACTCGTCCAAAGTCTCCTAACTCACTCACTCGTCCAAAGCCTCCTAACTCACCCACTCGTCCCTCAAGTCCAAAGCCTCCTAACTCACCCACTCGTCCAAAGCCTCCTAACTCACCCACTCGTCCCTCAAGTCCAAAGCCTCCTAACTCACCCACTCGTCCCTCAAGTCCAAAGCCTCCTAACTCACCCACTCGTCCAAAGCCTCCTAACTCACCCACTCGTCCCTCAAGTCCAAAGCCTTCTAACTCACCCACTCGTCCCTCAAGTCCAAAGCCTCCTAACTCACCCACTCGTCCCTCAAGTCCAAAGCCTCCTAACTCACCCACTCGTCCCTCAAGTCCAAAGCCTCCTAACTCCCCCACTCGTCCCTCAAGTCCAAAGCCTCCTAACTCACCCACTCGTCCCTCAAGTCCAAAGCCTCCTAACTCACACACTCGTCCCTCAAGTCCAAAGCCTCCTAACTCACACACTCGTCCCTCAAGTCCAAAGCCTCCTAACTCACACACTCGTCCCTCAAGTCCAAAGCCTCCTAACTCACACACTCGTCCCTCAAGTCCAAAGCCTCCTAACTCACACACTCGTCCCTCAATTCCAAAGCCTCCTAACTCACACACTCGTCCCTCAAGTCCAAAGCCTCCTAACTCACACACTCGTCCCTCAAGTCCAAAGCCTCCTAACTCACCCACTCGTCCAAAGCCTCCTAACTCACCCAGTCGTCCAAAGCCTCCTAACTCACCCACTCGACCCTCAAGTCCAAAGCCTCCTAACTCACCCACTCGTCCCTAAAGTCCAAAGCCTCCTAACTCACCCACTCGTCCCTCAAGTCCAAAGCCTCCTAACTCACCCACTCGTCCCTCAAGTCCAAAGCCTCCTAACTCACCCACTCGTTCCTCAAGTCCAAAGCCTCCTAACTCACCCACTCGTCCCTCAAGTCCAAAGCCTCCTAACTCACCCACTCGTCCCTCAAGTCCAAAGCCTCCTAACTCACCCACTCGTCCCTCAAGTCCAAAGCCTCCTAACTCACACACTCGTCCCTCAAGTCCAAAGCCTCCTAACTCATCCACTCGTCCCTCAAGTCCAAAGTCTCCTAACTCACTCACTCGTCCCTCAAGTCCAAAGCCTCCTAACTCACCCACTCGTCCCTCAAGTCCAAAGCCTCCTAACTCACCCACTCGTCCCTCAAGTCCAAAGCCTCCTAACTCACCCACTCGTCCCTCAAGTCCAAAGCCTCCTAACTCACACACTCGTCCCTCAAGTCCAAAGCCTCCTAACTCACACACTCGTCCCTCAAGTCCAAAGCCTCCTAACTCACACACTCGTCCCTCAAGTCCAAAGCCTCCTAACTCACCCACTCGTCCAAAGCCTCCTAACTCACCCACTCGTACAAAGCCTCCTAACTCACCCACTCATCCCTCAAGTCCAAAGCCTCCTAACTCACCCACTCGTCCCTCAAGTCCAAAGCCTCCTAACTCACCCACTCGTCCCTCAAGTCCAAAGCCTCCTAACTCACCCACTCGTCCCTCAAGTCCAAAGCCTCCTAACTCACCCACTCGTCCCTCAAGTCCAAAGCCTCCTAACTCACCCAGTGGTCCCTCAAGTCCAAAGCCTCCTAACTCACTCCCTCACTCGTCCCTCTAGTCCAAAGCCTCCTCACTCACTCACTCACTCGTCCCTCAAGTCCAAAGCCTCCTAACTCACTCACGCGTCCAAAGCCTCCTAACTCACTCACTCGTCCCTCAAGTCCAAAGCCTCCTAATTCACTCACGCGTCCAAAGCCTCCTAACTCACTCACGCGTCCAAAGCCTCCTAACTCACTCACCCGTCCAAAGCCTCCTAAATCACTCACTCGTCCAAAGCCTCCTAACTCACTCACTCATCCCTCAAGTCCAAAGCCTCCTAACTCACTCACTCGTCCCTCAAGTCTGAAGCCTCCTAACTCACTCACTCGTCCCTCAAGTCCGAAGCCTCCTAACTCACTCACTCGTCGGTTAAGTCCAAAGCCTCCTAAATCACTCACTCGTCCCTCAAGTCCAAAGCCTCCTAACTCACTCACTCGTCCCTCAAGTCCAAAGCCTCCTAACTCACCCACTCGTCCAAAGCCTCCTAACTCACCCACTCGTACAAAGCCTCCTAACTCACCCACTCATCCCTCAAGTCCAAAGCCTCCTAACTCACCCACTCGTCCCTCAAGTCCAAAGCCTCCTAACTCACCCACTCGTCCCTCAAGTCCAAAGCCTCCTAACTCACCCACTCGTCCCTCAAGTCCAAAGCCTCCTAACTCACCCACTCGTCCCTCAAGTCCAAAGCCTCCTAACTCACCCACTCGTCCCTCAAGTCCAAAGCCTCCTAACTCACCCACTCGTCCCTCAAGTCCAAAGCCTCCTAACTCACCCACTCGTCCCTCAAGTCCAAAGCCTCCTAACTCACCCACTCGTCCCTCAAGTCCAAAGCCTCCTAACTCGCTCACTCGTCCCTCAAGTCCAAAGCCTCCTAACTCACCCACTCGTCCCTCAAGTCCAAAGCCTCCTAACTCACCCACTCGTCCCTCAAGTCCAAAGCCTCCTAACTCACCCACTCGTCCCTCAAGTCCAAAGCCTCCTAACTCACCCACTCGTCCCTCAATTCCAAAGCCTCCTAACTCACCCACTCGTCCCTCAAGTCCAAAGCCTCCTAACTCACCCACTCGTCCCTAAAGTCCAAAGCCTCCTAACTCACCCACTCGTCCCTCAAGTCCAAAGCCTCCTAACTCACCCACTCGTCCCTCAAGTCCAAAGCCTCCTAACTCACCCACTCGTCCCTCAAGTCCAAAGCCTCCTAACTCACCCACTCGTCCCTCAAGTCCAAAGCCTCCTAACTCACACACTCGTCCCTCAAGTCCAAAGCCTCCTAACTCACACACTCGTCCCTCAAGTCCAAAGCCTCCTAACACACACACTCGTCCCTCATGTCCAAAGCCTCCTAACTCACACACTCGTCCCTCAAGTCCAAAGCCTCCTAACTCACCCACTCGTCCAAAGCCTCCTAACTCACCCACTTGTCCAAAGCCTCCTAACTCACCCACTCGTCCCTCAAGTCCAAAGCCTCCTAACTCACCCACTCGTCCCTCAAGTCCAAAGCCTCCTAACTCACCCACTCGTCCAAAGTCTCCTAACTCACTCACTCGTCCAAAGCCTCCTAACTCACCCACTCGTTCCTCAAGTCCAAAGCCTCCTAACTCACCCACTCGTCCCTCAAGTCCAAAGCCTCCTAACTCACCCACTCGTCCCTCAATTCCAAAGCCTCCTAACTCACTCACTCGTCCCTCAAGTCCAAAGCCTCCTAACTCACCCACTCGTCCCTCAAGTCCAAAGCCTCCTAACTCACCCACTCGTCCCTCAAGTCCAAAGCCGCGTAACTCACTCACTCGTCCCTCAAGTCCAAAGCCTCCTAACTCACCCACTCGTCCCTCAAGTCCAAAGCCTCCTAACTCACCCACTCGTCCCTCAAGTCCAAAGCCTCCTAACTCACCCACTCGTCCCTCAAGTCCAAAGCCTCCTAACTCACCCACTCGTCCCTCAAGTCCAAAGCCTCCTAACTCACACACTCGTCCCTCAAGTCCAAAGCCTCCTAACTCACACACTCGTCCCTCAAGTCCAAAGCCTCCTAACTCACACACTCGTCCCTCAAGTCCAAAGCCTCCTAACTCACCCACTCGTCCAAAGCCTCCTAACTCACCCACTCAAGTCCAAAGCCTCCTAACTCACCCACTCATCCCTCAAGTCCAAAGCCTCCTAACTCACCCACTCGTCCCTCAAGTCCAAAGCCTCCTAACTCACCCACTCGTCCCTCAAGTCCAAAGCCTCCTAACTCACCCACTCGTCCCTCAAGTCCAAAGCCTCCTAACTCACCCACTGGTCCCTCAAGTCCAAAGCCTCCTAACTCACCCACTCGTCCCTCAAGTCCAAAGCCTCCTAACTCACTCACTCACTCGTCCCTCTAGTCCAAAGCCTCCTCACTCACTCACTCACTCGTCCCTCAAGTCCAAAGCCTCCTAACTCACTCACGCGTCCAAAGCCTCCTAACTCACTCACTCGTCCCTCAAGTCCAAAGCCTCCTAACTCACTCACGCGTCCAAAGCCTCCTAACTCACTCACGCGTCCAAAGCCTCCTAACTCACTCACCCGTCCAAAGCCTCCTAAATCACTCACTCGTCCAAAGCCTCCTAACTCACTCACTCATCCCTCAAGTCCAAAGCCTCCTAACTCACTCACTCGTCCCTCAAGTCTGAAGCCTCCTAACTCACTCACTCGTCCCTCAAGTCCGAAGCCTCCTAACTCACTCACTCGTCGGTTAAGTCCAAAGCCTCCTAACTCACTCACTCGTCCCTCAAGTCCAAAGCCTCCTAACTCACTCACTCGTCCCTCAAGTCCAAAGCCTCCTAACTCACCCACTCGTCCAAAGCCTCCTAACTCACCCACTCGTACAAAGCCTCCTAACTCACCCACTCATCCCTCAAGTCCAAAGCCTCCTAACTCACCCACTCGTCCCTCAAGTCCAAAGCCTCCTAACTCACCCACTCGTCCCTCAAGTCCAAAGCCTCCTAACTCACCCACTCGTCCCTCAAGTCCAAAGCCTCCTAACTCACCCACTCGTCCCTCAAGTCCAAAGCCTCCTAACTCACCCACTCGTCCCTCAAGTCCAAAGCCTCCTAACTCACCCACTCGTCCCTCAAGTCCAAAGCCTCCTAACTCACCCACTCGTCCCTCAAGTCCAAAGCCTCCTAACTCACCCACTCGTCCCTCAAGTCCAAAGCCTCCTAACTCACCCACTCGTCCCTCAAGTCCAAAGCCTCCTAACTCACCCACTCGTCCCTCAAGTCCAAAGCCTCCTAACTCACCCACTCGTCCCTCAAGTCCAAAGCCTCCTAACTCACCCACTCGTCCCTCAAGTCCAAAGCCTCCTAACTCACCCACTCGTCCCTCAATTCCAAAGCCTCCTAACTCACCCACTCGTCCCTCAAGTCCAAAGCCTCCTAACTCACCCACTCGTCCCTAAAGTCCAAAGCCTCCTAACTCACCCACTCGTCCCTCAAGTCCAAAGCCTCCTAACTCACCCACTCGTCCCTCAAGTCCAAAGCCTCCTAACTCACCCACTCGTCCCTCAAGTCCAAAGCCTCCTAACTCACCCACTCGTCCCTCAAGTCCAAAGCCTCCTAACTCACACACTCGTCCCTCAAGTCCAAAGCCTCCTAACTCACACACTCGTCCCTCAAGTCCAAAGCCTCCTAACACACACACTCGTCCCTCATGTCCAAAGCCTCCTAACTCACACACTCGTCCCTCAAGTCCAAAGCCTCCTAACTCACCCACTCGTCCAAAGCCTCCTAACTCACCCACTTGTCCAAAGCCTCCTAACTCACCCACTCGTCCCTCAAGTCCAAAGCCTCCTAACTCACCCACTCGTCCCTCAAGTCCAAAGCCTCCTAACTCACCCACTCGTCCAAAGTCTCCTAACTCACTCACTTGTCCAAAGCCTCCTAACTCACCCACTCGTCCCTCAAGTCCAAAGCCTCCTAACTCACCCACTCGTCCAAAGCCTCCTAACTCACCCACTCGTCCCTCAAGTCCAAAGCCTCCTAACTCACCCACTCGTCCCTCAAGTCCAAAGCCTCCTAACTCACCCACTCGTCCAAAGCCTCCTAACTCACCCACTCGTCCCTCAAGTCCAAAGCCTTCTAACTCACCCACTCGTCCCTCAAGTCCAAAGCCTCCTAACTCACCCACTCGTCCCTCAAGTCCAAAGCCTCCTAACTCACCCACTCGTCCCTCAAGTCCAAAGCCTCCTAACTCACCCACTCGTCCCTCAAGTCCAAAGCCTCCTAACTCACCCACTCGTCCCTCAAGTCCAAAGCCTCCTAACTCACCCACTCGTCCCTCAAGTCCAAAGCCTCCTAACTCACCCACTCGTCCCTCAAGTCCAAAGCCTCCTAACTCACCCACTCGTCCCTCAAGTCCAAAGCCTCCTAACTCACCCACTCGTCCAAAGTCTCCTAACTCACTCACTCGTCCAAAGCCTCCTAACTCACCCACTCGTTCCTCAAGTCCAAAGCCTCCTAACTCACCCACTCGTCCTTCAAGTCCAAAGCCTCCTAACTCACCCACTCGTCCCTCAATTCCAAAGCCTCCTAACTCACCCACTCGTCCCTCAAGTCCAAAGCCTCCTAACTCACCCACTCGTCCCTCAAGTCCAAAGCCTCCTAACTCACCCACTCGTCCCTCAAGTCCAAAGCCGCGTAACTCACTCACTCGTCCCTCAAGTCCAAAGCCTCCTAACTCACCCACTCGTCCCTCAAGTCCAAAGCCTCCTAACTCACCCACTCGTCCCTCAAGTCCAAAGCCTCCTAACTCACCCACTCGTCCCTCAAGTCCAAAGCCTCCTAACTCACCCACTCGTCCCTCAAGTCCAAAGCCTCCTAACTCACACACTCGTCCCTCAAGTCCAAAGCCTCCTAACTCACACACTCGTCCCTCAAGTCCAAAGCCTCCTAACTCACCCACTCGTCCAAAGCCTCCTAACTCACCCACTCGTACAAAGCCTCCTAACTCACCCACTCATCCCTCAAGTCCAAAGCCTCCTAACTCACCCACTCGTCCCTCAAGTCCAAAGCCTCCTAACTCACTCACTCGTCCCTCAAGTCCAAAGCCTCCTAACTCACCCACTCGTCCCTCAAGTCCAAAGCCTCCTAACTCACCCACTGGTCCCTCAAGTCCAAAGCCTCCTAACTCACCCACTCGTCCCTCAAGTCCAAAGCCTCCTAACTCACTCACTCACTCGTCCCTCTAGTCCAAAGCCTCCTCACTCACTCACTCACTCGTCCCTCAAGTCCAAAGCCTCCTAACTCACTCACGCGTCCAAAGCCTCCTAACTCACTCACTCGTCCCTCAAGTCCAAAGCCTCCTAACTCACTCACGCGTCCAAAGCCTCCTAACTCACTCACGCGTCCAAAGCCTCCTAACTCACTCACCCGTCCAAAGCCTCCTAAATCACTCACTCGTCCAAAGCCTCCTAACTCACTCACTCATCCCTCAAGTCCAAAGCCTCCTAACTCACTCACTCGTCCCTCAAGTCTGAAGCCTCCTAACTCACTCACTCGTCCCTCAAGTCCGAAGCCTCCTAACTCACTCACTCGTCGGTTAAGTCCAAAGCCTCCTAACTCACTCACTCGTCCCTCAAGTCCAAAGCCTCCTAACTCACTCACTCGTCCCTCAAGTCCAAAGCCTCCTAACTCACCCACTCGTCCAAAGCCTCCTAACTCACCCACTCGTACAAAGCCTCCTAACTCACCCACTCATCCCTCAAGTCCAAAGCCTCCTAACTCACCCACTCGTCCCTCAAGTCCAAAGCCTCCTAACTCACCCACTCGTCCCTCAAGTCCAAAGCCTCCTAACTCACCCACTCGTCCCTCAAGTCCAAAGCCTCCTAACTCACCCACTCGTCCCTCAAGTCCAAAGCCTCCTAACTCACCCACTCGTCCCTCAAGTCCAAAGCCTCCTAACTCACCCACTCGTCCCTCAAGTCCAAAGCCTCCTAACTCACCCACTCGTCCCTCAAGTCCAAAGCCTCCTAACTCACCCACTCGTCCCTCAAGTCCAAAGCCTCCTAACTCACCCACTCGTCCCTCAAGTCCAAAGCCTCCTAACTCACCCACTCGTCCCTCAAGTCCAAAGCCTCCTAACTCACCCACTCGTCCCTCAAGTCCAAAGCCTCCTAACTCACCCACTCGTCCCTCAAGTCCAAAGCCTCCTAACTCACCCACTCGTCCCTCAATTCCAAAGCCTCCTAACTCACCCACTCGTCCCTCAAGTCCAAAGCCTCCTAACTCACCCACTCGTCCCTAAAGTCCAAAGCCTCCTAACTCACCCACTCGTCCCTCAAGTCCAAAGCCTCCTAACTCACCCACTCGTCCCTCAAGTCCAAAGCCTCCTAACTCACCCACTCGTCCCTCAAGTCCAAAGCCTCCTAACTCACCCACTCGTCCCTCAAGTCCAAAGCCTCCTAACTCACACACTCGTCCCTCAAGTCCAAAGCCTCCTAACTCACACACTCGTCCCTCAAGTCCAAAGCCTCCTAACACACACACTCGTCCCTCATGTCCAAAGCCTCCTAACTCACACACTCGTCCCTCAAGTCCAAAGCCTCCTAACTCACCCACTCGTCCAAAGCCTCCTAACTCACCCACTTGTCCAAAGCCTCCTAACTCACCCACTCGTCCCTCAAGTCCAAAGCCTCCTAACTCACCCACTCGTCCCTCAAGTCCAAAGCCTCCTAACTCACCCACTCGTCCAAAGTCTCCTAACTCACTCACTCGTCCAAAGCCTCCTAACTCACCCACTCGTCCCTCAAGTCCAAAGCCTCCTAACTCACCCACTCGTCCAAAGCCTCCTAACTCACCCACTCGTCCAAAGCCTCCTAACTCACCCACTCGTCCCTCAAGTCCAAAGCCTCCTAACTCACCCACTCGTCCCTCAAGTCCAAAGCCTCCTAACTCACCCACTCGTCCAAAGCCTCCTAACTCACCCACTCGTCCCTCAAGTCCAAAGCCTTCTAACTCACCCACTCGTCCCTCAAGTCCAAAGCCTCCTAACTCACCCACTCGTCCCTCAAGTCCAAAGCCTCCTAACTCACCCACTCGTCCCTCAAGTCCAAAGCCTCCTAACTCCCCCACTCGTCCCTCAAGTCC
Organism: Coccyzus lansbergi; assembly: GCA_033558105.1. Lineage (NCBI taxonomy): Eukaryota > Metazoa > Chordata > Aves > Cuculiformes > Coccyzidae > Coccyzus > Coccyzus lansbergi. Next base: position 215,433 of record JAUMJK010001121.1, read on the forward strand.
AAAGCCTCCTAACTCACCCACTCGTCCCTCAAGTCCAAAGCCTCCTAACTCACCCAATCGTCCCTCAAGTCCAAAGCCTCCTAACTCACACACTCGTCCCTCAAGTCCAAAGCCTCCTAACTCACACACTCGTCCCTCAAGTCCAAAGCCTCCTAACTCACACACTCGTCCCTCAAGTCCAAAGCCTCCTAACTCACACACTCGTCCCTCAATTCCAAAGCCTCCTAACTCACACACTCGTCCCTCAAGTCCAAAGCCTCCTAACTCACACACTCGTCCCTCAAGTCCAAAGCCTCCTAACTCACCCACTCGTCCAAAGCCTCCTAACTCACCCAGTCGTCCAAAGCCTCCTAACTCACCCACTCGTCCCTCAAGTCCAAAGCCTCCTAACTCACCCACTCGTCCCTAAAGTCCAAAGCCTCCTAACTCACCCACTCGTCCCTCAAGTCCAAAGCCTCCTAACTCACCCACTCGTCCCTCAAGTCCAAAGCCTCCTAACTCACCCACTCGTCCCTCAAGTCCAAAGCCTCCTAACTCACCCACTCGTCCCTCAAGTCCAAAGCCTCCTAACTCACCCACTCGTCCCTCAAGTCCAAAGCCTCCTAACTCACCCACTCGTCCCTCAAGTCCAAAGCCTCCTAACTCACCCACTCGTCCCTCAAGTCCAAAGCCGCCTAACTCACTCTCTCGTCCCTCAAGTCCAAAGCCTCCTAACTCACCCACTCGTCCCTCAAGTCTAAAGCCTCCTAACTCACCCACTCGTCCCTCAAGTCCAAAGCCTCCTAACTCACCCACTCGTCCCTCAAGTCCAAAGCCTCCTAACTCACCCACTCGTCCCTCAAGTCCAAAGCCTCCTAACTCACCCACTCGTACCTCAAGTCCAAAGCCTCCTAACTCACTCACTCGTCCCTCAAGTCTGAAGCCTCCTAACTCACTCACTCGTCCCTCAAGTCCAAAGCCTCCTAACTCACTCACTCGTCCGTCAAGTCCAAAGCCTCCTAACTCACTCACTCGTCCCTCAAGTCCAAAGCCTCCTAACTCACTCACTCGTCCGTCAAGTCCAAAGCCTCCTAACTCACTCACTCGTCCCTCAAGTCCAAAGCCTCCTAACTCACTCACTCGTCCCTCAAGTCCAAAGCCTCCTAACTCACCCACTCGTCCCTCAAGTCCAAAGCCTCCTAACTCACCCACTCGTCCCTCAAGTCCAAAGCCTCCTAACTCAACCACTCGTCCCTCAAGTCCAAAGCCTCCTAACTCACACACTCGTCCCTCAAGTCCAAAGCCTCCTAACTCACACACTCGTCCCTCAAGTCCAAAGCCTCCTAACTCACCCACTCGTCCAAAGCCTCCTAACTCACCCACTCGTACAAAGCCTCCTAACTCACCCACTCAACCCTCAAGTCCAAAGCCTCCTAACTCACCCACTCGTCCCTCAAGTCCAAAGCCTCCTAACTCACCCACTCGTCCCTCAAGTCCAAAGCCTCCTAACTCACCCACTCGTCCCTCAAGTCCAAAGCCTCCTAACTCACCCACTGGTCCCTCAGGTCCAAAGCCTCCTAACTCACCCACTCGTCCCTCAAGTCCAAAGCCTCCTAACTCACTCACTCACTCGTCCCTCTAGTCCAAAGCCTCCTCACTCACTCACTCACTCGTCCCTCAAGTCCAAAGCCTCCTAACTCACTCACGCGTCCAAAGCCTCCTAACTCACTCACTCGTCCCTCAAGTCCAAAGCCTCCTAACTCACTCACGCGTCCAAAGCCTCCTAACTCACTCACGCGTCCAAAGCCTCCTAACTCACTCACCCGTCCAAAGCCTCCTAACTCACTCACTCGTCCAAAGCCTCCTAACTCACTCACTCGTCCAAAGCCTCCTAACTCACACACTCGTCCCTCAAGTCCAAAGCCTCCTAACTCACCCACTCGTCCAAAGCCTCCTAACTCACCCACTCGTACAAAGCCTCCTAACTCACCCACTCATCCCTCAAGTCCAAAGCCTCCTAACTCACCCACTCGTCCCTCAAGTCCAAAGCCTCCTAACTCACCCACTCGTCCCTCAAGTCCAAAGCCTCCTAACTCACCCACTCGTCCCTCAAGTCCAAAGCCTCCTAACTCACCCACTCGTCCCTCAAGTCCAAAGCCTCCTAACTCACCCACTCGTCCCTCAAGTCCAAAGCCTCCTAACTCACCCACTCGTCCCTCAAGTCCAAAGCCTCCTAACTCACCCACTCGTCCCTCAAGTCCAAAGCCTCCTAACTCACCCACTCGTCCCTCAAGTCCAAAGCCTCCTAACTCACCCACTCGTCCCTCAAGTCCAAAGCCTCCTAACTCACCCACTCGTCCCTCAAGTCCAAAGCCTCCTAACTCACCCACTCGTCCCTCAAGTCCAAAGCCTCCTAACTCACCCACTCGTCCCTCAAGTCCAAAGCCTCCTAACTCACCCACTCGTCCCTCAAGTCCAAAGCCTCCTAACTCACCCACTCGTCCCTCAAGTCCAAAGCCTCCTAACTCACCCACTCGTCCCTCAAGTCCAAAGCCTCCTAACTCACCCACTCGTCCCTCAAGTCCAAAGCCTCCTAACTCACCCACTCATCCCTCAAGTCCAAAGCCTCCTAACTCACCCACTCGTCCCTCAAGTCCAAAGCCTCCTAACTCACTCACTCGTCCCTCAAGTCCAAAGCCTAACTCACTCACTCGTCCCTCAAGTCCAAAGCCTTCTAACTCACTCACTAGTCCAAAGCCTCCTAACTCACTCACTCCTCCAAAGCCTCCTAACTCACTCACTCACTCGTCCCTCAAGTCCAAAGCCTCCTAACTCACTCACTCACTCGTCCCTCAAGTCCAAAGCCTCCTAAATCACTCACTCACTCGTCCCTCAAGTCCAAATCCTCCTAACTCACTCACTCACTCGTGCCTCAAGTCCAAAGCCTCCTAACTCACTCACTCACTCGTCCCTGAAGTCCAAAGCCTCCTAACTCACTCACTCACTCGTCCCTTAAGTCCAAAGCCTCCTAACTCACTCACTCACTCGTCCCTTAAGTCCAAAGCCTCCTAACTCACTCACTCGTCCCTCAAGTCCAAAGCCTCCTAACTCACACACTCGTCCCTCAAGTCCAAAGCCTCCTAACTAACACACTCGTCCCTCAAGTCCAAAGCCTCCTAACTCACACACTCGTCCCTCAAGTCCAAAGCCTCCTAACTCACCCACTCGTCCAAAGCCTCCTAACTCACCCACTCGTACAAAGCCTCCTAACTCACCCACTCATCCCTCAAGTCCAAAGCCTCCTAACTCACCCACTCGTCCCTCAAGTCCAAAGCCTCCTAACTCACCCATCTCGTCCCTCAAGTCCAAAGCCTCCTAACTCACCCACTCGTCCCTCAAGTCCAAAGCCTCCTAACTCACCCACTCGTCCCTCAAGTCCAAAGCCTCCTAACTCACCCACTCGTCCCTCAAGTCCAAAGCCTCCTAACTCACCCACTCGTCCCTCAAGTCCAAAGCCTCCTAACTCACCCACTCGTCCCTCAAGTCCAAAGCCTCCTAACTCACCCACTCGTCCCTCAAGTCCAAAGCCTCCTAACTCACCCACTCGTCCCTCAAGTCCAAAGCCTCCTAACTCACCCACTCGTCCCTCAAGTCCAAAGCCTCCTAACTCACCCACTCGTCCCTCAAGTCCAAAGCCTCCTAACTCACCCACTCGTCCCTCAAGTCCAAAGCCTCCTAACTCACCCACTCGTCCCTCAAGTCCAAAGCCTCCTAACTCACCCACTCGTCCCTCAAGTCCAAAGCCTCCTAACTCACCCACTCGTCCCTCAAGTCCAAAGCCTCCTAACTCACCCACTCGTCCCTCAAGTCCAAAGCCTCCTAACTCACCCACTCGTCCCTCAAGTCCAAAGCCTCCTAACTCACCCACTCGTCCCTCAAGTCCAAAGCCTCCTAACTCACCCACTCGTCCCTCAAGTCCAAAGCCTCCTAACTCACCCACTCGTCCCTCAAGTCCAAAGCCTCCTAACTCACCCACTCGTCCCTCAAGTCCAAAGCCTCCTAACTCACCCACTCGTCCCTCAAGTCCAAAGCCTCCTAACTCACCCACTCGTCCCTCAAGTCCAAAGCCTCCTAACTCACCCACTCGTCCCTCAAGTCCAAAGCCTCCTAACTCACCCACTCGTCCCTCAAGTCCAAAGCCTCCTAACTCACCCACTCGTCCCTCAAGTCCAAAGCCTCCTAACTCACCCACTCGTCCCTCAAGTCCAAAGCCTCCTAACTCACCCACTCGTCCCTCAAGTCCAAAGCCTCCTAACTCACCCACTCGTCCCTCAAGTCCAAAGCCTCCTAACTCACCCACTCGTCCCTCAAGTCCAAAGCCTCCTAACTCACCCACTCGTCCCTCAAGTCCAAAGCCTCCTAACTCACCCACTCGTCCCTCAAGTCCAAAGCCTCCTAACTCACCCACTCGTCCCTCAAGTCCAAAGCCTCCTAACTCACCCACTCGTCCCTCAAGTCCAAAGCCTCCTAACTCACCCACGTCAGTCAAGCCTCTACCCACTCGTCCCTCAAGTCCAAAGCCTCCTAACTCACCCACTCGTCCCTCAAGTCCAAAGCCTCCTAACTCACCCACTCGTCCCTCAAGTCCAAAGCCTCCTAACTCACCCACTCGTCCCTCAAGTCCAAAGCCTCCTAACTCACCCACTCGTCCCTCAAGTCCAAAGCCTCCTAACTCACCCACTCGTCCCTCAAGTCCAAAGCCTCCTAACTCACCCACTCGTCCCTCAAGTCCAAAGCCTCCTAACTCACCCACTCGTCCCTCAAGTCCAAAGCCTCCTAACTCACCCACTCGTCCCTCAAGTCCAAAGCCTCCTAACTCACCCACTCGTCCCCTCAAGTCCAAAGCCTCCTAACTCACCCACTCGTCCCCTCAAGTCCAAAGCCTCCTAACTCACCCACTCGTCCCTCAAGTCCAAAGCCTCCTAACTCACCCACTCGTCCCTCAAGTCCAAAGCCTCCTAACTCACCCACTCGTCCCTCAAGTCCAAAGCCTCCTAACTCACCCACTCGTCCCTCAAGTCCAAAGCCTCCTAACTCACCCACTCGTCCCTCAAGTCCAAAGCCTCCTAACTCACCCACTCGCCCCTCAAGTCCAAAGCCTCCTAACTCACCCACTCGCCCCTCAACTCCAAAGCCTCCTAACTCACCCACTCGCCCCTCAACTCCAAAGCCTCCTAACTCACTCACTCGTCCCTCAAGTCCAAAGCCTCCTAACTCACTCACTCGTCCCTCAAGTCCAAAGCCTCCTAACTCACTCACTCGTCCCTCAAGTCCAAAGCCTCCTAACTCACTCACTCGTCCCTCAAGTCCAAAGCCTCCTAACTCACTCACTCGTCCCTCAAGTCCAAAGCCTCCTAACTCACTCACTCGTCCCTCAAGTCCAAAGCCTCCTAACTCACTCACTCGTCCAAAGCCTCCTAATTCACTCACTCGTCCCTCAAGTCCAAAGCCTCCTAATTCACTCACTCGTCCCTCAAGTCCAAAGCCTCCTAACTCACCCACTCGTCCCTCAAGTCCAAAGCCTCCTAACTCACTCACTCGTCCCTCAAGTCCAAAGCCTCCTAACTCACTCACTCGTCCCTCAAGTCCAAAGCCTCCTAACTCACTCACTCGTCCCTCAAGTCCAAAGCCTCCTAACTCACTCACTCGTCCCTCAAGTCCGAAGCCTCCTAACTCACTCACTCGTCCCTCAAGTCCGAAGCCTCCTAACTCACTCACTCGTCCCTCAAGTCCGAAGCCTCCTAACTCACTCACTCGTCCCTCAAGTCCGAAGCCTCCTAACTCACTCACTAGTCCAAAGCCTCCTAACTCACTCACTCGTCCAAAGCCTCCTAACTCACTCACTCACTCGTCCCTCAAGTCCAAAGCCTCCTAACTCACACACTCGTCCCTCAAGTCCAAAGCCTCCTAACTAACACACTCGTCCCTCAAGTCCAAAGCCTCCTAACTCACACACTCGTCCCTCAAGTCCAAAGCCTCCTAACTCACCCACTCGTCCAAAGCCTCCTAACTCACCCACTCGTACAAAGCCTCCTAACTCACCCACTCATCCCTCAAGTACAAAGCCTCCTAACTCACCCACTCGTCCCTCAAGTCCAAAGCCTCCTAACTCACCCACTCGTCCCTCAACTCCAAAGCCTCCTAACTCACCCACTCGTCCCTCAAGTCCAAAGCCTCCTAACTCACCCACTCGTCCCTCAAGTCCAAAGCCTCCTAACTCACCCACTCGTCCCTCAAGTCCAAAGCCTCCTAACTCACCCACTCGTCCCTCAAGTCCAAAGCCTCCTAACTCACCCACTCGTCCCTCAAGTCCAAAGCCTCCTAACTCACCCACTCGTCCCTCAAGTCCAAAGCCTCCTAACTCACCCACTCGTCCCTCAAGTCCAAAGCCTCCTAACTCACCCACTCGTCCCTCAAGTCCAAAGCCTCCTAACTCACCCACTCGTCCCTCAAGTCCAAAGCCTCCTAACTCACCCACTCGTCCCTCAAGTCCAAAGACTCCTAACTAACCCACTCGTCCCTCAAGTCCAAAGCCTCCTAACTCACCCACTCGTCCCTCAAGTCCAAAGCCTCCTAACTCACCCACTCGTCCCTCAAGTCCAAAGCCTCCTAACTCACCCACTCGTCCCTCAAGTCCAAAGCCTCCTAACTCACCCACTCGTCCCTCAAGTCCAAAGCCTCCTAACTCACCCACTCGTCCCTCAAGTCCAAAGCCTCCTAACTCACCCACTCGTCCCTCAAGTCCAAAGCCTCCTAACTCACCCACTCGTCCCTCAAGTCCAAAGCCTCCTAACTCACCCACTCGTCCCTCAAGTCCAAAGCCTCCTAACTCACCCACTCGTCCCTCAAGTCCAAAGCCTCCTAACTCACCCACTCGCCCCTCAAGTCCAAAGCCTCCTAACTCACCCACTCGTCCCTCAAGTCCAAAGCCTCCTAACTCACTCACTCGTCCCTCAAGTCCAAAGCCTCCTAACTCACTCACTCGTCCCTCAAGTCCAAAGCCTCCTAACTCACTCACTCGTCCCTCAAGTCCAAAGCCTCCTAACTCACTCACTCGTCCCTCAAGTCCAAAGCCTCCTAACTCACTCACTCGTCCCTCAAGTCCAAAGCCTCCTAACTCACTCACTCGTCCAAAGCCTCCTAATACACTCACTCGTCCCTCAAGTCCAAAGCCTCCTAATTCACTCACTCGTCCCTCAAGTCCAAAGCCTCCTAACTCACCCACTCGTCCCTCAAGTCCAAAGCCTCCTAACTCACTCACTCGTCCCTCAAGTCCAAAGCCTCCTAACTCACTCACTCGTCCCTCAAGTCCAAAGCCTCCTAACTCACTCACTCGTCCCTCAAGTCCAAAGCCTCCTAACTCACTCACTCGTCCCTCAAGTCCGAAGCCTCCTAACTCACTCACTCGTCCCTCAAGTCCGAAGCCTCCTAACTCACTCACTCGTCCCTCAAGTCCGAAGCCTCCTAACTCACTCACTCGTCCCTCAAGTCCAAAGCCTCCTAACTCACTCACTCGTCCCTCAAGTCCAAAGCCTCCTAACTCACTCACTCGTCCAAAGCCTCCTAATTCACTCACTCGTCCCTCAAGTCCAAAGCCTCCTAATTCACTCACTCGTCCCTCAAGTCCAAAGCCTCCTAACTCACCCACTCGTCCCTCAAGTCCAAAGCCTCCTAACTCACTCACTCGTCCCTCAAGTCCGAAGCCTCCTAACTCACTCACTCGTCCCTCAAGTCCGAAGCCTCCTAACTCACTCACTAGTCCAAAGCCTCCTAACTCACTCACTCGTCCAAAGCCTCCTAACTCACTCACTCACTCGTCCCTCAAGTCCAAAGCCTCCTAACTCACACACTCGTCCCTCAAGTCCAAAGCCTCCTAACTAACACACTCGTCCCTCAAGTCCAAAGCCTCCTAACTCACACACTCGTCCCTCAAGTCCAAAGCCTCCTAACTCACCCACTCGTCCAAAGCCTCCTAACTCACCCACTCGTACAAAGCCTCCTAACTCACCCACTCATCCCTCAAGTCCAAAGCCTCCTAACTCACCCACTCGTCCCTCAAGTCCAAAGCCTCCTAACTCACCCACTCGTCCCTCAACTCCAAAGCCTCCTAACTCACCCACTCGTCCCTCAACTCCAAAGCCTCCTAACTCACCCACTCGTCCCTCAAGTCCAAAGCCTCCTAACTCACCCACTCGTCCCTCAAGTCCAAAGCCTCCTAACTCACCCACTCGTCCCTCAAGTCCAAAGCCTCCTAACTCACCCACTCGTCCCTCAAGTCCAAAGCCTCCTAACTCACCCACTCGTCCCTCAAGTCCAAAGCCTCCTAACTCACCCACTCGTCCCTCAAGTCCAAAGCCTCCTAACTCACCCACTCGTCCCTCAAGTCCAAAGCCTCCTAACTCACCCACTCGTCCCTCAAGTCCAAAGCCTCCTAACTCACCCACTCGTCCCTCAAGTCCAAAGACTCCTAACTCACCCACTCGTCCCTCAAGTCCAAAGCCTCCTAACTCACCCACTCGTCCCTCAAGTCCAAAGCCTCCTAACTCACCCACTCGTCCCTCAAGTCCAAAGCCTCCTAACTCACCCACTCGTCCCTCAAGTCCAAAGCCTCCTAACTCACCCACTCGTCCCTCAAGTCCAAAGCCTCCTAACTCACCCACTCGTCCCTCAAGTCCAAAGCCTCCTAACTCACCCACTCGTCCCTCAAGTCCAAAGCCTCCTAACTCACCCACTCGTCCCTCAAGTCCAAAGCCTCCTAACTCACCCACTCGTCCCTCAAGTCCAAAGCCTCCTAACTCACCCACTCGTCCCTCAAGTCCAAAGCCTCCTAACTCACCCACTCGTCCCTCAAGTCCAAAGCCTCCTAACTCACCCACTCGTCCCTCAAGTCCAAAGCCTCCTAACTCACCCACTCGTCCCTCAAGTCCAAAGCCTCCTAACTCACCCACTCGTCCCTCAAGTCCAAAGCCTCCTAACTCACCCACTCGTCCCTCAAGTCCAAAGCCTCCTAACTCACCCACTCGTCCCTCAAGTCCAAAGCCTCCTAACTCACCCACTCGTCCCTCAAGTCCAAAGCCTCCTAACTCACCCACTCGTCCCTCAAGTCCAAAGCCTCCTAACTCACCCACTCGTCCCTCAAGTCCAAAGCCTCCTAACTCACCCACTCGTCCCTCAAGTCCAAAGCCTCCTAACTCACCCACTCGTCCCTCAAGTCCAAAGCCTCCTAACTCACCCACTCGTCCCTCAAGTCCAAAGCCTCCTAACTCACCCACTCGTCCCTCAAGTCCAAAGCCTCCTAACTCACCCACTCGTCCCTCAAGTCCAAAGCCTCCTAACTCACCCACTCGTCCCTCAAGTCCAAAGCCTCCTAACTGACCCACTCGTCCCTCAAGTCCAAAGCCTCCTAACTCACCCACTCGCCCCTCAAGTCCAAAGCCTCCTAACTCACCCACTCGTCCCTCAAGTCCAAAGCCTCCTAACTCACTCACTCGTCCCTCAAGTCCAAAGCCTCCTAACTCACTCACTCGTCCCTCAAGTCCAAAGCCTCCTAACTCACTCACTCGTCCCTCAAGTCCAAAGCCTCCTAACTCACCCACTCGTCCCTCAAGTCCAAAGCCTCCTAACTCACCCACTAGTCCCTCAAGTCCAAAGCCTCCTAACTCACCCACTCGTCCCTCAAGTCCAAAGCCTCCTAACACACCCACTCGCCCCTCAAGTCCAAAGCCTCCTAACTCACCCACTCGCCCCTCAAGTCCAAAGCCTCCTAACTCACCCACTCGTCCCTCAAGTCCAAAGCCCCCTAACTCACCCACTCGCCCCTCAAGTCCAAAGCCCCCTAAATCACCCACTCGTCCCTCAAGTCCAAAGCCCCCTAACTCACCCACTCGTCCCTCAAGTCCAAAGCCCCCTAACTCACTCACTCGTCCCTCAAGTCCAAAGCCTCCTAACTCACTCACTCGTCCCTCAAGTCCAAAGCCTCCTAACTCACTCACTCGTCCCTCAAGTCCAAAGCCTCCTAACTCACTCACTCGTCCCTCAAGTCCAAAGCCTCCTAACTCACTCACTCGTCCCTCAAGTCCAAAGCCTCCTAACTCACCCACTCGTCCCTCAAGTCCAAAGCCCCCTAAATCACCCACTCGTCCCTCAAGTCCAAAGCCTCCTAACTCACCCACTCGTCCCTCAAGTCCAAAGCCTCCTAACTCACTCACTCGTCCCTCAAGTCCAAAGCCTCCTAACTCACTCACTCGTCCCTCAAGTCCAAAGCCTCCTAACTCACACACTCGTCCCTCAAGTCCAAAGCCTCCTAACTCACTCACTCGTCCCTCAAGTCCAAAGCCTCCTAACTCACTCACTCGTCCCTCAAGTCCAAAGCCTCCTAACTCACTCACTCGTCCCTCAAGTCCAAAGCCTCCTAACTCACTCACTCGTCCCTCAAGTCCAAAGCCTCCTAACTCACTCACTCGTCCCTCAAGTCCGAAGCCTCCTAACTCACTCACTCGTCCCTCAAGTCCGAAGCCTCCTAACTCACTCACTCGTCCCTCAAGTCCGAAGCCTCCTAACTCACTCACTCGTCCCTCAAGTCCGAAGCCTCCTAACTCACTCACTCGTCTCTCAAGTCCGAAGCCTCCTAACTCACTCACTCGTCCCTCAAGTCCGAAGCCTCCTAAATCACTCACTCGTCCCTCAAGTCCGAAGCCTCCTAACTCACTCACTCGTCCCTCAAGTCCGAAGCCTCCTAACTCACTCACTCGTCCCTCAAGTCCGAAGCCTCCTAACTCACTCACTCGTCCCTCAAGTCCGAAGCTTCCTTACTCACTCACTCGTCCCTCAAGTCCGAAGCCTCCTAACTCACTCACTCGTCCCTCAAGTCCGAAGCCTCCTAACTCACTCACTCGTCCCTCAAGTCCGAAGCCTCCTAACTCACTCACTCGTCCCTCAAGTCCGAAGCCTCCTAACTCACTCACTCGTCCCTCAAGTCCGAAGCCTCCTAACTCACTCACTCGTCCCTCAAGTCCGAAGCCTCCTAACTCACTCACTCGTCCCTCAAGTCCGAAGCCTCCTAACTCACTCACTCGTCCCTCAAGTCCAAAGCCTCCTAACTCACTCACTCGTCCCTCAAGTCGAAAACCTCCTAACTCACTCACTCGTCCCTCAAGTCCAAAGCCTCCTAACTCACTCACTCGTCCCTCAAGTCCAAAGCCTCCTAACTCACTCACTCGTCCCTCAAGTCCAAAGCCTCCTAACTCACTCACTCGTCCCTCAAGTCCAAAGCCTCCTAACTCACTCACTCGTCCCTCAAGTCCAAAGCCTCCTAACTCACTCACTCGTCCCTCAAGTCCAAAGCCTCCTAACTCACTCACTCGTCCCTCAAGTCCAAAGCCTCCTAACTCACTCACTCCTCCCTCAAGTCCAAAGCCTCCTAACTCACTCACTCCTCCCTCAAGTCCAAAGCCTCCTAACTCACTCACGCGTCCAAAGCCTCCTAACTCACTCACGCTTCCAAAGCCTCCTAACTCACTCACTCACTCGTCCCTCAAGTCCAAAGCCTCCTAACTCACTCACTCACTCGTCCCTCAAGTCCAAAGCCTCCTAACTCACTCACTCGTCCCTCAAGTCCATAGCCTCCTAACTCACTCACTCGTCCCTCAAGTCCAAAGCCTCCTAACTCACTCACTCGTCCCTCAAGTCCAAAGCCTCCTAACTCACTCACTCGTCCCCCAAGTCCATAGCCTCCTAACTCACTCACTCGTCCCTCAAGTCCAAAGCCTCCTAACTCACTCACTCGTCCCTCAAGTCCAAAGCCTCCTAACTCACTCACTCGTCCCTCAAGTCCAAAGTCTCCTAACTCACTCACTCGTCCCTCAAGTCCAAAGCCTCCTAACTCACTCACTCGTCCAAAGCCTCCTAACTCACTCACTCGTCCAAAACCTCCTAACTCACTCACTCACTCGTCCCTCAAGTCCAAAGCCTCCTAACTCACTCACTCGTCCCTCAAGTCCAAAGCCTCCTAACTCACTCACTCCTCCCTCAAGTCCAAAGCCTCCTAACTCACTCACTCGTCCCTCAAGTCCAAAGCCTCCTAACTCACTCACTCGTCCCTCAAGTCCAAAGCCTCCTAACTCGCTCACTCGTCCCTCAAGTCCAAAGCCTCCTAACTCACTCACTCACTCGTCCCTCAAGTCCAAAGCCTCCTAAATCACTCACTCACTCGTCCCTCAAGTCCAAAGCCTCCTAACTCACTCACTAGTCCAAAGCCTCCTAACTCACTCATTCGTCCAAATCCTCCTAACTCACTCACTCACTCGTCCCTCAAGTCCAAAGCCTCCTAACTCACTCACTCACTCGTCCCTCAAGTCCAAAGCCTCCTAAATCACTCACTCACTCGTCCCTCAAGTCCAAAGCCTCCTAACTCACTCACTCACTCGTGCCTCAAGTCCAAAGCCTCCTAACTCACTCACTCACTCGTCCCTAAAGTCCAAAGCCTCCTAACTCACTCACTCACTCGTCCCTTAAGTCCAAAGCCTCCTAACTCACTCACTCGTCCCTCAAGTCCAAAGCCTCCTAACTCACTCACTCACTCGTCCCTCAAGTCCAAAGCCTCCTAACTCACTCACTCGTCCCTCAAGTCCAAAGCCTCCTAACTCACTCACTCGTCCCTCAAGTCCAAAGCCTCCTAACTCACTCACTCGTCCCTCAAGTCCAAAGCCTCCTAACTCACTCACTCACTCGTCCCTCAAGTCCAAAGCCTCCTCACTCACTCACTCACTCGTCCCTCAAGTCCAAAGCCTCCTCACTCACTCACTCACTCGTCCCTCAAGTCCAAAGCCTCCTCAATCACTCACTCACTCGTCCCTCAAGTCCAAAGCCTCCTCACTCACTCACTCACTCGTCCCTCAATCCAAAGCCTCCTAACTCACTCACTCACTCGTCCCTCAAGTCCAAAGCCTCCTCACTCACTCACTCACTCGTCCCTCAAGTCCAAAGCCTCCTCACTCACTCACTCGTCCCTCAAGTCCAAAGCCTCCTCACTCACCCACTCGTCCCTCAAGTCCCAAGCCTCCTCCCTCACTCACTCACTCACTCACTCGTCCCTCAAGTCCAAAGACTCCTTCCTCACTCACTCACTCACTCGTCCCTCAAGTCCAAAGCCTCCTCCCTCACTCGCTCAGTCACTCACTCGTCCCTCAAGTCCAAAGACTCCTTCCTCACTCACTCACTCACTCACTCGTCCCTCAAGTCCAAAGCCTCCTCCCTCACTCACTCACTCACTCACTCACTCGTCCCTCAAGTCCAAAGACTCCTTCCTCACTCACTCACTCACTCACTCACTCACTCGTCCCTCAAGTCCAAAGCCTCCTCCCTCACTCGCTCACTCACTCACTCGTCCCTCAAGTCCAAAGCCTCCTCCCTCACTCACTCACTCACTCGTCCCTCAAGTCCAAAGCCTCCTCCCTCACTCACTCACTCACTCGTCCCTCAAGTCCAAAGCCTCCTTCCTCACTCAGTCACTCACTCACTCGTCCCTCAAGTCCAAAGCCTCCTCCCTCACTCACTCACTCACTCGTCCCTCAAGTCCAAAGCCTCCTCCCTCCCTCACTCACTCACTCGTCCCTCAAATCCAAAGCCTCCTCCCTCCCTCACTCACTCACTCACTCGTCCCTCAAGTCCAAAGCCTCCTCCCTCCCTCCCTCACTCACTCACTCGTCCCTCAAGTCCAAAGCCTCCTCCCTCCCTCCCTCACTCACTCACTCGTCCCTCAAGTCCAAAGCCTCCTCCCTCCCTCACTCACTCACTCCTCCCTCAAGTCCAAAGCCTCCTCCCTCCCTCACTCACTCACTCCTCCCTCAAGTCCAAAGCCTCCTCCCTCCCTCACTCACTCACTCACTTGTCCCTCAAGTCCAAAGCCTCCTCCCTCCCTCACTCACTCACTCACTCGTCCCTCAAGTCCAAAGCCTCCTCCCTCCCTCACTCACTCACTCACTCGTCCCTCAAGTCCAAAGCCTCCTCCCTCCCTCCCTCACTCACTCAGTCGTCCCTCAAGTCCAAAGCCTCCTCCCTCACTCACTCACTCACTCGTCCCTCAAGTCCAAAGCCTCCTCCCTCACTCACTCACTCACTCGTCCCTCAAGTCCAAAGCCTCCTCTCTCACTCACTCACTCACTCGTCCCTCAAGTCTAAAGCCTCCTCCCTCACTCACTCACTCACTCGTCCCTCAAGTCCAAAGCCTCCTCCCTCCCTCCCTCACTCACTCGTCCCTCTAGTCCAAAGCCTCCTCCCTCACTCACTCACTCACTCGTCCCTCAAGTCCAAAGCCTCCTACCTCACTCACTCACTCACTCGTCCCTCAAGTCCAAAGCCTCCTCCCTCACTCACTCACTCACACGTCCCTCAAGTCCAAAGCCTCCTCCCTCACTCACTCATTCACTCGTCCCTCAAGTCCAAAGCATCCTCCCTCACTCACTCACTCACTCGTCCCTCAAGTCCAAAGCCTCCTAACTCACTCACTCATCCCTCAAGTCAAAAGCCTCCTAACTCACTCACTCGTCCCTCAAGTCCAAAGCCTCCTAACTCACCCACTCGTCCCTCAAGTCCAAAGCCTCCTAACTCACCCACTCGTCCCTCAAGTCCAAAGCCTCCTAACTCACCCACTCGTCCCTCAAGTCCAAAGCCTCCTAACTCACCCACTCGTCCCTCAAGTCCAAAGCCTCCTAACTCACCCACTCGTCCCTCAAGTCCAAAGCCTCCTAACTCACACACTCGTCCCTCAAGTCCAAAGCCTCCTAACTCACCCACTCGTCCCTCAAGTCCAAAGCCTCCTAACTCACCCACTCGTCCCTCAAGTCCAAAGCCTCCTAACTCACCCACTCGTCCCTCAAGTCCAAAGCCTCCTAACTCACCCACTCGTCCCTCAAGTCCAAAGCCTCCTAACTCACCCACTCGTCCCTCAAGTCCAAAGCCTCCTAACTCACCCACTCGTCCCTCAAGTCCAAAGCCTCCTAACTCACCCACTCGTCCCTCAAGTCCAGAGCCTCCTAACTCACCCACACGTCCCTCAAGTCCAGAGCCTCCTAACTCACCCACTCGTCCCTCAAGTCCAAAGCCTCCTAACTCACCCACTCGTCCCTCAAGTCCAAAGCCTCCTAACTTCCTAACTCACCCACTCGTCCCTCAAGTCCAAAGCCTCCTAACTCACCCACTCGTCCCTCAAGTCCAAAGCCTCCAAACTCACGCACTCGTCCCTCAAGTCCAAAGCCTCCTAACTCACGCACTCGTCCCTCAAGTCCAAAGTCTCCTAACTCACACACTCGTCCCTCAAGTCCAAAGCCTCCTAACTCACCCACTCGTCCCTCAAGTCCAAAGCCTCCTAACTCACCCACTCGTCCCTCAAGTCCAAAGCCTCCTAACTCACACACTCGTCCCTCAAGTCCAAAGCCTCCTAACTCACCCACTCGTCCAAAGCCTCCTAACTCACCCACTCGTCCCTCAAGTCCAAAGCCTCCTAACTCACCCACTCGTCCCTAAAGTCCAAAGCCTCCTAACTCACCCACTCGTCCCTCAAGTCCAAAGCCTCCTAACTCACACACTCGTCCCTCAAGTCCAAAGCCTCCTAACTCACACACTCGTCCAAAGTCTCCTAACTCACTCACTCGTCCAAAGCCTCCTAACTCACCCACTCGTCCCTCAAGTACAAAGCCTCCTAACTCACCCACTCGTCCAAAGCCTCCTAACTCACCCACTCGTCCCTCAAGTCCAAAGCCTCCTAACTCACCACTCGTCCCTCAAGTCCAAAGCCTCCTAACTCACCCACTCGTCCAAAGCCTCCTAACTCACCCACTCGTCCCTCAAGTCCAAAGCCTCCTAACTCACCCACTCGTCCCTCAAGTCCAAAGCCTCCTAACTCACCCACTCGTCCCTCAAGTCCAAAGCCTCCTAACTCACCCACTCGTCCCTCAAGTCCAAAGCCTCCTAACTCCCCCACTCGTCCCTCAAGTCCAAAGCCTCCTAACTCACCCACTCGTCCCTCAAGTCCAAAGCCTCCTAACTCACCCACTCGTCCCTCAAGTCCAAAGCCTCCTAACTCACACACTCGTCCCTCAAGTCCAAAGCCTCCTAACTCACCCACTCGTCCCTCAAGTCCAAAGCCTCCTAACTCACCCACTCGTCCCTCAAGTCCAAAGCCTCCTAACTCACCCACTCGTCCCTCAAGTCGAAAGCCTCCTAACTCACCCACTCGTCCCTCAAGTCGAAAGCCTCCTAACTCACACACTCGTCCCTCAAGTCCAAAGCCTCCTAACTCACACACACGTCCCTCAAGTCCAAAGCCTCCTAACTCACCCACTCGTCCCTCAAGTCCAAAGCCTCCTAACTCACCCACTCGTCCAAAGTCTCCTAACTCACCCACTCGTCCAAAGCCTCCTAACTCACCCACTCGTCCCTCAAGTCCAAAGCCTCCTAACTCACCCACTCGTCCAAAGTCTCCTAACTCACCCACTCGTCCAAAGCCTCCTAACTCACCCACTCGTCCAAAGCCTCCTAACTCACCCACTCGTCCCTCAAGTCCAAAGCCTCCTAACTCACCCACTCGTCCCTCAAGTCCAAAGCCTCCTAACTCACCCACTCGTCCCTCAAGTCCAAAGCCTCCTAACTCACCCACTCGTCCCTCAAGTCCAAAGCCTCCTAACTCACCCACTCGTCCCTCAAGTCCAAAGCCTCCTAACTCACCCACTCGTCCCTCAAGTCCAAAGCCTCCTAACTCACCCACTCGTCCCTCAAGTCCAAAGCCTCCTAACTCACCCACTCGTCCCTCAAGTCCAAAGCCTCCTAACTCACCCACTCGTCCCTCAAGTCCAAAGCCTCCTAACTCACCCACTCGTCCCTCAAGTCCAAAGCCTCCTAACTCACCCACTCGTCCCTCAAGTCCAAAGCCTCCTAACTCACCCACTCGTCCCTCAAGTCCAAAGCCTCCTAACTCACCCACTCGTCCCTCAAGTCCAAAGCCTCCTAACTCACCCACTCGTCCCTCAAGTCCAAAGCCTCCTAACTCACCCACTCGTCCCTCAAGTCCAAAGCCTCCTAACTCACCCACTCGTCCCTCAAGTCCAAAGCCTCCTAACTCACCCACTCGTCCCTCAAGTCCAAAGCCTCCTAACTCACACACTCGTCCCTCAAGTCCAAAGCCTGCTAACTCACCCACTCGTCCCTCAAGTCCAAAGCCTCCTAACTCACCCACTCGTCCCTCAAGTCCAAAGCCTCCTAACTCACCCACTCGTCCCTCAAGTCCAAAGCTTCCTAACTCACCCACTCGTCCCTCAAGTCCAAAGCCTCCTAACTCACCCACTCGTCGCTCAAGTCCAAAGCCTCCTAACTCACCCACTCGTCCCTCAAGTCCAAAGCCTCCTAACTCACCCACTCGTCCCTCAAGTCCAAAGCCTCCTAACTCACCCACTCGTCCCTCAAGTCCAAAGCCTCCAAACTCACCCACTCGTCCCTCAAGTCCAAAGCCTCCTAACTCACCCACTCGTCCCTCAAGTCCAAAGCCTCCTAACTCACCCACTCGTCCCTCAAGTCCAAAGCCTCCTAACTCACCCACTCGTCCCTCAAGTCCAAAGCCTCCTAACTCACCCACTCGTCCCTCAAGTCCAAAGCCTCCTAACTCACCCACTCGTCCCTCAAGTCCAAAGCCTCCTAACTCACACACTCGTCCCTCAAGTCCAAAGCCTCCTAACTCACGCACGCGTCCCTCAAGTCCAAAGCCTCCTAACTCACGCACTCGTCCCTCAAGTCCAAAGCCTCCTAAATCACGCACTCGTCCCTCAAGTCCAAAGCCTCCTAACTCACACACTCGTCCCTCAAGTCCAAAGCCTCCTAACTCACACACTCGTCCCTCGTGTCCAAAGCCTCCTAACTCACACACTCGTCCCTCAAGTCCAAAGCCTCCTAACTCACCCACTCGTCCAAAGCCTCCTAACTCACCCACTTGTCCAAAGCCTCCTAACTCACCCACTCGTCCCTCAAGTCCAAAGCCTCCTAACTCACCCACTCGTCCCTCAAGTCCAAAGCCTCCTAACTCACCCACTCGTCCCTCAAGTCCAAAGCCTCCTAACTCACCCACTCGTCCAAAGTCTCCTAACTCACTCACTCGTCCAAAGCCTCCTAACTCACCCACTCGTCCCTCAAGTCCAAAGCCTCCTAACTCACCCACTCGTCCAAAGCCTCCTAACTCACCCACTCGTCCCTCAAGTCCAAAGCCTCCTAACTCACCCACTCGTCCCTCAAGTCCAAAGCCTCCTAACTCACCCACTCGTCCAAAGCCTCCTAACTCACCCACTCGTCCCTCAAGTCCAAAGCCTTCTAACTCACCCACTCGTCCCTCAAGTCCAAAGCCTCCTAACTCACCCACTCGTCCCTCAAGTCCAAAGCCTCCTAACTCACCCACTCGTCCCTCAAGTCCAAAGCCTCCTAACTCCCCGACTCGTCCCTCAAGTCCAAAGCCTCCTAACTCACCCACTCGTCCCTCAAGTCCAAAGCCTCCTAACTCACCCACTCGTCCCTCAAGTCCAAAGCCTCCTAACTCACACACTCGTCCCTCAAGTCCAAAGCCTCCTAACTCACACACTCGTCCCTCAAGTCCAAAGCCTCCTAACTCACACACTCGTCCCTCAAGTCCAAAGCCTCCTAACTCACACACTCGTCCCTCAATTCCAAAGCCTCCTAACTCACACACTCGTCCCTCAAGTCCAAAGCCTCCTAACTCACACACTCGTCCCTCAAGTCCAAAGCCTCCTAACTCACACACTCGTCCCTCAAGTCCAAAGCCTCCTAACTCACACACTCGTCCCTCAAGTCCAAAGCCTCCTAACTCACCCACTCGTCCAAAGCCTCCTAACTCACCCACTCGTACAAAGCCTCCTAACTCACCCACTCATCCCTCAAGTCCAAAGCCTCCTAACTCACCCACTCGTCCCTCAAGTCCAAAACCTCCTAACTCACCCACTCGTCCCTCAAGTCCAAAGCCTCCTAACTCACCCACTCGTCCCTCAAGTCCAAAGCCTCCTAACTCACCCACTGGTCCCTCAAGTCCAAAGCCTCCTAACTCACCCACTCGTCCCTCAAGTCCAAAGCCTCCTAACTCACTCACTCACTCGTCCCTCTAGTCCAAAGCCTCCTCACTCACTCACTCACTCGTCCCTCAAGTCCAAAGCCTCCTAACTCACTCACGCGTCCAAAGCCTCCTAACTCACTCACTCGTCCCTCAAGTCCAAAGCCTCCTAACTCACTCATGCGTCCAAAGCCTCCTAACTCACTCACGCGTCCAAAGCCTCCTAACTCACTCACGCGTCCAAAGCCTCCTAACTCACTCACCCGTCCAAAGCCTCCTAACTCACTCACTCGTCCAAAGCCTCCTAACTCACTCACTCGTCCAAAGCCTCCTAACTCACTCACTCATCCCTCAAGTCCAAAGCCTCCGAACTCACTCACTCGTCCCTCAAGTCTGAAGCCTCCTAACTCACTCACTCGTCCCTCAAGTCCAAAGCCTCCTAACTCACTCACTCGTCCGTGAAGTCCAAAGCCTCCTAACTCACTCACTCGTCCCTCAAGTCCAAAGCCTCCTAACACACTCACTCGTCCCTCAAGTCCAAAGCCTCCTAACTCACTCACTCGTCCCTCAAGTCCAAAGCCTCCTAACTCACTCACTCGTCCCTCAAGTCCAAAGCCTCCTAACTCACCCACTCGTCCCTCAAGTCCAAAGTCTCCTAACTCACACACTCGTCCCTCAATTCCAAAGCCTCCTAACTCACACACTCGTCCCTCAAGTCCAAAGCCTCCTAACTCACCCACTCGTCCAAAGCCTCCTAACTCACCCAGTCGTCCAAAGCCTCCTAACTCACCCACTCGTCCCTCAAGTCCAAAGCCTCCTAACTCACCCACTCGTCCCTCAAGTCCAAAGCCTCCTAACTCACCCACTCGTCCCTCAAGTCCAAAGCCTCCTAACTCACCCACTCGTCCCTCAAGTCCAAAGCCTCCTAACTCACCCACTCGTCCCTCAAGTCCAAAGCCTCCTAACTCCCCCACTCGTCCCTCAAGTCCAAAGCCTCCTAACTCACCCACTCGTCCCTCAAGTCCAAAGCCTCCTAACTCACCCACTCGTCCCTCAAGTCCAAAGCCTCCTAACTCACCCACTCGTCCCTCAAGTCCAAAGCCTCCTAACTCACACACTCGTCCCTCAAGTCCAAAGCCTCCTAACTCACACACTCGTCCCTCGTGTCCAAAGCCTCCTAACTCACACACTCGTCCCTCAAGTCCAAAGCCTCCTAACTCACCCACTCGTCCAAAGCCTCCTAACTCACCCACTTGTCCAAAGCCTCCTAACTCACCCACTCGTCCCTCAAGTCCAAAGCCTCCTAACTCACCCACTCGTCCCTCAAGTCCAAAGCCTCCTAACTCACCCACTCGTCCCTCAAGTCCAAAGCCTCCTAACTCACCCACTCGTCCAAAGTCTCCTAACTCACTCACTCGTCCAAAGCCTCCTAACTCACCCACTCGTCCCTCAAGTCCAAAGCCTCCTAACTCACCCACTCGTCCAAAGCCTCCTAACTCACCCACTCGTCCCTCAAGTCCAAAGCCTCCTAACTCACCCACTCGTCCCTCAAGTCCAAAGCCTCCTAACTCACCCACTCGTCCAAAGCCTCCTAACTCACCCACTCGTCCCTCAAGTCCAAAGCCTTCTAACTCACCCACTCGTCCCTCAAGTCCAAAGCCTCCTAACTCACCCACTCGTCCCTCAAGTCCAAAGCCTCCTAACTCACCCACTCGTCCCTCAAGTCCAAAGCCTCCTAACTCCCCGACTCGTCCCTCAA
Source organism: Coccyzus lansbergi (assembly GCA_033558105.1). NCBI lineage: Eukaryota > Metazoa > Chordata > Aves > Cuculiformes > Coccyzidae > Coccyzus > Coccyzus lansbergi. The sequence continues at coordinate 236,330 of JAUMJK010001121.1, forward strand.
GTCCAAAGCCTCCTAACTCACCCACTCGTCCCTCAAGTCCAAAGCCTCCTAACTCACCCACTCGTCCCTCAAGTCCAAAGCCTCCTAACTCACACACTCGTCCCTCAAGTCCAAAGCCTCCTAACTCACACACTCGTCCCTCAAGTCCAAAGCCTCCTAACTCACACACTCGTCCCTCAAGTCCAAAGCCTCCTAACTCACACACTCGTCCCTCAATTCCAAAGCCTCCTAACTCACACACTCGTCCCTCAAGTCCAAAGCCTCCTAACTCACACACTCGTCCCTCAAGTCCAAAGCCTCCTAACTCACACACTCGTCCCTCAAGTCCAAAGCCTCCTAACTCACACACTCGTCCCTCAAGTCCAAAGCCTCCTAACTCACCCACTCGTCCAAAGCCTCCTAACTCACCCACTCGTACAAAGCCTCCTAACTCACCCACTCATCCCTCAAGTCCAAAGCCTCCTAACTCACCCACTCGTCCCTCAAGTCCAAAGCCTCCTAACTCACCCACTCGTCCCTCAAGTCCAAAGCCTCCTAACTCACCCACTCGTCCCTCAAGTCCAAAGCCTCCTAACTCACCCACTGGTCCCTCAAGTCCAAAGCCTCCTAACTCACCCACTCGTCCCTCAAGTCCAAAGCCTCCTAACTCACTCACTCACTCGTCCCTCTAGTCCAAAGCCTCCTCACTCACTCACTCACTCGTCCCTCAAGTCCAAAGCCTCCTAACTCACTCACGCGTCCAAAGCCTCCTAACTCACTCACTCGTCCCTCAAGTCCAAAGCCTCCTAACTCACTCATGCGTCCAAAGCCTCCTAACTCACTCACGCGTCCAAAGCCTCCTAACTCACTCACGCGTCCAAAGCCTCCTAACTCACTCACCCGTCCAAAGCCTCCTAACTCACTCACTCGTCCAAAGCCTCCTAACTCACTCACTCGTCCAAAGCCTCCTAACTCACTCACTCATCCCTCAAGTCCAAAGCCTCCGAACTCACTCACTCGTCCCTCAAGTCTGAAGCCTCCTAACTCACTCACTCGTCCCTCAAGTCCAAAGCCTCCTAACTCACTCACTCGTCCGTGAAGTCCAAAGCCTCCTAACTCACTCACTCGTCCCTCAAGTCCAAAGCCTCCTAACACACTCACTCGTCCCTCAAGTCCAAAGCCTCCTAACTCACTCACTCGTCCCTCAAGTCCAAAGCCTCCTAACTCACTCACTCGTCCCTCAAGTCCAAAGCCTCCTAACTCACCCACTCGTCCCTCAAGTCCAAAGTCTCCTAACTCACACACTCGTCCCTCAATTCCAAAGCCTCCTAACTCACCCACTCGTCCCTCAAGTCCAAAGCCTCCTAACTCACCCACTCGTCCAAAGCCTCCTAACTCACCCAGTCGTCCAAAGCCTCCTAACTCACCCACTCGTCCCTCAAGTCCAAAGCCTCCTAACTCACCCACTCGTCCCTCAAGTCCAAAGCCTCCTAACTCACCCACTCGTCCCTCAAGTCCAAAGCCTCCTAACTCACCCACTCGTCCCTCAAGTCCAAAGCCTCCTAACTCACCCACTCGTCCCTCAAGTCCAAAGCCTCCTAACTCCCCCACTCGTCCCTCAAGTCCAAAGCCTCCTAACTCACCCACTCGTCCCTCAAGTCCAAAGCCTCCTAACTCACCCACTCGTCCCTCAAGTCCAAAGCCTCCTAACTCACCCACTCGTCCCTCAAGTCCAAAGCCGCCTAACTCACTCACTCGTCCCTCAAGTCCAAAGCCTCCTAACTCACCCACTCGTCCCTCAAGTCCAAAGCCTCCTAACTCACCCACTCGTCCCTCAAGTCCAAAGCCTCCTAACTCACCCACTCGTCCCTCAAGTCCAAAGCCTCCTAACTCACCCACTCGTCCCTCAAGTCCAAAGCCTCCTAACTCACCCACTCGTCCCTCAAGTCCAAAGCCTCCTAACTCACACACTCGTCCCTCAAGTCCAAAGCCTCCTAACTCACACACTCGTCCCTCAAGTCCAAAGCCTCCTAACTCACACACTCGTCCAAAGCCTCCTAACTCACCCACTCATCCCTCAAGTCCAAAGCCTCCTAACTCACCCACTCGTCCCTCAAGTCCAAAGCCTCCTAACTCACCCACTCGTCCCTCAAGTCCAAAGCCTCCTAACTCACCCACTCGTCCCTCAAGTCCAAAGCCTCCTAACTCACCCACTCGTCCCTCAAGTCCAAAGCCTCCTAACTCACCCACTGGTCCCTCAAGTCCAAACCCTCCTAACTCACACACTCGTCCCTCAAGTCCAAAGCCTCCTAACTCACCCACTCGTCCCTCAAGTCCAAAGCCTCCTAACTCACCCACTCGTCCCTCAAGTCCAAAGCCTCCTAACTCGCCCACTCGTCCCTCAAGTCCAAAGCCTCCTAACTCGCCCACTCGTCCCTCAAGTCCAAAGCCTCCTAACTCACCCACTCGTCCCTCAAGTCCAAAGCCTCCTAACTCACCCACTCGTCCCTCAAGTCCAAAGCCTCCTAACTCACCCACTCGTCCCTCAAGTCCAAAGCCTCCTAACTCACCCACTCGTCCCTCAAGTCCAAAGCCTCCTAACTCACCCACTCGTCCCTCAAGTCCAAAGCCTCCTAACTCACCCACTCGTCCCTCAAGTCCAAAGCCTCCTAACTCCCCGACTCGTCCCTCAAGTCCAATGCCTCCTAACTCACCCACTCGTCCCTCAAGTCCAAAGCCTCCTAACTCACCCACTCGTCCCTCAAGTCCAAAGCCTCCTAACTCACCCACTCGTCCCTCAAGTCCAAAGCCTCCTAACTCACCCACTCGTCCCTCAAGTCCAAAGCCTCCTAACTCACCCACTCGTCCCTCAAGTCCAAAGCCTCCTAACTCACCCATTCGTCCCTCAAGTCCAAAGCCTCCTAACTCACTCACTCGTCCCTCAAGTCCAAAGCCTCCTAACTCACCCACTCGTCCCTCAAGTCCAAAGCCTCCTAACTCACCCACTCGTCCCTCAAGTCCAAAGCCTCCTAACTCACCCACTCGTCCCTCAAGTCCAAAGCCTCCTAACTCACTCACTCGTCCCTCAAGTCCAAAGCCTCCTAACTCACTCACTCGTCCCTCAAGTCCAAAGCCTCCTAACTCACTCACTAGTCCAAAGCCTCCTAACTCACTCACTCGTCCAAAGCCTCCTAACTCACTCACTCACTCGTCCCTCAAGTCCAAAGCCTCCTAACTCACTCACTCACTCGTGCCTCAAGTCCAAAGCCTCCTAACTCACTCACTCACTCGTCCCTGAAGTCCAAAGCCTCCTAACTCACTCACTCACTCGTCCCTTAAGTCCAAAGCCTCCTAACTCACTCACTCGTCCCTCAAGTCCAAAGCCTCCTAACTCACTCACTCGTCCCTCAAGTCCAAAGCCTCCTAACTCACTCACTCGTCCCTCAAGTCCAAAGCCTCCTAACTCACTCACTCGTCCCTCAAGTCCAAAGCCTCCTAACTCACTCACTCACTTGTCCCTCAAGTCCAAAGCCTCCTCACTCACTCACTCACTCGTCCCTCAAGTCCAAAGCCTCCTCACTCACTCACTCACTCGTCCCTCAAGTCCAAAGCCTCCTCACTCACTCACTCACTCGTCCCTCAATTCCAAAGCCTCCTCACTCACTCACTCACTCGTCCCTCTAGTCCAAAGCCTCCTCACTCACTCACTCACTCGTCCCTCAAGTCCAAAGCCTCCTAACTCACTCACGCGTCCAAAGCCTCCTAACTCACTCACTCGTCCCTCAAGTCCAAAGCCTCCTAACTCACTCACGCGTCCAAAGCCTCCTAACTCACTCACGCGTCCAAAGCCTCCTAACTCACTCACGCGTCCAAAGCCTCCTAACTCACTCACCCGTCCAAAGCCTCCTAACTCACTCACTCGTCCAAAGCCTCCTAACTCACTCACTCGTCCCTCAAGTCCAAAGCCTCCTAACTCACTCACTCGTCCCTCAAGTCCAAAGCCTCCTAACTCACTCACTCCTCCCTCAAGTCCGAAGCCTCCTAACTCACTCACTCGTCCCTCAAGTCCAAAGCCTCCTAACTCACTCACTCGTCCGTCAAGTCCAAAGCCTCCTAACTCACTCACTCGTCCCTCAAGTCCAAAGCCTCCTAACTCACTCACTCGTCCCTCAAGTCCAAAGCCTCCTAACTCACTCACTCGTCCCTCAAGTCCAAAGCCTCCTAACTCTCTCACTCGTCCCTCAAGTCCAAAGCCTCCTAACTCACCCACTCGTCCCTCAAGTCCAAAGCCTCCTAACTCACCCACTCGTCCCTCAAGTCCAAAGCCTCCTAACTCACCCACTCGTCCCTCAAGTCCAAAGCCTCCTAACTCCCCCAATCGTCCCTCAAGTCCAAAGCCTCCTAACTCACCCACTCGTCCCTCAAGTCCAAAGCCTCCTAACTCACCCACTCGTCCCTCAAGTCCAAAGCCTCCTAACTCACCCACTCGTCCCTCAAGTCCAAAGCCGCCTAACTCACTCACTCGTCCCTCAAGTCCAAAGCCTCCTAACTCACCCACTCGTCCCTCAAGTCCAAAGCCTCCTAACTCACCCACTCGTCCCTCAAGTCCAAAGCCTCCTAACTCACCCACTCGTCCCTCAAGTCCAAAGCCTCCTAACTCACCCACTCGTCCCTCAAGTCCAAAGCCTCCTAACTCACCCACTCGTCCCTCAAGTCCAAAGCCTCCTAACTCACCCACTCGTCCCTCAAGTCCAAAGCCTCCTAACTCACACACTCGTCCCTCAAGTCCAAAGCCTCCTAACTCACACACTCGTCCCTCAAGTCCAAAGCCTCCTAACTCACACACTCGTCCCTCAAGTCCAAAGCCTCCTAACTCACACACTCGTCCAAAGCCTCCTAACTCACCCACTCATCCCTCAAGTCCAAAGCCTCCTAACTCACCCACTCGTCCCTCAAGTCCAAAGCCTCCTAACTCACCCACTCGTCCCTCAAGTCCAAAGCCTCCTAACTCACCCACTCGTCCCTCAAGTCCAAAGCCTCCTAACTCACCCACTGGTCCCTCAAGTCCAAACCCTCCTAACTCACACACTCGTCCCTCAAGTCCAAAGCCTCCTAACTCACCCACTCGTCCCTCAAGTCCAAAGCCTCCTAACTCACCCACTCGTCCCTCAAGTCCAAAGCCTCCTAACTCACCCACTCGTCCCTCAAGTCCAAAGCCTCCTAACTCGCCCACTCGTCCCTCAAGTCCAAAGCCTCCTAACTCACCCACTCGTCCCTCAAGTCCAAAGCCTCCTAACTCACCCACTCGTCCCTCAAGTCCAAAGCCTCCTAACTCACCCACTCGTCCCTCAAGTCCAAAGCCTCCTAACTCACCCACTCGTCCCTCAAGTCCAAAGCCTCCTAACTCACCCACTCGTCCCTCAAGTCCAAAGCCTCCTAACTCACCCACTCGTCCCTCAAGTCCAAAGCCTCCTAACTCCCCGACTCGTCCCTCAAGTCCAATGCCTCCTAACTCACCCACTCGTCCCTCAAGTCCAAAGCCTCCTAACTCACCCACTCGTCCCTCAAGTCCAAAGCCTCCTAACTCACCCACTCGTCCCTCAAGTCCAAAGCCTCCTAACTCACCCACTCGTCCCTCAAGTCCAAAGCCTCCTAACTCACCCACTCGTCCCTCAAGTCCAAAGCCTCCTAACTCACCCACTCGTCCCTCAAGTCCAAAGCCTCCTAACTCACTCACTCGTCCCTCAAGTCCAAAGCCTCCTAACTCACTCACTCGTCCCTCAAGTCCAAAGCCTCCTAACTCACTCACTAGTCCAAAGCCTCCTAACTCACTCACTCGTCCAAAGCCTCCTAACTCACTCACTCACTCGTCCCTCAAGTCCAAAGCCTCCTAAATCACTCACTCACTCGTCCCTCAAGTCCAATGCCTCCTAACTCACCCACTCGTCCCTCAAGTCCAAAGCCTCCTAACTCACCCACTCGTCCCTCAAGTCCAAAGCCTCCTAACTCACCCACTCGTCCCTCAAGTCCAAAGCCTCCTAACTCACCCACTCGTCCCTCAAGTCCAAAGCCTCCTAACTCACCCACTCGTCCCTCAAGTCCAAAGCCTCCTAACTCACCCACTCGTCCCTCAAGTCCAAAGCCTCCTAACTCACTCACTCGTCCCTCAAGTCCAAAGCCTCCTAACTCACTCACTCGTCCCTCAAGTCCAAAGCCTCCTAACTCACTCACTAGTCCAAAGCCTCCTAACTCACTCACTCGTCCAAAGCCTCCTAACTCACTCACTCACTCGTCCCTCAAGTCCAAAGCCTCCTAAATCACTCACTCACTCGTCCCTCAAGTCCAAAGCCTCCTAACTCACTCACTCACTCGTGCCTCAAGTCCAAAGCCTCCTAACTCACTCACTCACTCGTCCCTGAAGTCCAAAGCCTCCTAACTCACTCACTCACTCGTCCCTTAAGTCCAAAGCCTCCTAACTCACTCACTCGTCCCTCAAGTCCAAAGCCTCCTAACTCACTCACTCGTCCCTCAAGTCCAAAGCCTCCTAACTCACTCACTCGTCCCTCAAGTCCAAAGCCTCCTAACTCACTCACTCGTCCCTCAAGTCCAAAGCCTCCTAACTCACTCACTCACTTGTCCCTCAAGTCCAAAGCCTCCTCACTCACTCACTCACTCGTCCCTCAAGTCCAAAGCCTCCTCACTCACTCACTCACTCGTCCCTCAAGTCCAAAGCCTCCTCACTCACTCACTCACTCGTCCCTCAATTCCAAAGCCTCCTCACTCACTCACTCACTCGTCCCTCTAGTCCAAAGCCTCCTCACTCACTCACTCACTCGTCCCTCAAGTCCAAAGCCTCCTAACTCACTCACGCGTCGAAAGCCTCCTAACTCACTCACTCGTCCCTCAAGTCCAAAGCCTCCTAACTCACTCACGCGTCCAAAGCCTCCTAACTCACTCACGCGTCCAAAGCCTCCTAACTCACTCACGCGTCCAAAGCCTCCTAACTCACTCACCCGTCCAAAGCCTCCTAACTCACTCACTCGTCCAAAGCCTCCTAACTCACTCACTCGTCCCTCAAGTCCAAAGCCTCCTAACTCACTCACTCGTCCCTCAAGTCCAAAGCCTCCTAACTCACTCACTCCTCCCTCAAGTCCGAAGCCTCCTAACTCACTCACTCGTCCCTCAAGTCCAAAGCCTCCTAACTCACTCACTCGTCCGTCAAGTCCAAAGCCTCCTAACTCTCTCACTCGTCCCTCAAGTCCAAAGCCTCCTAACTCACTCACTCGTCCCTCAAGTCCAAAGCCTCCTAACTCACTCACTCGTCCCTCAAGTCCAAAGCCTCCTAACTCACTCACTCGTCCCTCAAGTCCAAAGCCTCCTAACTCACCCACTCGTCCCTCAAGTCCAAAGCCTCCTAACTCACCCACTCGTCCCTCAAGTCCAAAGCCTCCTTACTCACCCACTCGTCCCTCAAGTCCAAAGCCGCCTAACTCACCCACTCGTCCCTCAAGTCCAAAGCCTCCTAACTCACCCACTCGTCCCTCAAGTCCAAAGCCTCCTAACTCACCCACTCGTCCGTCAAGTCCAAAGCCTCCTAACTCACCCACTCGTCCCTCAAGTCCAAAGCCTCCTAACTCACCCACTCGTCCCTCAAGTCCAAAGTCTCCTAACTCACCCACTCGTCCCTCAAGTCCAAAGCCTCCTAACTAACACACTCGTCCCTCATGTCCAAAGCCTCCTAACTCACACACTCGTCCCTCAAGTCCAAAGCCTCCTAACTCACCCACTCGTCCAAAGCCTCCTAACTCACCCACTCGTACAAAGCCTCCTAACTCACCCACTCATCCCTCAAGTCCAAAGCCTCCTAACTCACCCACTCGTCCCTCAAGTCCAAAGCCTCCTAACTCTCCCACTCGTCCCTCAAGTCCAAAGCCTCCTAACTCACCCACTCGTCCCTCAAGTCCAAAGCCTCCTTACTCACCCACTCGTCCCTCAAGTCCAAAGCCTCCTAACTCACCCACTCGTCCCTCAAGTCCAAAGCCTCCTAACTCACCCACTCGTCCCTCATGTCCAAAGCCTCCTAACTCACCCACTCGTCCCTCAAGTCCAAAGCCTCCTAACTCACCCACTCGTCCCTCAAGTCCAAAGCCTCCTAACTCACCCACTCGTCCCTCAAGTCCAAAGCCTCCTAACTCACCCACTCGTCCCTCAAGTCCAAAGCCTCCTAACTCACCCACTCGTCCCTCAAGTCCAAAGTCTCCTAACTCACTCACTCGTCCCTCAAGTCCAAAGCCTCCTAACTCACTCACTCGTCCCTCAAGTCCAAAGCCTCCTAACTCACTCACTCGTCCCTCAAGTCCAAAGCCTCCTAACTCACCCACTCGTCCCTCAAGTCCAAAGCCTCCTAACTCACCCACTCGTCCCTCAAGTCCAAAGCCTCCTAACTCACTCACTCGTCCCTCAAGTCCAAAGCCTCCTAACTCACTCACTCGTCCCTCAAGTCCAAAGCCTCCTAACTCACCCACTCGTCCCTCAAGTCCAAAGCCTCCTAACTCACCCACTCGTCCCTCAAGTCCAAAGCCTCCTAACTCACCCACTCGTCCCTCAAGTCCAAAGCCTCCTAACTCACACACTCGTCCCTCAAGTCCAAAGCCTCCTAACTCACACACTCGTCCCTCAAGTCCAAAGCCTCCTAACTCACGCACGCGTCCCTCAAGTCCAAAGCCTCCTAACTCACGCACTCGTCCCTCAAGTCCAAAGCCTCCTAAATCACGCACTCGTCCCTCAAGTCCAAAGCCTCCTAACTCACACACTCGTCCCTCAAGTCCAAAGCCTCCTAACTCACACACTCGTCCCTCATGTCCAAAGCCTCCTAACTCACACACTCGTCCCTCAAGTCCAAAGCCTCCTAACTCACCCACTCGTCCAAAGCCTCCTAACTCACCCACTTGTCCAAAGCCTCCTAACTCACCCACTCGTCCCTCAAGTCCAAAGCCTCCTAACTCACCCACTCGTCCCTCAAGTCCAAAGCCTCCTAACTCACCCACTCGTCCCTCAAGTCCAAAGCCTCCTAACTCACCCACTCGTCCAAAGTCTCCTAACTCACTCACTCGTCCAAAGCCTCCTAACTCACCCACTCGTCCCTCAAGTCCAAAGCCTCCTAACTCAACCACTCGTCCAAAGCCTCCTAACTCACCCACTCGTCCCTCAAGTCCAAAGCCTCCTAACTCACCCACTCGTCCCTCAAGTCCAAAGCCTCCTAACTCACCCACTCGTCCCTCAAGTCCAAAGCCTCCTAACTCACCCACTCGTCCCTCATGTCCAAAGCCTCCTAACTCACCCACTCGTCCCTCAAGTCCAAAGCCTCCTAACTCACCCACTCGTCCCTCATGTCCAAAGCCTCCTAACTCACCCACTCGTCCCTCAAGTCCAAAGCCTCCTAACTCACCCACTCGTCCCTCAAGTCCAAAGCCTCCTAACTCACCCACTCGTCCCTCAAGTCCAAAGCCTCCTAACTCACCCACTCGTCCCTCAAGTCCAAAGCCTCCTAACTCACCCACTCGTCCCTCAAGTCCAAAGTCTCCTAACTCACTCACTCGTCCCTCAAGTCCAAAGCCTCCTAACTCACTCACTCGTCCCTCAAGTCCAAAGCCTCCTAACTCACTCACTCGTCCCTCAAGTCCAAAGCCTCCTAACTCACCCACTCGTCCCTCAAGTCCAAAGCCTCCTAACTCACCCACTCGTCCCTCAAGTCCAAAGCCTCCTAACTCACTCACTCGTCCCTCAAGTCCAAAGCCTCCTAACTCACTCACTCGTCCCTCAAGTCCAAAGCCTCCTAACTCACCCACTCGTCCCTCAAGTCCAAAGCCTCCTAACTCACCCACTCGTCCCTCAAGTCCAAAGCCTCCTAACTCACCCACTCGTCCCTCAAGTCCAAAGCCTCCTAACTCACACACTCGTCCCTCAAGTCCAAAGCCTCCTAACTCACACACTCGTCCCTCAAGTCCAAAGCCTCCTAACTCACGCACGCGTCCCTCAAGTCCAAAGCCTCCTAACTCACGCACTCGTCCCTCAAGTCCAAAGCCTCCTAAATCACGCACTCGTCCCTCAAGTCCAAAGCCTCCTAACTCACACACTCGTCCCTCAAGTCCAAAGCCTCCTAACTCACACACTCGTCCCTCATGTCCAAAGCCTCCTAACTCACACACTCGTCCCTCAAGTCCAAAGCCTCCTAACTCACCCACTCGTCCAAAGCCTCCTAACTCACCCACTTGTCCAAAGCCTCCTAACTCACCCACTCGTCCCTCAAGTCCAAAGCCTCCTAACTCACCCACTCGTCCCTCAAGTCCAAAGCCTCCTAACTCACCCACTCGTCCCTCAAGTCCAAAGCCTCCTAACTCACCCACTCGTCCAAAGTCTCCTAACTCACTCACTCGTCCAAAGCCTCCTAACTCACCCACTCGTCCCTCAAGTCCAAAGCCTCCTAACTCAACCACTCGTCCAAAGCCTCCTAACTCACCCACTCGTCCCTCAAGTCCAAAGCCTCCTAACTCACTCACTCGTCCCTCAAGTCCAAAGCCTCCTAACTCACCCACTCGTCCAAAGCCTCCTAACTCACCCACTCGTCCCTCAAGTCCAAAGCCTCCTAACTCACCCACTCGTCCCTCAAGTCCAAAACCTCCTAACTCACCCACTCGTCCCTCAAGTCCAAAGCCTCCTAACTCACCCACTCGTCCCTCAAGTCCAAAGCCTCCTAACTCCCCCACTCGTCCCTCAAGTCCAAAGCCTCCTAACTCACCCACTCGTCCCTCAAGTCCAAAGCCTCCTAACTCACCCACTCGTCCCTCAAGTCCAAAGCCTCCTAACTCACACACTCGTCCCTCAAGTCCAAAGCCTCCTAACTCACACACTCGTCCCTCAAGTCCAAAGCCTCCTAACTCACACACTCGTCCCTCAAGTCCAAAGCCTCCTAACTCACACACTCGTCCCTCAATTCCAAAGCCTCCTAACTCACACACTCGTCCCTCAAGTCCAAAGCCTCCTAACTCACACACTCGTCCCTCAAGTCCAAAGCCTCCTAACTCACACACTCGTCCCTCAAGTCCAAAGCCTCCTAACTCACACACTCGTCCCTCAAATCCAAAGCCTCCTAACTCACCCACTCGTCCAAAGCCTCCTAACTCACCCACTCGTACAAAGCCTCCTAACTCACCCACTCATCCCTCAAGTCCAAAGCCTCCTAACTCACCCACTCGTCCCTCAAGTCCAAAGCCTCCTAACTCACCCACTCGTCCCTCAAGTCCAAAGCCTCCTAACTCACCCACTCGTCCCTCAAGTCCAAAGCCTCCTAACTCACCCACTGGTCCCTCAAGTCCAAAGCCTCCTAACTCACCCACTCGTCCCTCAAGTCCAAAGCCTCCTAACTCACTCACTCACTCGTCCCTCTAGTCCAAAGCCTCCTCACTCACTCACTCACTCGTCCCTCAAGTCCAAAGCCTCCTAACTCACTCACGCGTCCAAAGCCTCCTAACTCACTCACTCGTCCCTCAAGTCCAAAGCCTCCTAACTCACTCACTCGTCCAAAGCCTCCTAACTCACTCACGCGTCCAAAGCCTCCTAACTCACTCACGCGTCCAAAGCCTCCTAACTCACTCACGCGTCCAAAGCCTCCTAACTCACTCACGCGTCCAAAGCCTCCTAACTCACTCACTCGTCCAAAACCTCCTAACTCACTCACTCGTCCAAAGCCTCCTAACTCACTCACTCATCCCTCAAGTCCAAAGCCTCCGAACTCACTCACTCGTCCCTCAAGTCTGAAGCCTCCTAACTCACTCACTCGTCCCTCAAGTCCAAAGCCTCCTAACTCACTCACTCGTCCGTGAAGTCCAAAGCCTCCTAACTCACTCACTCGTCCCTCAAGTCCAAAGCCTCCTAACTCACTCACTCGTCCCTCAAGTCCAAAGCCTCCTAACTCACTCACTCGTCCCTCAAGTCCAAAGCCTCCTAACTCACTCACTCGTCCCTCAAGTCCAAAGCCTCCTAACTCACACACTCGTCCCTCAATTCCAAAGCCTCCTAACTCACACACTCGTCCCTCAAGTCCAAAGCCTCCTAACTCACCCACTCGTCCAAAGCCTCCTAACTCACCCAGTCGTCCAAAGCCTCCTAACTCACCCACTCGTCCCTCAAGTCCAAAGCCTCCTAACTCACCCACTCGTCCCTCAAGTCCAAAGCCTCCTAACTCACCCACTCGTCCCTCAAGTCCAAAGCCTCCTAACTCACCCACTCGTCCCTCAAGTCCAAAGCCTCCTAACTCACCCACTCGTCCCTCAAGTCCAAAGCCTCCTAACTCACCCACTCGTCCCTCAAGTCCAAAGCCTCCTAACTCCCCCACTCGTCCCTCAAGTCCAAAGCCTCCTAACTCACCCACTCGTCCCTCAAGTCCAAAGCCTCCTAATTCACCCACTCGTCCCTCAAGTCCAAAGCCTCCTAACTCACCCACTCGTCCCTCAAGTCCAAAGCCGCCTAACTCACTCACTCGTCCCTCAAGTCCAAAGCCTCCTAACTCACCCACTCGTCCCTCAAGTCCAAAGCCTCCTAACTCACCCACTCGTCCCTCAAGTCCAAAGCCGCCTAACTCACTCACTCGTCCCTCAAGTCCAAAGCCTCCTAACTCACCCACTCGTCCCTCAAGTCCAAAGCCTCCTAACTCACCCACTCGTCCCTCAAGTCCAAAGCCTCCTAACTCACCCACTCGTCCCTCAAGTCCAAAGCCTCCTAACTCACCCACTCGTCCCTCAAGTCCAAAGCCTCCTAACTCACCCACTCGTCCCTCAAGTCCAAAGCCTCCTAACTCACACACTCGTCCCTCAAGTCCAAAGCCTCCTAACTCACACACTCGTCCCTCAAGTCCAAAGCCTCCTAACTCACACACTCGTCCCTCAAGTCCAAAGCCTCCTAACTCACACACTCGTCCAAAGCCTCCTAACTCACCCACTCGTACAAAGCCTCCTAACTCACCCACTCATCCCTCAAGTCCAAAGCCTCCTAACTCACCCACTCGTCCCTCAAGTCCAAAGCCTCCTAACTCACCCACTCGTCCCTCAAGTCCAAAGCCTCCTAACTCACCCACTCGTCCCTCAAGTCCAAAGCCTCCTAACTCACCCACTCGTCCCTCAAGTCCAAAGCCTCCTAACTCACTCACTCACTCGTCCCTCTAGTCCAAAGCCTCCTCACTCACTCACTCACTCGTCCCTCAAGTCCAAAGCCTCCTAACTCACTCACGCGTCCAAAGCCTCCTAACTCACTCACTCGTCCCTCAAGTCCAAAGCCTCCTAACTCACTCACTCGTCCAAAGCCTCCTAACTCACTCACTCATCCCTCAAGTCCAAAGCCTCCTAACTCACTCACTCGTCCCTCAAGTCCAAAGCCTCCTAACTCACTCACTCGTCCCTCAAGTCCAAAGCCTCCTAACTCACTCACTCGTCCCTCAAGTCCAAAGCCTCCTAACTCACTCACTCGTCCGTCAAGTCCAAAGCCTCCTAACTCACCCACTCGTCCCTCAAGTCCAAAGCCTCCTAACTCACTCACTCGTCCCTCAAGTCCGAAGCCTCCTAACTCACTCACTCGTCCCTCAAGTCCGAAGCCTCCTAACTCACTCACTCGTCCCTCAAGTCGGAAGCCTCCTAACTCACTCACTCGTCCCTCAAGTCGGAAGCCTCCTAACTCACTCACTCGTCCCTCAAGTCGGAAGCCTCCTAACTCACTCACTCGTCCCTCAAGTCGGAAGCCTCCTAACTCACTCACTCGTCCCTCAAGTCCGAAGCCTCCTAACTCACTCACTCGTCCCTCAAGTCCGAAGCCTCCTAACTCACTCACTCGTCCCTCAAGTCCGAAGCCTCCTAACTCACTCACTCGTCCCTCAAGTCCAAAGCCTCCTAACTCACTCACTCGTCCCTCAAGTCCAAAGCCTCCTAACTCACTCACTCGTCCCTCAAGTCCAAAGCCTCCTAACTCACTCACTCGTCCCTCAAGTCCAAAGCCTCCTAACTCACTCACTCGTCCCTCAAGTCCAAAGCCTCCTAACTCACTCACTCGTCCCTCAAGTCCAAAGCCTCCTAACTCACTCACTCGTCCCTCAAGTCCAAAGTCTCCTAACTCACTCACTCGTCCCTCAAGTCCAAAGCCTCCTAACTCACTCACTCGTCCCTCAAGTCCAAAGCCTCCTAACTCGCTCACGCGTCCAAAGCCTCCTAACTCACTCACGCTTCCAAAGCCTCCTAACTCACTCACTCACTCGTCCCTCAAGTCCAAAGCCTCCTAACTCACTCACTCACTCGTCCCTCAAGTCCAAAGCCTCCTAACTCACCCACTCGTCCCTCAAGTCCAAAGTCGCCTAACTCACCCACTCGTCCCTCAAGTCCAAAGCCTCCTAACTCACACACTCGTCCCTCAAGTCCAAAGCTTCCTAACTAACACACTCGTCCCTCATGTCCAAAGCCTCCTAACTCACACACTCGTCCCCCAAGTCCAAAGCCTCCTAACTCACCCACTCGTCCAAAGCCTCCTAACTCACCCACTCGTACAAAGCCTCCTAACTCACCCACTCATCCCTCAAGTCCAAAGCCTCCTAACTCACCCACTCGTCCCTCAAGTCCAAAGCCTCCTAACTCTCCCACTCGTCCCTAAAGTCCAAAGCCTCCTAACTCACCCACTCGTCCCTCAAGTCCAAAGCCTCCTAACTCACCCACTCGTCCCTCAAGTCCAAAGCTTCCTAACTCACCCACTCGTCCCTCAAGTCCAAAGCCTCCTAACTCACCCACTCGTCCCTCAAGTCCAAAGCCTCCTAACTCACCCACTCGTCCCTCAAGTCCAAAGCCTCCTAACTCACCCACTCGTCCCTCAAGTCCAAAGCCTCCTAACTCACCCACTCGTCCCTCAAGTCCAAAGCCTCCTAACTCACCCACTCGTCCCTCAAGTCCAAAGCCTCCTAACTCACTCACTCGTCCCTCAAGTCCAAAGCCTCCTAACTCACTCACTCGTCCCTCAAGTCCAAAGCCTCCTAACTCACTCACTCGTCCCTCAAGTCCAAAGCCTCCTAACTCACTCACTCGTCCCTCAAGTCCGAAGCCTCCTAACTCACTCACTCGTCCCTCAAGTCCGAAGCCTCCTAACTCACTCACTCGTCCCTCAAGTCCGAAGCCTCCTAACTCACTCACTCGTCCCTCAAGTCCGAAGCCTCCTAACTCACTCACTCGTCCCTCAAGTCCGAAGCCTCCTAACTCACTCACTCGTCCCTCAAGTCCGAAGCCTCCTAACTCACTCACTCGTCCCTCAAGTCCGAAGCCTCCTTACTCACTCACTCGTCCCTCAAGTCCGAAGCCTCCTAACTCACTCACTCGTCCCTCAAGTCCGAAGCCTCCTAACTCACTCACTCGTCCCTCAAGTCCGAAGCCTCCTAACTCACTCACTCGTCCCTCAAGTCCGAAGCCTCCTAACTCACTCACTCGTCCCTCAAGTCCGAAGCCTCCTAACTCACTCACTCGTCCCTCAATTCCAAAACCTCCTAACTCACTCACTCGTCCCTCAAGTCCAAAGCCTCCTAACTCACTCACTCGTCCCTCAAGTCCAAAGCCTCCTAACTCACTCACTCGTCCCTCAAGTCCAAAGCCTCCTCACTCACCCACTCGTCCCTCAAGTCCAAAGCCTCCTAACTCAATCACTCGTCCCTCAAGTCCAAAGCCTCCTAACTCACTCACTCGTCCCTCAAGTCCAAAGCCTCCTAACTCACTCACTCGTCCCTCAAGTCCGAAGCCTCCTAACTCACTCACTCGTCCCTCAAGTCCGAAGCCTCCTAACTCACTCACTCGTCCCTCAAGTCCGAAGCCTCCTAACTCACTCACTCGTCCCTCAAGTCCGAAGCCTCCTAACTCACTCACTCGTCCCTCAAGTCCGAAGCCTCCTAACTCACTCACTCGTCCCTCAAGTCCGAAGCCTCCTAACTCACTCACTCGTCCCTCAAGTCCGAAGCCTCCTAACTCACTCACTCGTCCCTCAAGTCCGAAGCCTCCTAACTCACTCACTCGTCCCTCAAGTCGGAAGCCTCCTAACTCACTCACTCGTCCCTCAAGTCCGAAGCCTCCTAACTCACTCACTCGTCCCTCAAGTCCGAAGCCTCCTAACTCACTCACTCGTCCCTCAAGTCCGAAGCCTCCTAACTCACTCACTCGTCCCTCAAGTCCGAAGCCTCCTAACTCACTCACTCGTCCCTCAAGTCCAAAGCCTCCTAACTCACTCACTCGTCCCTCAAGTCCAAAGCCTCCTAACTCACTCACTCGTCCCTCAAGTCCAAAGCCTCCTAACTCACTCACTCGTCCCTCAAGTCCAAAGCCTCCTAACTCACTCACTCGACCCTCAAGTCCAAAGTCTCCTAACTCACTCACTCGTCCCTCAAGTCCAAAGCCTCCTAACTCACTCACTCGTCCCTCAAGTCCAAAGCCTCCTAACTCACTCACGCGTCCAAAGCCTCCTAACTCACTCACGCTTCCAAAGCCTCCTAACTCACTCACTCACTCGTCCCTCAAGTCCAAAACCTCCTAACTCACTCACTCACTCGTCCCTCAAGTCCAAAGCCTCCTAACTCACTCACTCGTCCCTCAAGTCCAAAGCCTCCTAACTCACTCACTCGTCCCTCAAGTCCAAAGCCTCCTAACTCACTCACTCGTCCCTCAAGTCCAAAGCCTCCTAACTCACTCACTCGTCCAAAGCCTCCTAACTCACTCACTCGTCCAAAGCCTCCTAACTCACTCACTCACTCGTCCCTCAAGTCCAAAGCCTCCTAACTCACTCACTCGTCCCTCAAGTCCAAAGCCTCCTAACTCACTCACTCGTCCCTCAAGTCCAAAGCCTCCTAACTCACTCACTCGTCCCTCAAGTCCAAAGCCTCCTAACTCACTCACTCGTCCCTCAAGTCCAAAGCCTCCTCACTCACCCACTCGTCCCTCAAGTCCAAAGCCTCCTAACTCAATCACTCGTCCCTCAAGTCCAAAGCCTCCTAACTCACTCACTCGTCCCTCAAGTCCAAAGCCTCCTAACTCACTCACTCGTCCCTCAAGTCCAAAGCCTCCTAACTCACTCACTCGTCCCTCAAGTCCAAAGCCTCCTAACTCACTCACTCGTCCCTCAAGTCCGAAGCCTCCTAACTCACTCACTCGTCCCTCAAGTCCGAAGCCTCCTAACTCACTCACTCGTCCCTCAAGTCCGAAGCCTCCTAACTCACTCACTCGTCCCTCAAGTCCGAAGCCTCCTAACTCACTCACTCGTCCCTCAAGTCCGAAGCCTCCTAACTCACTCACTCGTCCCTCAAGTCCGAAGCCTCCTAACTCACTCACTCGTCCCTCAAGTCCAAAGCCTCCTAACTCACTCACTCGTCCCTCAAGTCCAAAGCCTCCTAACTCACTCACTCGTCCCTCAAGTCCGAAGCCTCCTAACTCACTCACTCGTCCCTCAAGTCCGAAGCCTCGTAACTCACTCACTCGTCCCTCAAGTCCGAAGCCTCCTAACTCACTCACTCGTCCCTCAAGTCCAAAGCCTCCTAACTCACTCACTCGTCCCTCAAGTCCAAAGCCTCCTAACTCACTCACTCGTCCCTCAAGTCCAAAGCCTCCTAACTCACTCACTCGTCCCTCAAGTCCAAAGCCTCCTAACTCACTCACTCGTCCCTCAAGTCCAAAGCCTCCTAACTCACTCACTCGTCCCTCAAGTCCAAAGCCTCCTAACTCACTCACTCGTCCCTCAAGTCCAAAGTCTCCTAACTCACTCACTCGTCCCTCAAGTCCAAAGCCTCCTAACTCACTCACTCGTCCCTCAAGTCCAAAGCCTCCTAACTCACTCACGCGTCCAAAGCCTCCTAACTCACTCACGCTTCCAAAGCCTCCTAACTCACTCACTCACTCGTCCCTCAAGTCCAAAGCCTCCTAACTCACTCACTCACTCGTCCCTCAAGTCCAAAGCCTCCTAACTCACTCACTCGTCCCTCAAGTCCAAAGCCTCCTAACTCACTCACTCGTCCCTCAAGTCCAAAGCCTCCTAACTCACTCACTCGTCCCTCAAGTCCAAAGCCTCCTAACTCACTCACTCGTCCCTCAAGTCCAAAGCCTCCTAACTCACTCACTCGTCCCTCAAGTCCAAAGCCTCCTAACTCACTCACTCGTCCCTCAAGTCCAAAGCCTCCTAACTCACTCACTCGTCCCTCAAGTCCAAAGCCTCCTAACTCACTCACTCGTCCAAAGCCTCCTAACTCACTCACTCGTCCAAAGCCTCCTAACTCACTCACTCACTCGTCCCTCAAGTCCAAAGCCTCCTAACTCACTCACTCGTCCCTCAAGTCCAAAGCCTCCTAACTCACTCACTCGTCCCTCAAGTCCAAAGCCTCCTAACTCACTCACTCGTCCCTCAAGTCCAAAGCCTCCTAACTCACTCACTCCTCCAAAGCCTCCTAACTCACTCACTCGTCCCTCAAGTCCAAAGCCTCCTAACTCACTCACTCACTCGTCCCTCAAGTCCAAAGCCTCCTAACTCACTCACTCACTCGTCCCTCAAGTCCAAAGCCTCCTAACTCACTCACTCACTCGTCCCTCAAGTCCAAAGCCTCCTAACTCACCCACTCGTCCCTCAAGTCCAAAGCCTCCTAACTCACCCACTCGCCCCTCAAGTCCAAAGCCTCCTAACTCACTCACTCGTCCCTCAAGTCCAAAGCCTCCTAACTCACTCACTCACTCGTCCCTCAAGTCCAAAGCCTCCTAACTCACTCACTCACTCGTCCCTCAAGTCCAAAGCCTCCTAACTCACTCACTCGTCCAAAGCCTCCTAACTCACTCACTCGTCCAAAGTCTCCTAACTCACTCACTCGTCCAAAGCCTCCTAACTCACTCACTCGTCCAAAGCCTCCTAACTCACTCACTCGTCCCTCAAGTCGAAAGCCTCATAACTCACTCACTCGTCCCTCAAGTGCAAAGCCTCCTAACTCACTCACTCGTCCCTCAAGTCCAAAGCCTCCTAACTCACTCACTCGTCCCTCAAGTCCAAAGCCTCCTAACTCACTCACTCGTCCAAAGCCTCCTAACTCACTCACTCGTCCCTCAAGTCCAAAGCCTCCTAACTCACTCACTCGTCCCTCAAGTCCAAAGCCTCCTAACTCACTCACTCGTCCAAAGCCTCCTAACTCACTCACTCGTCCCTCAAGTCCAAAGCCTCCTAACACACTCACTCGTCCCTAAAGTCCAAAGCCTCCTAACTCACTCACTCGTCCCTCAAGTCCAAAGCCTCCTAACTCACTCACTCGTCCCTCAAGTCCAAAGCCTCCTAACTCTCTCACTCACTCGTCCCTCAAGTCCAAAGCCTCCTCACTCACTCACTCACTCGTCCCTCAAGTCCAAAGCCTCCTCACTCACTCACTCAATCGTCCCTCAAGTCCAAAGCCTCCTCACTCACTCACTCACTCGTCCCTCAAGTCCAAAGCCTCCTCACTCACTCACTCACTCGTCCCTCAAGTCCAAAGCCTCCTCACTCACTCACTCACTCG
This sequence comes from Coccyzus lansbergi, assembly GCA_033558105.1. Taxonomy (NCBI): domain Eukaryota; kingdom Metazoa; phylum Chordata; class Aves; order Cuculiformes; family Coccyzidae; genus Coccyzus; species Coccyzus lansbergi. The sequence goes on from JAUMJK010001121.1 coordinate 255,891, forward strand.
TCCCTCAAGTCCAAAGCCTCCTCACTCACTCACTCACTCGTCCCTCAAGTCCAAAGCCTCCTCACTCACTCACTCACTCGTCCCTCTAGTCCAAAGTCTCCTCACTCACTCACTCACTCGTCCCTCTAGTCCAAAGCCTCCTCACTCACTCACTCACTCGTCCCTCAAGTCCAAAGCCTCCTCACTCACTCACTCACTCGTCCCTCTAGTCCAAAGCCTCCTCACTCACTCACTCACTCGTCCCTCTAGTCCAAAGCCTCCTCACTCACTCACTCACTCGTCCCTCAAGTCCAAAGCCTCCTAACTCACTCACGCGTCCAAAGCCTCCTAACTCACTCACTCGTCCCTCAAGTCCAAAGCCTCCTAACTCACTCACGCGTCCAAAGCCTCCTAACTCACTCACTCGTCCAAAGCCTCCTAACTCACTCACGCGTCCAAAGCCTCCTAACTCACTCACTCGTCCCTCAAGTCCAAAGCCTCCTAACTCACTCACTCGTCCCTCAAGTCCAAAGCCTCCTAACTCACTCACTCGTCCCTCAAGTCCGAAGCCTCCTAACTCACTCACTCGTCCGTCAAGTCCAAAGCCTCCTAACTCACTCACTCGTCCCTCAAGTCCAAAGCCTCCTAACTCACTCACTCGTCCCTCAAGTCCAAAGCCTCCTAACTCACTCACTCGTCCCTCAAGTCCAAAGCCTCCTAACTCACTCACTCGTCCCTCAAGTCCAAAGCCTCCTAACTCACTCACTCGTCCCTCAAGTCCAAAGCCTCCTAACTCACTCACTCGTCCCTCAAGTCCAAAGCCTCCTAACTCACTCACTCGTCCCTCAAGTCCAAAGCCTCCTAACTCACTCACTCGTCCCTCAAGTCCAAAGCCTCCTAACTCACTCACTCGTCCCTCAAGTCCAAAGCCTCCTAACTCACTCACTCGTCCCTCAAGTCCAAAGCCTCCTAACTCACTCACTCGTCCCTCAACTCCAAAGCCTCCTAACTCACTCACTCGTCGAAAGCCTCCTAACTCACTCACTCGTCCAAAGTCTCCTAACTCACTCACTCGTCCCTCAAGTCCAAAGCCTCCTAACTCACTCACTCACTCGTCCCTCAAGTCCAAAGCCTCCTAACTCACTCACTCACTCGTCCCTCAAGTCCAAAGCCTCCTAACTCACTCACTCACTCGTCCCTCAAGTCCAAAGCCTCCTAACTCACTCACTCGTCCAAAGCCTCCTAACTCACTCACTCGTCCCTCAAGTCCAAAGCCTCCTAACTCACTCACTCGTCCCTCAAGTCCAAAGCCTCCTAACTCACTCACTCGTCCCTCAAGTCCAAAGCCTCCTAACTCACTCACTCGTCCCTCAAGTCCAAAGCCTCCTAACTCACTCACTCGTCCCTCAAGTCCAAAGCCTCCTAACTCACTCACTCGTCCAAAGCCTCCTAACTCACTCACTCGTCCCTCAAGTCCAAAGCCTCCTAACTCACTCACTCACTCGTCCCTCAAGTCCAAAGCCTCCTAACTCACTCACTCACTCGTCCCTCAAGTCCAAAGCCTCCTAACTCACTCACTCACTCGTCCCTCATGTCCAAAGCCTCCTAACTCACTCACTCGTCCAAAGCCTCCTAACTCACTCACTCGTCCAAAGCCTCCTAACTCACTCACTCGTCCCTCAAGTCCAAAGCCTCCTAACTCACTCACTCGTCCCTCAAGTCCAAAACCTCCTAACTCACTCACTCATCCATCAAGTCCAAAGTCTCCTAACTCACTCACTCGTCCCTCAAGTCCAAAGCCTCCTAACTCACTCACTCGTCCCTCAAGTCCAAAGCCTCCTAACTCACTCACTCGTCCAAAGCCTCCTAACTCACTCACTCGTCCAAAGCCTCCTAACTCACTCACTCGTCCCTCAAGTCCAAAGCCTCCTAACTCACTCACTCGTCCCTCATGTCCAAAGCCTCCTAACTCACTCACTCGTCCCTCAAGTCCAAAGCCTCCTAACTCACTCACTCGTCCAAAGCGTCCTAACTCACTCACTCGTCCAAAGCCTCCTAACTCACTCACTCGTCCCTCAAGTCCAAAGCCTCCTAACTCACTCACTCGTCCCTCAAGTCCAAAGCCTCCTAACTCACTCACTCGTCCAAAGTCTCCTAACTCACTCACTCACTCGTCCCTCAAGTCCAAAGCCTCCTAACTCACTCACTCACTCGTCCCTCAAGTCCAAAGCCTCCTAACTCACTCACTCACTCGTCCCTCAAGTCCAAAGCCTCCTAACTCACTCACTCACTCGTCCCTCAAGTCCAAAGCCTCCTAACTCACTCACTCGTCCCTCAAGTCCAAAGCCTCCTAACTCACTCACTCGTCCCTCAAGTCCAAAGCCTCCTAACTCACTCACTCACTCGTCCCTCATGTCCAAAGCCTCCTAACTCACTCACTCGTCCAAAGCCTCCTAACTCACTCACTCGTCCAAAGCCTCCTAACTCACTCACTCGTCCCTCAAGTCCAAAGCCTCCTAACTCACTCACTCGTCCCTCAAGTCCAAAACCTCCTAACTCACTCACTCATCCATCAAGTCCAAAGTCTCCTAACTCACTCACTCGTCCCTCAAGTCCAAAGCCTCCTAACTCACTCACTCGTCCCTCAAGTCCAAAGCCTCCTAACTCACTCACTCGTCCAAAGCCTCCTAACTCACTCACTCGTCCAAAGCCTCCTAACTCACTCACTCGTCCAAAGCGTCCTAACTCACTCACTCGTCCAAAGCCTCCTAACTCACTCACTCGTCCCTCAAGTCCAAAGCCTCCTAACTCACTCACTCGTCCCTCAAGTCCAAAGCCTCCTAACTCACTCACTCGTCCAAAGCCTCCTAACTCACTCACTCACTCGTCCCTCAAGTCCAAAGCCTCCTAACTCACTCACTCACTCGTCCCTCAAGTCCAAAGCCTCCTAACTCACTCACTCACTCGTCCCTCAAGTCCAAAGCCTCCTAACTCACTCACTCGTCCCTCAAGTCCAAAGCCTCCTAACTCACTCACTCGTCCCTCAAGTCCAAAGCCTCCTAACTCACTCACTCGTCCCTCAAGTCCAAAGCCTCCTAACTCACTCACTCGTCCCTCAAGTCCAAAGCCTCCTAACTCACTCACTCGTCCCTCAAGTCCAAAGCCTCCTAACTCACTCACTCGTCCCTCAAGTCCAAAGCCTCCTAACTCACTCACTCGTCCCTCAAGTCCAAAGCCTCCTAACTCACTCACTCGTCCCTCAAGTCCAAAGCCTCCTAACTCACTCACTCATCCCTCAAGTCCAAAGCCTCCTAACTCACTCACTCGTCCAAAGCCTCCTAACTCACTCACTCGTCCCTCAAGTCCAAAGACTCCTAACTCACTCACTCGTCCCTCAAGTCCAAAGCCTCCTAACTCACTCACTCGTCCCTCAAGTCCAAAGCATCCTAACTCACTCACTCGTCCCTCAAGTCCAAAGCCTACTAACTCACTCACTCGTCCCTCAAGTCCAAAGCTTCCTAACTCACTCACTCGTCCCTCAAGTCCAAAGCCTCCTATGTCACTCACTCGTCCAAAGCCTCCTAACTCACTCACTCGTCCCTCAAGTCCAAAGCCTCCTAACTCACTCACTCGTCCCTCAAGACCAAAGTCTCTTAACTCACTCACTCGTCCCTCAAGTCCACAGCCTCCTAACTCACTCACTAGTCCCTCAAGTCCAAAGCCTCCTAACTCACTCACTCGTCCAAAGCCTCCTAACTCACTCACTCGTCCAAAGCCTCCTAACTCACTCACTCGTCCCTCAAGTCCAAAGCCTCCTAACTCACTCACTCGTCCCTCATGTCCAAAGCCTCCTAACTCACTCACTCGTCCCTCAAGTCCAAAGCCTCCTAACTCACTCACTCGTCCAAAGCCTCCTAACTCACTCACTCGTCCAAAGCCTCCTAACTCACTCACTCGTCCAAAGCCTCCTAACTCACTCACTCGTCCAAAGTCTCCTAACTCACTCACTCGTCCAAAGCCTCCTAACTCACTCACTCGTCCAAAGCCTCCTAACTCACTCACTCGTCCCTCAAGTCCAATGCCTCCTAACTCACTCACTCGTCCCTCAAGTCCAAAGCCTCCTAACTCACTCACTCGTCCCTCAAGTCCAAAGCCTCCTAACTCACTCACTCGTCCCTCAAGTCCAAAGCCTCCTAACTCACTCACTCGTCCCTCAAGTCCAAAGCCTCCTAACTCACTCACTCGTCCCTCAAGTCCAAAGCCTCCTAACTCACTCACTCGTCCAAAGCCTCCTAACTCACTCACTCGTCCAAAGTCTCCTAACTCACTCACTCGTCCCTCAAGTCCAAAGCCTCCTAACTCACTCACTCACTCGTCCCTCAAGTCCAAAGCCTCCTAACTCACTCACTCGTCCCTCAAGTCCAAAGCCTCCTAACTCACTCACTCATCCCTCAAGTCCAAAGCCTCCTAACTCACTCACTCGTCCAAAGCCTCCTAACTCACTCACTGGTCCCTCAAGTCCAAAGACTCCTAACTCACTCACTCGTCCCTCAAGTCCAAAGCCTCCTAACTCACTCACTCGTCCCTCAAGTCCAAAGCATCCTAACTCACTCACTCGTCCCTCAAGTCCAAAGCCTCCTAACTCACTCACTCGTCCCTCAAGTCCAAAGCCTCCTAACTCACTCACTCGTCTCTCAAGTCCAAAGCCTCGTAACTCACTCACTCGTCCCTCAAGTCCAAAGCCTCCTAACTCACTCACTCGTCCCTCAAGTCCAAAGCCTCCTATGTCACTCACTCGTCCAAAGCCTCCTAACTCACTCACTCGTCCCTCAAGTCCAAAGCCTCCTAACTCACTCACTCGTCCCTCAAGTCCAAAGTCTCTTAACTCACTCACTCGTCCCTCAAGTCCACAGCCTCCTAACTCACTCACTAGTCCCTCAAGTCCAAAGCCTCCTAACTCACTCACTTGTCCAAAGCCTCCTAACTCACTCACTCGTCCAAAGCCTCCTAACTCACTCACTCGTCCCTCAAGTCCAAAGCCTCCTAACTCACTCACTCGTCCCTCATGTCCAAAGCCTCCTAACTCACTCACTCGTCCCTCAAGTCCAAAGCCTCCTAACTCACTCACTCGTCCAAAGCCTCCTAACTCACTCACTCGTCCCTCAAGTCCAAAGCCTCCTAACTCTCTCACTCGTCCCTCAAGTACAAAGCCTCCTAACTCACTCACTCGTCCCTCAAGTCCAAAGCCTCCTAACTCACTCACTCGTCCCTCAAGTCCAAAGCCTCCTAACACACTCACTCGTCCCTCAAGTCCAAAGCCTCCTAACTCACTCACTCGTCCAAAGCCTCCTAACTCACTCACTCGTCCAAAGCCTCCTAACTCACTCACTCGTCCAAAGTCTCCTAACTCACTCACTCGTCCAAAGCCTCCTAACTCACTCACTCGTCCAAAGCCTCCTAACTCACTCACTCGTCCCTCAAGTCCAATGCCTCCTAACTCACTCACTCGTCCCTCAAGTCCAAAGCCTCCTAACTCACTCACTCGTCCCTCAAGTCCAAAGCCTCCTAACTCACTCACTCGTCCCTCAAGTCCAAAGCCTCCTAACTCACTCACTCGTCCCTCAAGTCCAAAGCCTCCTAACTCACTCACTCGTCCCTCAAGTCCAAAGCCTCCTAACTCACTCACTCGTCCAAAGCCTCCTAACTCACTCACTCGTCCAAAGTCTCCTAACTCACTCACTCGTCCCTCAAGTCCAAAGCCTCCTAACTCACTCACTCACTCGTCCCTCAAGTCCAAAGCCTCCTAACTCACTCACTCACTCGTCCCTCAAGTCCAAAGCCTCTTAACTCACTCACTCACTCGTCCCTCAAGTCCAAAGCCTCCTAACTCACTCACTCACTCGTCCCTCAAGTCCAAAGCCTCCTAACTCACTCACTCGTCCAAAGCCTCCTAACTCACTCACTCGTCCAAAGCCTCCGAACTCACTCACTCGTCCCTCAAGTCCAAAGCCTCCTAACTCACTCACTGGTCCCTCAAGTCCAAAGCCTCCGAACTCACTCACTCGTCCCTCAAGTCCAAAGCCTCCTAACTCACTCACTGGTCCCTCAAGTCCAAAGCCTCCTAACTCACTCACTCGTCCCTCAAGTCCAAAGCCTCCTAACTCACTCACTTGTCCCTCAAGTCCAAAGCCTCCTAACTCACTCAATCGTCCAAAGCCTCCTAACTCACTCACTCGTCCCTCAAGTCCAAAGCCTCCTAACTCACTCACTCACTCGTCCCTCAAGTCCAAAGCCTCCTAACTCACTCACTCACTCGTCCCTCTAGTCCAAAGCCTCCTAACTCACTCACTCACTCGTCCCTCATGTCCAAAGCCTCCTAACTCACTCACTCGTCCAAAGCCTCCTAACTCACTCACTCGTCCCTCAAGTCCAAAGCCTCCTAACTCACTCACTCGTCCCTCAAGTCCAAAGCCTCCTAACTCACTCACTTGTCCCTCAAGTCCAAAGCCTCCTAACTCACTCACTCACTCGTCCCTCAAGTCCAAAGCCTCCTAACTCACTCACTCACTCGTCCCTCATGTCCAAAGCCTCCTAACTCACTCACTCATCCAAAGCCTCCTAACTCACTCACTCGTCCCTCAAGTCCAAAGCCTCCTAACTCACTCACTCGTCCCTCAAGTCCAAAGCCTCCTAACTCACTCACTCGTCCCTCAAGTCCAAAGCCTCCTAACTCACTCACTCGTCCCTCAAGTCCAAAGCCTCCTAACTCACTCACTCGTCCCTCAAGTCCAAAGCCTCCTAACTCACTCACTCGTCCCTCAAGTCCAAAGCCTCCTAACTCACTCACTCGTCCCTCAAGTCCAAAGCCTCCTAACTCACTCACTCGTCCCTCAAGTCCAAAGCCTCCTAACTCACTCACTCGTCCCTCAAGTCCAAAGCCTCCTAACTCACTCACTCGTCCCTCAAGTCCAAAGCCTCCTAACTCACTCACTCGTCCCTCAAGCCCAAAGCCTCCTAACTCACTCACTCGTCCCTCAAGTCCAAAGCCTCCTAACTCACTCACTCGTCTCTCAAGTCCAAAGCCTCCTAACTCACTCACTCGTCCCTCAAGTCCAAAGCCTCCTAACTCACTCACTCGTCCCTCAAGTCCAAAGCCTCCTAACTCACTCACTCGTCCCTCAAGTCCAAAGCCTCCTAACTCACTCACTCGTCCAAAGCCTCCTAACTCACTCACTTGTCCCTCAAGTCCAAAGCCTCCTAACTCACTCACTCGTCCCTCAAGTCCAAAGTCTCCTAACTCACTCACTCGTCCCTCAAGTCCAAAGCCTCCTAACTCACTCACTCGTCCCTCAAGTCCAAAGCCTCCTAACTCACTCACTCGTCCAAAGCCTCCTAACTCACTCACTCGTCCCTCAAGTCCAAAGCCTCCTAACTCACTCACTCGTCCCTCATGTCCAAAGCCTCCTAACTCACTCACTCGTCCCTCAAGTCCAAAGCCTCCTAACTCACTCACTCGTCCAAAGCCTCCTAACTCACTCACTCGTCCCTCAAGTCCAAAGCCTCCTAACTCACTCACTCACTCGTCCCTCAAGTCCAAAGCCTCCTAACTCACTCACTCGTCCCTCAAGTCCAAAGCCTCCTAACTCACTCACTCGTCCCTCAAGTCCAAAGCCTCCTAACACACTCACTCGTCCCTCAAGTCCAAAGCCTCCAAACTCACTCACTCGTCCAAAGCCTCCAAACTCACTCACTCATCCAAAGCCTCCTAACTCACTCACTCATCCAAAGTCTCCTAACTCACTCACTCGTCCAAAGCCTCCTAACTCACTCACTCGTCTCTCAAGTCCAAACCCTCCTAACTCACTCACTCGTCCCTCAAGTCCAAAGCCTCCTAACTCACTCACGCGTCCAAAGCCTCCTAACTCACTCACGGGTCCAAAGCCTCCTAACTCACTCACTCGTCCAAAGCCTCCTAACTCACTCACTCACTCGTCCCTCAAGTCCAAAGCCTCCTAACTCACTCACTCACTCTTCCCTCAAGTCCAAAGCCTCCTAACTCACTCACTCGTCCCTCAAGTCCATAGCCTCCTAACTCACTCACTCGTCCAAAGTCTCCTAACTCAGTCACTCGTCCAAAGCCTCCTAACTCACTCACTCACTCGTCCCTCAAGTCCAAAGCCTCCTAACTCACTCACTCGTCCCTCAAGTCCAAAGCCTCCTAACTCACTCACTCGTCCCTCAAGTCCAAAGCCTCCTAACTCACTCACTCATCCCTCAAGTCCAAAGCCTCCTAACTCACTCACTCGTCCCTCAAGTCCAAAGCCTCCTAACTCACTCACTCGTCCCTCAAGTCCAAAGCCTCCTAACTCACTCACTCGTCCCTCAAGTCCAAAGCCTCCTAACTCACTCACTCGTCCAAAGCCTCCTAACTCACTCACTCACTCGTCCCTCAAGTCCAAAGCCTCCTAACTCACTCACTCACTCGTCCCTCAAGTCCAAAGCCTCCTAACTCACTCACTCACTCGTCCCTCAAGTCCAAAGCCTCCTAACTCACTCACTCGTCCCTCAAGTCCAAAGCCTCCTAACCTACTCACTCGTCCCTCAAGTCCAAAGCCTCCTAACTCACTCACTCGTCAAAAGCCTCCTAACTCACTCACTCACTCGTCCCTCAAGTCCAAAGCCTCCTAACTCACTCACTCACTCGTCCCTCAAGTCCAAAGCCTCCTAACTCACTCACTCACTCGTCCCTCAAGTCCAAAGCCTCCTAACTCACTCACTCGTCCCTCAAGTCCAAAGCCTCCTAACTCACTCACTCGCCCCTCAAGTCCAAAGCCTCCTAACTCACTCACTCGTCCAAAGCCTCCTAACTCACTCACTCGTCCCTCAAGTACAAAGCCTCCTAACTCACTCACTCGTCCCTCAAGTCCAAAGCCTCCTAACTCACTCACTCGTCCCTCAAGTCCAAAGCCTCCTAACACACTCACTCGTCGCTCAAGTCCAAAGCCTCCTAACTAACTCACTCGTCCAAAGCCTCCTAACTCACTCACTCGTCCAAAGCCTCCTAACTCACTCACTCGTCCAAAGTCTCCTAACTCACTCACTCGTCCAAAGCCTCCTAACTCACTCACTCGTCCAAAGCCTCCTAACTCACTCACTCGTCCCTCAAGTCCAATGCCTCCTAACTCACTCACTCGTCCCTCAAGTCCAAAGCCTCCTAACTCACTCACTCGTCCCTCATGTCCAAAGCCTCCTAACTCACTCACTCGTCCCTCAAGTCCAAAGCCTCCTAACTCACTCACTCGTCCCTCAAGTCCAAAGCCTCCTAACTCACTCACTCGTCCCTCAAGTCCAAAGCCTCCTAACTCACTCACTCGTCCCTCAAGTCCAAAGCCTCCTAACTCACTCACTCGTCCAAAGCCTCCTAACTCACTCACTCGTCCAAAGTCTCCTAACTCACTCACTCGTCCCTCAAGTCCAAAGCCTCCTAACTCACTCACTCACTCGTCCCTCAAGTCCAAAGCCTCCTAACTCACTCACTCACTCGTCCCTCAAGTCCAAAGCCTCTTAACTCACTCACTCACTCGTCCCTCAAGTCCAAAGCCTCCTAACTCACTCACTCACTCGTCCCTCAAGTCCAAAGCCTCCTAACTCACTCACTCGTCCAAAGCCTCCTAACTCACTCACTCGTCCAAAGCCTCCGAACTCACTCACTCGTCCCTCAAGTCCAAAGCCTCCTAACTCACTCACTCGTCCCTCAAGTCCAAAGTCTCCTAACTCACTCACTCGTCCCTCAAGTCCAAAGCCTCCTAACTCACTCACTCGTCCCTCAAGTCCAAAGCCTCCTAACTCACTCACTCGTCCAAAGCCTCCTAACTCACTCACTCGTCCCTCAAGTCCAAAGCCTCCTAACTCACTCACTCGTCCCTCATGTCCAAAGCCTCCTAACTCACTCACTCGTCCCTCAAGTCCAAAGCCTCCTAACTCACTCACTCGTCCAAAGCCTCCTAACTCACTCACTCGTCCCCCAAGTCCAAAGCCTCCTAACTCACTCACTCACTCGTCCCTCAAGTCCAAAGCCTCCTAACTCACTCACTCGTCCCTCAAGTCCAAAGCCTCCTAACTCACTCACTCGTCCCTCAAGTCCAAAGCCTCCAAACACACTCACTCGTCCCTCAAGTCCAAAGCCTCCTAACTCACTCACTCGTCCAAAGCCTCCAAACTCACTCACTCATCCAAAGCCTCCTAACTCACTCACTCATCCAAAGTCTCCTAACTCACTCACTCGTCCAAAGCCTCCTAACTCACTCACTCGTCCCTCAAGTCCAAAGCCTCCTAACTCACTCACTCGTCCCTCAAGTCCAAAGCCTCCTAACTCACTCACGCGTCCAAAGCCTCCTAACTCACTCACGGGTCCAAAGCCTCCTAACTCACTCACTCGTCCAAAGCCTCCTAACTCACTCACTCACTCGTCCCTCAAGTCCAAAGCCTCCTAACTCACTCACTCACTCTTCCCTCAAGTCCAAAGCCTCCTAACTCACTCACTCGTCCCTCAAGTCCATAGCCTCCTAACTCACTCACTCGTCCAAAGTCTCCTAACTCAGTCACTCGTCCAAAGCCTCCTAACTCACTCACTCACTCGTCCCTCAAGTCCAAAGCCTCCTAACTCACTCACTCGTCCCTCAAGTCCAAAGCCTCCTAACTCACTCACTCGTCCCTCAAGTCCAAAGCCTCCTAACTCACTCACTCGTCCCTCAAGTCCAAAGCCTCCTAACTCACTCACTCGTCCCTCAAGTCCAAAGCCTCCTAACTCACTCACTCGTCCCTCAAGTCCAAAGCCTCCTAACTCACTCACTCGTCCCTCAAGTCCAAAGCCTCCTAACTCACTCACTCGTCCCTCAAGTCCAAAGCCTCCTAACTCACTCACTCGTCCAAAGCCTCCTAACTCACTCACTCACTCGTCCCTCAAGTCCAAAGCCTCCTAACTCACTCACTCACTCGTCCCTCAAGTCCAAAGCCTCCTAACTCACTCACTCACTCGTCCCTCAAGTCCAAAGCCTCCTAACTCACTCACTCGTCCCTCAAGTCCAAAGCCTCCTAACCTACTCACTCGTCCCTCAAGTCCAAAGCCTCCTAACTCACTCACTCGTCCAAAGCCTCCTAACTCACTCACTCACTCGTCCCTCAAGTCCAAAGCCTCCTAACTCACTCACTCGTCCCTCAAGTCCAAAGCCTCCTAACTCACTCACTCGTCCCTCAAGTCCAAAGCCTCCTAACTCACTCACTCGTCCAAAGCCTCCTAACTCACTCACTCGTCCCTCAAGTCCAAAGCCTCCTAACTCACTCACTCGTCCCTCAAGTCCAAAGTCTCCTAACTCACTCACTCGTCCCTCAAGTCCAAAGCCTCCTAACTCACTCACTCGTCCCTCAAGTCCAAAGCCTCCTAACTCACTCACTCGTCCAAAGCCTCCTAACTCACTCACTCGTCCCTCAAGTCCAAAGCCTCCTAACTCACTCACTCGTCCCTCATGTCCAAAGCCTCCTAACTCACTCACTCGTCCCTCAAGTCCAAAGCCTCCTAACTCACTCACTCGTCCAAAGCCTCCTAACTCACTCACTCGTCCCTCAAGTCCAAAGCCTCCTAACTCACTCACTCACTCGTCCCTCAAGTCCAAAGCCTCCTAACTCACTCACTCATCCAAAGCCTCCTAACTCACTCACTCGTCCAAAGCCTCCTAACTCACTCACTCGTCCCTCAAGTCCAAAGCCTCCTAACTCACTCACTCACTCGTCCCTCAAGTCCAAAGCCTCCTAACTCACTCACTCGTCCCTCAAGTCCAAAGCCTCCTAACTCACTCACTCGTCCCTCAAGTCCAAAGCCTCCTAACACACTCACTCGTCCCTCAAGTCCAAAGCCTCCAAACTCACTCACTCGTCCAAAGCCTCCAAACTCACTCACTCATCCAAAGCCTCCTAACTCACTCACTCATCCAAAGTCTCCTAACTCACTCACTCGTCCAAAGCCTCCTAACTCACTCACTCGTCTCTCAAGTCCAAACCCTCCTAACTCACTCACTCGTCCCTCAAGTCCAAAGCCTCCTAACTCACTCACGCGTCCAAAGCCTCCTAACTCACTCACGGGTCCAAAGCCTCCTAACTCACTCACTCGTCCAAAGCCTCCTAACTCACTCACTCACTCGTCCCTCAAGTCCAAAGCCTCCTAACTCACTCACTCACTCTTCCCTCAAGTCCAAAGCCTCCTAACTCACTCACTCGTCCCTCAAGTCCATAGCCTCCTAACTCACTCACTCGTCCAAAGTCTCCTAACTCAGTCACTCGTCCAAAGCCTCCTAACTCACTCACTCACTCGTCCCTCAAGTCCAAAGCCTCCTAACTCACTCACTCGTCCCTCAAGTCCAAAGCCTCCTAACTCACTCACTCGTCCCTCAAGTCCAAAGCCTCCTAACTCACTCACTCGTCCCTCAAGTCCAAAGCCTCCTAACTCACTCACTCGTCCCTCAAGTCCAAAGCCTCCTAACTCACTCACTCGTCCCTCAAGTCCAAAGCCTCCTAACTCACTCACTCGTCCCTCAAGTCCAAAGCCTCCTAACTCACTCACTCGTCCAAAGCCTCCTAACTCACTCACTCACTCGTCCCTCAAGTCCAAAGCCTCCTAACTCACTCACTCACTCGTCCCTCAAGTCCAAAGCCTCCTAACTCACTCACTCACTCGTCCCTCAAGTCCAAAGCCTCCTAACTCACTCACTCGTCCCTCAAGTCCAAAGCCTCCTAACCTACTCACTCGTCCCTCAAGTCCAAAGCCTCCTAACTCACTCACTCGTCAAAAGCCTCCTAACTCACTCACTCACTCGTCCCTCAAGTCCAAAGCCTCCTAACTCACTCACTCACTCGTCCCTCAAGTCCAAAGCCTCCTAACTCACTCACTCACTCGTCCCTCAAGTCCAAAGCCTCCTAACTCACTCACTCGTCCCTCAAGTCCAAAGCCTCCTAACTCACTCACTCGCCCCTCAAGTCCAAAGCCTCCTAACTCACTCACTCGTCCAAAGCCTCCTAACTCACTCACTCGTCCCTCAAGTACAAAGCCTCCTAACTCACTCACTCGTCCCTCAAGTCCAAAGCCTCCTAACTCACTCACTCGTCCCTCAAGTCCAAAGCCTCCTAACACACTCACTCGTCGCTCAAGTCCAAAGCCTCCTAACTCACTCACTCGTCCAAAGCCTCCTAACTCACTCACTCGTCCAAAGCCTCCTAACTCACTCACTCGTCCAAAGTCTCCTAACTCACTCACTCGTCCAAAGCCTCCTAACTCACTCACTCGTCCAAAGCCTCCTAACTCACTCACTCGTCCCTCAAGTCCAATGCCTCCTAACTCACTCACTCGTCCCTCAAGTCCAAAGCCTCCTAACTCACTCACTCGTCCCTCAAGTCCAAAGCCTCCTAACTCACTCACTCGTCCCTCAAGTCCAAAGCCTCCTAACTCACTCACTCGTCCCTCAAGTCCAAAGCCTCCTAACTCACTCACTCGTCCCTCAAGTCCAAAGCCTCCTAACTCACTCATTCGTCCCTCAAGTCCAAAGCCTCCTAACTCACTCACTCGTCCAAAGCCTCCTAACTCACTCACTCGTCCAAAGTCTCCTAACTCACTCACTCGTCCCTCAAGTCCAAAGCCTCCTAACTCACTCACTCACTCGTCCCTCAAGTCCAAAGCCTCCTAACTCACTCACTCACTCGTCCCTCAAGTCCAAAGCCTCTTAACTCACTCACTCACTCGTCCCTCAAGTCCAAAGCCTCCTAACTCACTCACTCACTCGTCCCTCAAGTCCAAAGCCTCCTAACTCACTCACTCGTCCAAAGCCTCCTAACTCACTCACTCGTCCAAAGCCTCCGAACTCACTCACTCGTCCCTCAAGTCCAAAGCCTCCTAACTCACTCACTCGTCCCTCAAGTCCAAAGTCTCCTAACTCACTCACTCGTCCCTCAAGTCCAAAGCCTCCTAACTCACTCACTCGTCCCTCAAGTCCAAAGCCTCCTAACTCACTCACTCGTCCAAAGCCTCCTAACTCACTCACTCGTCCCTCAAGTCCAAAGCCTCCTAACTCACTCACTCGTCCCTCATGTCCAAAGCCTCCTAACTCACTCACTCGTCCCTCAAGTCCAAAGTCTCCTAACTCACTCACTCGTCCAAAGCCTCCTAACTCACTCACTCGTCCCCCAAGTCCAAAGCCTCCTAACTCACTCACTCACTCGTCCCTCAAGTCCAAAGCCTCCTAACTCACTCACTCGTCCCTCAAGTCCAAAGCCTCCTAACTCACTCACTCGTCCCTCAAGTCCAAAGCCTCCAAACACACTCACTCGTCCCTCAAGTCCAAAGCCTCCTAACTCACTCACTCGTCCAAAGCCTCCAAACTCACTCACTCATCCAAAGCCTCCTAACTCACTCACTCATCCAAAGTCTCCTAACTCACTCACTCGTCCAAAGCCTCCTAACTCACTCACTCGTCCCTCAAGTCCAAAGCCTCCTAACTCACTCACTCGTCCCTCAAGTCCAAAGCCTCCTAACTCACTCACGCGTCCAAAGCCTCCTAACTCACTCACGGGTCCAAAGCCTCCTAACTCACTCACTCGTCCAAAGCCTCCTAACTCACTCACTCACTCGTCCCTCAAGTCCAAAGCCTCCTAACTCACTCACTCACTCTTCCCTCAAGTCCAAAGCCTCCTAACTCACTCACTCGTCCCTCAAGTCCATAGCCTCCTAACTCACTCACTCGTCCAAAGTCTCCTAACTCAGTCACTCGTCCAAAGCCTCCTAACTCACTCACTCACTCGTCCCTCAAGTCCAAAGCCTCCTAACTCACTCACTCGTCCCTCAAGTCCAAAGCCTCCTAACTCACTCACTCGTCCCTCAAGTCCAAAACCTCCTAACTCACTCACTCGTCCCTCAAGTCCAAAGCCTCCTAACTCACTCACTCGTCCCTCAAGTCCAAAGCCTCCTAACTCACTCACTCGTCCCTCAAGTCCAAAGCCTCCTAACTCACTCACTCGTCCCTCAAGTCCAAAGCCTCCTAACTCACTCACTCGTCCCTCAAGTCCAAAGCCTCCTAACTCACTCACTCGTCCAAAGCCTCCTAACTCACTCACTCACTCGTCCCTCAAGTCCAAAGCCTCCTAACTCACTCACTCACTCGTCCCTCAAGTCCAAAGCCTCCTAACTCACTCACTCACTCGTCCCTCAAGTCCAAAGCCTCCTAACTCACTCACTCGTCCCTCAAGTCCAAAGCCTCCTAACCTACTCACTCGTCCCTCAAGTCCAAAGCCTCCTAACTCACTCACTCGTCCAAAGCCTCCTAACTCACTCACTCACTCGTCCCTCAAGTCCAAAGCCTCCTAACTCACTCACTCGTCCCTCAAGTCCAAAGCCTCCTAACTCACTCACTCGTCCCTCAAGTCCAAAGCCTCCTAACTCACTCACTCGTCCAAAGCCTCCTAACTCACTCACTCGTCCCTCAAGTCCAAAGCCTCCTAACTCACTCACTCGTCCCTCAAGTCCAAAGTCTCCTAACTCACTCACTCGTCCCTCAAGTCCAAAGCCTCCTAACTCACTCACTCGTCCCTCAAGTCCAAAGCCTCCTAACTCACTCACTCGTCCAAAGCCTCCTAACTCACTCACTCGTCCCTCAAGTCCAAAGCCTCCTAACTCACTCACTCGTCCCTCATGTCCAAAGCCTCCTAACTCACTCACTCGTCCCTCAAGTCCAAAGCCTCCTAACTCACTCACTCGTCCAAAGCCTCCTAACTCACTCACTCGTCCCTCAAGTCCAAAGCCTCCTAACTCACTCACTCACTCGTCCCTCAAGTCCAAAGCCTCCTAACTCACTCACTCGTCCCTCAAGTCCAAAGCCTCCTAACACACTCACTCGTCCCTCAAGTCCAAAGCCTCCTAACTCACTCACTCGTCCAAAGCCTCCAAACTCACTCACTCATCCAAAGCCTCCTAACTCACTCACTCATCCAAAGTCTCCTAACTCACTCACTCGTCCAAAGCCTCCTAACTCACTCACTCGTCCCTCAAGTCCAAAGCCTCCTAACTCACTCACTCGTCCCTCAAGTCCAAAGCCTCCTAACTCACTCACGCGTCCAAAGCCTCCTAACTCACTCACGGGTCCAAAGCCTCCTAACTCACTCACTCGTCCAAAGCCTCCTAACTCACTCACTCACTCGTCCCTGAAGTCCAAAGCCTCCTAACTCACTCACTCACTCGTCCCTCAAGTCCAAAGCCTCCTAACTCACTCACTCGTCCCTCAAGTCCATAGCCTCCTAACTCACTCACTCGTCCAAAGTCTCCTAACTCAGTCACTCGTCCAAAGCCTCCTAACTCACTCACTCACTCGTCCCTCAAGTCCAAAGCCTCCTAACTCACTCACTCGTCCCTCAAGTCCAAAGCCTCCTAACTCACTCACTCGTCCCTCAAGTCCAAAGCCTCCTAACTCACTCACTCGTCCCTCAAGTCCAAAGCCTCCTAACTCACTCACTCGTCCCTCAAGTCCAAAGCCTCCTAACTCACTCACTCGTCCCTCAAGTCCAAAGCCTCCTAACTCACTCACTCACTTGTCCCTCAAGTCCAAAGCCTCCTCACTCACTCACTCACTCGTCCCTCAAGTCCAAAGCCTCCTCACTCACTCACTCACTCGTCCCTCAAGTCCAAAGCCTCCTAACTCACTCACTCACTCGTCCCTCAAGTCCAAAGCCTCCTAACTCACTCACTCGTCCCTCAAGTCCAAAGCCTCCTAACTCACTCACTCGCCCCTCAAGTCCAAAGCCTCCTAACTCACTCACTCGTCCAAAGCCTCCTAACTCACTCACTCGTCCCTCAAGTACAAAGCCTCCTAACTCACTCACTCGTCCCTCAAGTCCAAAGCCTCCTAACTCACTCACTCGTCCCTCAAGTCCAAAGCCTCCTAACACACTCACTCGTCGCTCAAGTCCAAAGCCTCCTAACTAACTCACTCGTCCAAAGCCTCCTAACTCACTCACTCGTCCAAAGCCTCCTAACTCACTCACTCGTCCAAAGTCTTCTAACTCACTCACTCGTCCAAAGCCTCCTAACTCACTCACTCGTCCAAAGCCTCCTAACTCACTCACTCGTCCCTCAAGTCCAATGCCTCCTAACTCACTCACTCGTCCCTCAAGTCCAAAGCCTCCTAACTCACTCACTCGTCCCTCAAGTCCAAAGCCTCCTAACTCACTCACTCGTCCCTCAAGTCCAAAGCCTCCTAACTCACTCACTCGTCCCTCAAGTCCAAAACCTCCTAACTCACTCACTCGTCCCTCAAGTCCAAAGCCTCCTAACTCACTCACTCGTCCCTCAAGTCCAAAGCCTCCTAACTCACTCACTCGTCCAAAGCCTCCTAACTCACTCACTCGTCCAAAGTCTCCTAACTCACTCACTCGTCCCTCAAGTCCAAAGCCTCCTAACTCACTCACTCACTCGTCCCTCAAGTCCAAAGCCTCCTAACTCACTCACTCACTCGTCCCTCAAGTCCAAAGCCTCTTAACTCACTCACTCACTCGTCCCTCAAGTCCAAAGCCTCCTAACTCACTCACTCACTCGTCCCTCAAGTCCAAAGCCTCCTAACTCACTCACTCGTCCAAAGCCTCCTAACTCACTCACTCGTCCAAAGCCTCCTAACTCACTCACTCGTCCCTCAAGTCCAAAGCCTCCTAACTCACTCACTCGTCCCTCAAGTCCAAAGTCTCCTAACTCACTCACTCGTCCCTCAAGTCCAAAGCCTCCTAACTCACTCACTCGTCCCTCAAGTCCAAAGCCTCCTAACTCACTCACTCGTCCAAAGCCTCCTAACTCACTCACTCGTCCCTCAAGTCCAAAGCCTCCTAACTCACTCACTCGTCCCTCATGTCCAAAGCCTCCTAACTCACTCACTCGTCCCTCAAGTCCAAAGCCTCCTAACTCACTCACTCGTCCAAAGCCTCCTAACTCACTCACTCGTCCCCCAAGTCCAAAGCCTCCTAACTCACTCACTCACTCGTCCCTCAAGTCCAAAGCCTCCTAACTCACTCACTCGTCCCTCAAGTCCAAAGCCTCCTAACTCACTCACTCGTCCCTCAAGTCCAAAGCCTCCAAACACACTCACTCGTCCCTCAAGTCCAAAGCCTCCTAACTCACTCACTCGTCCAAAGCCTCCAAACTCACTCACTCATCCAAAGCCTCCTAACTCACTCACTCATCCAAAGTCTCCTAACTCACTCACTCGTCCAAAGCCTCCTAACTCACTCACTCGTCCCTCAAGTCCAAAGCCTCCTAACTCACTCACTCGTCCCTCAAGTCCAAAGCCTCCTAACTCACTCACGCGTCCAAAGCCTCCTAACTCACTCACGGGTCCAAAGCCTCCTAACTCACTCACTCGTCCAAAGCCTCCTAACTCACTCACTCACTCGTCCCTCAAGTCCAAAGCCTCCTAACTCACTCACTCACTCGTCCCTCAAGTCCAAAGCCTCCTAACTCACTCACTCTTCCCTCAAGTCCAAAGCCTCCTAACTCACTCACTCGTCCCTCAAGTCCGAAGCCTCCTAACTCACTCACTCGTCCCTCAAGTCCGAAGCCTCCTAACTCACTCACTCGTCCCTCAAGTCCAAAGCCTCCTAACTCACTCACTCGTCCGTCAAGTCCAAAGCCTCCTAACTCACTCACTCGTCCCTCAAGTCCAAAGCCTCCTAACTCACTCACTCGTCCCTCAAGTCCAAAGCCTCCTAACTCACTCACTCGTCCCTCAAGTCCAAAGCCTCCTAACTCACTCACTCGTCCCTCAAGTCCAAAGCCTCCTAACTCACCCACTCGTCCCTCAAGTCCAAAGCCTCCTAACTCACCCACTCGTCCCTCAAGTCCAAAGCCTCCTAACTCACCCACTCGTCCCTCAAGTCCAAAGCCGCCTAACTCACCCACTCGTCCCTCAAGTCCAAAGCCTCCTAACTCACCCACTCGTCCCTCAAGTCCAAAGCCTCCTAACTCACCCACTCGTCCGTCAAGTCCAAAGCCTCCTAACTCACCCACTCGTCCCTCAAGTCCAAAGCCTCCTAACTCACCCACTCGTCCCTCAAGTCCAAAGTCTCCTAACTCACCCACTCGTCCC
Organism: Coccyzus lansbergi; assembly: GCA_033558105.1. Lineage (NCBI taxonomy): Eukaryota > Metazoa > Chordata > Aves > Cuculiformes > Coccyzidae > Coccyzus > Coccyzus lansbergi. Next base: position 275,033 of record JAUMJK010001121.1, read on the forward strand.
TCAAGTCCAAAGCCTCCTAACTCACACACTCGTCCCTCAAGTCCAAAGCCTCCTAACTAACACACTCGTCCCTCATGTCCAAAGCCTCCTAACTCACACACTCGTCCCTCAAGTCCAAAGCCTCCTAACTCACCCACTCGTCCAAAGCCTCCTAACTCACCCACTCGTACAAAGCCTCCTAACTCACCCACTCATCCCTCAAGTCCAAAGCCTCCTAACTCACCCACTCGTCCCTCAAGTCCAAAGCCTCCTAACTCTCCCACTCGTCCCTCAAGTCCAAAGCCTCCTAACTCACACACTCGTCCCTCAAGTCCAAAGCCTCCTAACTCACCCACTCGTCCCTCAAGTCCAAAGCCTCCTAACTCACCCACTCGTCCCTCAAGTCCAAAGCCTCCTAACTCACCCACTCGTCCCTCAAGTCCAAAGCCTCCTAACTCACCCACTCGTCCCTCAAGTCCAAAGCCTCCTAACTCACCCACTCGTCCCTCAAGTCCAAAGCCTCCTAACTCACCCACTCGTCCCTCAAGTCCAAAGCCTCCTAACTCACCCACTCGTCCCTCAAGTCCAAAGCCTCCTAACTCACCCACTCGTCCCTCAAGTCCAAAGCCTCCTAACTCACCCACTCGTCCCTCAAGTCCAAAGCCTCCTAACTCACCCACTCGTCCCTCAAGTCCAAAGCCTCCTAACTCACCCACTCGTCCCTCAAGTGCAAAGCCGCCTAACTCACCCACTCGTCCCTCAAGTCCAAAGCCTCCTAACTCACCCACTCGTCCCTCAAGTCCAAAGCCTCCTCACTCACTCACTCACTCGTCCCTCAAGTCCAAAGCCTCCTCACTCACTCACTCACTCGTCCCTCAATTCCAAAGCCTCCTCACTCACTCACTCACTCGTCCCTCAAGTCCAAAGCCTCCTAACTCACTCACTCACTCGTCCCTCAAGTCCAAAGCCTCCTAACTCACTCACTCACTCGTCCCTCAAGTCCAAAGCCTCCTAACTCACTCACTCGTCCCTCAAGTCCAAAGCCTCCTAACCTACTCACTCGTCCCTCAAGTCCAAAGCCTCCTAACTCACTCACTCGTCCAAAGCCTCCTAACTCACTCACTCACTCGTCCCTCAAGTCCAAAGCCTCCTAACTCACTCACTCGTCCCTCACGTCCAAAGCCTCCTAACTCACTCACTCGTCCCTCAAGTCCAAAGCCTCCTAACTCACTCACTCGTCCAAAGCCTCCTAACTCACTCACTCGTCCCTCAAGTCCAAAGCCTCCTAACTCACTCACTCGTCCCTCAAGTCCAAAGTCTCCTAACTCACTCACTCGTCCCTCAAGTCCAAAGCCTCCTAACTCACTCACTCGTCCCTCAAGTCCAAAGCCTCCTAACTCACTCACTCGTCCAAAGCCTCCTAACTCACTCACTCGTCCCTCAAGTCCAAAGCCTCCTAACTCACTCACTCGTCCCTCATGTCCAAAGCCTCCTAACTCACTCACTCGTCCCTCAAGTCCAAAGCCTCCTAACTCACTCACTCGTCCAAAGCCTCCTAACTCACTCACTCGTCCAAAGCCTCCTAACTCACTCACTCGTCCCTCAAGTCCAAAGCCTCCTAACTCACTCACTCACTCGTCCCTCAAGTCCAAAGCCTCCTAACTCACTCACTCGTCCCTCAAGTCCAAAGCCTCCTAACACACTCACTCGTCCCTCAAGTCCAAAGCCTCCTAACTCACTCACTCGTCCAAAGCCTCCAAACTCACTCACTCATCCAAAGCCTCCTAACTCACTCACTCATCCAAAGTCTCCTAACTCACTCACTCGTCCAAAGCCTCCTAACTCACTCACTCGTCCCTCAAGTCCAAAGCCTCCTAACTCACTCACTCACTCGTCCCTCAAGTCCAAAGCCTCCTAACTCACTCACGCGTCCAAAGCCTCCTAACTCACTCACGGGTCCAAAGCCTCCTAACTCACTCACTCGTCCAAAGCCTCCTAACTCACTCACTCACTCGTCCCTCAAGTCCAAAGCCTCCTAACTCACTCACTCACTCTTCCCTCAAGTCCAAAGCCTCCTAACTCACTCACTCGTCCCTCAAGTCCATAGCCTCCTAACTCACTCACTCGTCCAAAGTCTCCTAACTCAGTCACTCGTCCAAAGCCTCCTAACTCACTCACTCACTCGTCCCTCAAGTCCAAAGCCTCCTAACTCACTCACTCGTCCCTCAAGTCCAAAGCCTCCTAACTCACTCACTCGTCCCTCAAGTCCAAAGCCTCCTAACTCACTCACTCGTCCCTCAAGTCCAAAGCCTCCTAACTCACTCACTCGTCCCTCAAGTCCAAAGCCTCCTAACTCACTCACTCGTCCCTCAAGTCCAAAGCCTCCTAACTCACTCACTCACTTGTCCCTCAAGTCCATAGCCTCCTCACTCACTCACTCACTCGTCCCTCAAGTCCAAAGCCTCCTCACTCACTCACTCACTCGTCCCTCAAGTCCAAAGCCTCCTCACTCACTCACTCACTCGTCCCTCAAGTCCAAAGCCTCCTCACTCACTCACTCACTCGTCCCTCAAGTCCAAAGCCTCCTCACTCACTCACTCACTCGTCCCTCAAGTCCAAAGCCTCCTCACTCACTCACTCACTCGTCCCTCAAGTCCAAAGCCTCCTCACTCACTCACTCACTCGTCCCTCAAGTCCAAAGCCTCCTCACTCACTCACTCACTCGTCCCTCAATTCCAAAGCCTCCTCACTCACTCACTCACTCGTCCCTCTAGTCCAAAGCCTCCTCACTCACTCACTCACTCGTCCCTCAAGTCCAAAGCCTCCTAACTCACTCACGCGTCCAAAGCCTCCTAACTCACTCACGCGTCCAAAGCCTCCTAACTCACTCACCCGTCCAAAGCCTCCTAACTCACTCACTCGTCCAAAGCCTCCTAACTCACTCACTCGTCCCTCAAGTCCAAAGCCTCCTAACTCACTCACTCGTCCCTCAAGTCCAAAGCCTCCTAACTCACTCACTCGTCCCTCAAGTCCGAAGCCTCCTAACTCACTCACTCGTCCCTCAAGTCCAAAGCCTCCTAACTCACCCACTCGTCCCTCAAGTCCAAAGCCTCCTAACTCACCCACTCGTCCGTCAAGTCCAAAGCCTCCTAACTCACCCACTCGTCCCTCAAGTCCAAAGCCTCCTAACTCACCCACTCGTCCCTCAAGTCCAAAGTCTCCTAACTCACCCACTCGTCCCTCAAGTCCAAAGCCTCCTAACTCACACACTCGTCCCTCAAGTCCAAAGCCTCCTAACTAACACACTCGTCCCTCATGTCCAAAGCCTCCTAACTCACACACTCGTCCCTCAAGTCCAAAGCCTCCTAACTCACCCACTCGTCCAAAGCCTCCTAACTCACCCACTCGTACAAAGCCTCCTAACTCACCCACTCATCCCTCAAGTCCAAAGCCTCCTAACTCACCCACTCGTCCCTCAAGTCCAAAGCCTCCTAACTCTCCCACTCGTCCCTCAAGTCCAAAGCCTCCTAACTCACACACTCGTCCCTCAAGTCCAAAGCCTCCTAACTCACCCACTCGTCCCTCAAGTCCAAAGCCTCCTAACGCACCCACTCGTCCCTCAAGTCCAAAGCCTCCTAACTCACTCACGCGTCCAAAGCCTCCTAACTCACTCACGCGTCCAAAGCCTCCTAACTCACTCACGCGTCCAAAGCCTCCTAACTCACTCACCCGTCCAAAGCCTCCTAACTCACTCACTCGTCCAAAGCCTCCTAACTCACTCACTCGTCCCTCAAGTCCAAAGCCTCCTAACTCACTCACTCGTCCCTCAAGTCCAAAGCCTCCTAACTCACTCACTCGTCCCTCAAGTCCGAAGCCTCCTAACTCACTCACTCGTCCCTCAAGTCCAAAGCCTCCTAACTCACTCACTCGTCCGTCAAGTCCAAAGCCTCCTAACTCACTCACTCGTCCCTCAAGTCCAAAGCCTCCTAACTCACTCACTCGTCCCTCAAGTCCAAAGCCTCCTAACTCACTCACTCGTCCCTCAAGTCCAAAGCCTCCTAACTCACTCACTCGTCCCTCAAGTCCAAAGCCTCCTAACTCACCCACTCGTCCCTCAAGTCCAAAGCCTCCTAACTCACCCACTCGTCCCTCAAGTCCAAAGCCTCCTAACTCACCCACTCGTCCCTCAAGTCCAAAGCCGCCTAACTCACCCACTCGTCCCTCAAGTCCAAAGCCTCCTAACTCACCCACTCGTCCCTCAAGTCCAAAGCCTCCTAACTCACCCACTCGTCCGTCAAGTCCAAAGCCTCCTAACTCACCCACTCGTCCCTCAAGTCCAAAGCCTCCTAACTCACCCACTCGTCCCTCAAGTCCAAAGTCTCCTAACTCACCCACTCGTCCCTCAAGTCCAAAGCCTCCTAACTCACACACTCGTCCCTCAAGTCCAAAGCCTCCTAACTAACACACTCGTCCCTCATGTCCAAAGCCTCCTAACTCACACACTCGTCCCTCAAGTCCAAAGCCTCCTAACTCACCCACTCGTCCAAAGCCTCCTAACTCACCCACTCGTACAAAGCCTCCTAACTCACCCACTCGTCCCTCAAGTCCAAAGCCTCCTAACTCTCCCACTCGTCCCTCAAGTCCAAAGCCTCCTAACTCACACACTCGTCCCTCAAGTCCAAAGCCTCCTAACTCACACACTCGTCCCTCAAGTCCAAAGCCTCCTAACTCACCCACTCGTCCCTCAAGTCCAAAGCCTCCTAACTCACCCACTCGTCCCTCAAGTCCAAAGCCTCCTAACTCACCCACTCGTCCCTCAAGTCCAAAGCCTCCTAACTCACCCACTCGTCCCTCAAGTCCAAAGCCTCCTAACTCACCCACTCGTCCCTCAAGTCCAAAGCCTCCTAACTCACCCACTCGTCCCTCAAGTCCAAAGCCTCCTAACTCACTCACTCACTTGTCCCTCAAGTCCAAAGCCTCCTCACTCACTCACTCACTTGTCCCTCAAGTCCAAAGCCTCCTCACTCACTCACTCACTCGTCCCTCAAGTCCAAAGCCTCCTCACTCACTCACTCACTCGTCCCTCAAGTCCAAAGCCTCCTCACTCACTCACTCACTCGTCCCTCAAGTCCAAAGCCTCCTCACTCACTCACTCACTCGTCCCTCAAGTCCAAAGCCTCCTCACTCACTCACTCACTCGTCCCTCAAGTCCAAAGCCTCCTCACTCACTCACTCACTCGTCCCTCAAGTCCAAAGCCTCCTCACTCACTCACTCACTCGTCCCTCAATTCCAAAGCCTCCTCACTCACTCACTCACTCGTCCCTCTAGTCCAAAGCCTCCTCACTCACTCACTCACTCGTCCCTCAAGTCCAAAGCCTCCTAACTCACTCACGCGTCCAAAGCCTCCTAACTCACTCACTCGTCCCTCAAGTCCAAAGCCTCCTAACTCACTCACGCGTCCAAAGCCTCCTAACTCACTCACGCGTCCAAAGCCTCCTAACTCACTCACGCGTCCAAAGCCTCCTAACTCACTCACCCGTCCAAAGCCTCCTAACTCACTCACTCGTCCAAAGCCTCCTAACTCACTCACTCGTCCCTCAAGTCCAAAGCCTCCTAACTCACTCACTCGTCCCTCAAGTCCAAAGCCTCCTAACTCACTCACTCGTCCCTCAAGTCCGAAGCCTCCTAACTCACTCACTCGTCCCTCAAGTCCAAAGCCTCCTAACTCACTCACTCGTCCGTCAAGTCCAAAGCCTCCTAACTCACTCACTCGTCCCTCAAGTCCAAAGCCTCCTAACTCACTCACTCGTCCCTCAAGTCCAAAGCCTCCTAACTCACTCACTCGTCCCTCAAGTCCAAAGCCTCCTAACTCACTCACTCGTCCCTCAAGTCCAAAGCCTCCTAACTCACCCACTCGTCCCTCAAGTCCAAAGCCTCCTAACTCACCCACTCGTCCCTCAAGTCCAAAGCCTCCTAACTCACCCACTCGTCCCTCAAGTCCAAAGCCTCCTAACTCACCCACTCGTCCCTCAAGTCCAAAGCCTCCTAACTCACCCACTCGTCCCTCAAGTCCAAAGCCTCCTAACTCACTCACTCACTTGTCCCTCAAGTCCAAAGCCTCCTCACTCACTCACTCACTTGTCCCTCAAGTCCAAAGCCTCCTCACTCACTCACTCACTCGTCCCTCAAGTCCAAAGCCTCCTCACTCACTCACTCACTCGTCCCTCAAGTCCAAAGCCTCCTCACTTACTCACTCACTCGTCCCTCAAGTCCAAAGCCTCCTCACTCACTCACTCACTCGTCCCTCAAGTCCAAAGCCTCCTCACTCACTCACTCACTCGTCCCTCAAGTCCAAAGCCTCCTCACTCACTCACTCACTCGTCCCTCAAGTCCAAAGCCTCCTCACTCACTCACTCACTCGTCCCTCAATTCCAAAGCCTCCTCACTCACTCACTCACTCGTCCCTCTAGTCCAAAGCCTCCTCACTCACTCACTCACTCGTCCCTCAAGTCCAAAGCCTCCTAACTCACTCACGCGTCCAAAGCCTCCTAACTCACTCACTCGTCCCTCAAGTCCAAAGCCTCCTAACTCACTCACGCGTCCAAAGCCTCCTAACTCACTCACGCGTCCAAAGCCTCCTAACTCACTCACGCGTCCAAAGCCTCCTAACTCACTCACCCGTCCAAAGCCTCCTAACTCACTCACTCGTCCAAAGCCTCCTAACTCACTCACTCGTCCCTCAAGTCCAAAGCCTCCTAACTCACTCACTCGTCCCTCAAGTCCAAAGCCTCCTAACTCACTCACTCGTCCCTCAAGTCCGAAGCCTCCTAACTCACTCACTCGTCCCTCAAGTCCAAAGCCTCCTAACTCACTCACTCGTCCGTCAAGTCCAAAGCCTCCTAACTCACTCACTCGTCCCTCAAGTCCAAAGCCTCCTAACTCACTCACTCGTCCCTCAAGTCCAAAGCCTCCTAACTCACTCACTCGTCCCTCAAGTCCAAAGCCTCCTAACTCACTCACTCGTCCCTCAAGTCCAAAGCCTCCTAACTCACCCACTCGTCCCTCAAGTCCAAAGCCTCCTAACTCACCCACTCGTCCCTCAAGTCCAAAGCCTCCTAACTCACCCACTCGTCCCTCAAGTCCAAAGCCGACTAACTCACCCACTCGTCCCTCAAGTCCAAAGCCTCCTAACTCACCCACTCGTCCCTCAAGTCCAAAGCCTCCTAACTCACTCACTCGTCCGTCAAGTCCAAAGCCTCCTAACTCACCCACTCGTCCCTCAAGTCCAAAGCCTCCTAACTCACCCACTCGTCCCTCAGGTCCAAAGTCTCCTAACTCACCCACTCGTCCCTCAAGTCCAAAGCCTCCTAACTCACACACTCGTCCCTCAAGTCCAAAGCCTCCTAACTAACACACTCGTCCCTCATGTCCAAAGCCTCCTAACTCACACACTCGTCCCTCAAGTCCAAAGCCTCCTAACTCACCCACTCGTCCAAAGCCTCCTAACTCACCCACTCGTCCAAAGCCTCCTAACTCACCCACTCATCCCTCAAGTCCGAAGCCTCCTAACTCACCCACTCGTCCCTCAAGTCCAAAGCCTCCTAACTCTCCCACTCGTCCCTCAAGTCCAAAGCCTCCTAACTCACACACTCGTCCCTCAAGTCCAAAGCCTCCTAACTCACCCACTCGTCCCTCAAGTCCAAAGCCTCCTAACTCACCCACTCGTCCCTCAAGTCCAAAGCCTCCTAACTCACCCACTCGTCCCTCAAGTCCAAAGCCTCCTAACTCACCCACTCGTCCCTCAAGTCCAAAGCCTCCTAACTCACCCACTCGTCCCTCAAGTCCAAAGCCTCCTAACTCACCCACTCGTCCCTCAAGTCCAAAGCCTCCTAACTCACCCACTCGTCCCTCAAGTCCAAAGCCTCCTAACTCACCCACTCGTCCCTCAAGTCCAAAGCCTCCTAACTCACCCACTCGTCCCTCAAGTCCAAAGCCTCCTAACTCACTCACTCGTCCCTCAAGTCCGAAGCCTCCTAACTCACTCACTCGTCCCTCAAGTCCGAAGCCTCCTAACTCACTCACTCGTCCCTCAAGTCCGAAGCCTCCTAACTCACTCACTCGTCCCTCAAGTCCGAAGCCTCCTAACTCACTCACTCGTCCCTCAAGTCCAAAGCCTCCTAACTCACTCACTCGTCCCTCAAGTCCGAAGCTTCCTAACTCACTCACTCGTCCCTCAAGTCCGAAGCCTCCTAACTCACTCACTCGTCCCTCAAGTCCGAAGCCTCCTAACTCACTCACTCGTCCCTCAAGTCCGAAGCCTCCTAACTCACTCACTCGTCCCTCAAGTCCGAAGCCTCCTAACTCACTCACTCGTCCCTCAAGTCCGAAGCCTCCTTACTCACTCACTCGTCCCTCAAGTCCGAAGCCTCCTAACTCACTCACTCGTCCCTCAATTCCGAAGCCTCCTAACTCACTCACTCGTCCCTCAAGTCCGAAGCCTCCTAACTCACTCACTCGTCCCTCAAGTCCGAAGCCTCCTAACTCACTCACTCGTCCCTCAATTCCAAAACCTCCTAACTCACTCACTCGTCCCTCAAGTCCAAAGCCTCCTAACTCACTCACTCGTCCCTCAAGTCCAAAGCCTCCTAACTCACTCACTCGTCCCTCAAGTCCAAAGCCTCCTAACTCACTCACTCGTCCCTCAAGTCCAAAGCCTCCTAACTCACTCACTCGTCCCTCAAGTCCAAAGCCTCCTCACTCACCCACTCGTCCCTCAAGTCCAAAGCCTCCTAACTCAATCACTCGTCCCTCAAGTCCAAAGCCTCCTAACTCACTCACTCGTCCCTCAAGTCCAAAGCCTCCTAACTCAATCACTCGTCCCTCAAGTCCAAAGCCTCCTAACTCACTCACTCGTCCCTCAAGTCCAAAGCCTCCTAACTCACTCACTCGTCCCTCAAGTCCAAAGCCTCCTAACTCACTCACTCGTCCCTCAAGTCCGAAGCCTCCTAACTCACTCACTCGTCCCTCAAGTCCGAAGCCTCCTAACTCACTCACTCGTCCCTCAAGTCCGAAGCCTCCTAACTCACTCACTCGTCCCTCAAGTCCGAAGCCTCCTAACTCACTCACTCGTCCCTCAAGTCCGAAGCCTCCTAACTCACTCACTCGTCCCTCAAGTCCGAAGCCTCCTAACTCACTCACTCGTCCCTCAAGTCCGAAGCCTCCTAACTCACTCACTCGTCCCTCAAGTCCGAAGCCTCCTAACTCACTCACTCGTCCCTCAAGTCCGAAGCCTCCTAACTCACTCACTCGTCCCTCAAGTCGGAAGCCTCCTAACTCACTCACTCGTCCCTCAAGTCCGAAGCCTCCTAACTCACTCACTCGTCCCTCAAGTCCGAAGCCTCCTAAGTCACTCACTCGTCCCTCAAGTCCAAAGCCTCCTAACTCACTCACTCGTCCCTCAAGTCCAAAGCCTCCTAACTCACTCACTCGTCCCTCAAGTCCAAAGCCTCCTAACTCACTCACTCGTCCCTCAAGTCCAAAGCCTCCTAACTCACTCACTCGTCCCTCAAGTCCAAAGCCTCCTAACTCACTCACTCGTCCCTCAAGTCCAAAGCCTCCTAACTCACTCACTCGTCCCTCAAGTCCCAAGTCTCCTAACTCACTCACTCATCCCTCAAGTCCAAAGCCTCCTAACTCACTCACTCGTCCCTCAAGTCCAAAGCCTCCTAACTCACTCACGCGTCCAAAGCCTCCTAACTCACTCACGCTTCCAAAGCCTCCTAACTCACTCACTCACTCGTCCCTCAAGTCCAAAGCCTCCTAACTCACTCACTCACTCGTCCCTCAAGTCCAAAGCCTCCTAACTCACCCACTCGTCCCTCAAGTCCAAAGTCTCCTAACTCACCCACTCGTCCCTCAAGTCCAAAGCCTCCTAACTCACACACTCGTCCCTCAAGTCCAAAGCCTCCTAACTAACACACTCGTCCCTCATGTCCAAAGCCTCCTAACTCACACACTCGTCCCTCAAGTCCAAAGCCTCCTAACTCACCCACTCGTCCAAAGCCTCCTAACTCACCCACTCGTACAAAGCCTCCTAACTCACCCACTCATCCCTCAAGTCCAAAGCCTCCTAACTCACCCACTCGTCCCTCAAGTCCAAAGCCTCCTAACTCTCCCACTCGTCCCTCAAGTCCAAAGCCTCCTAACTCACCCACTCGTCCCTCAAGTCCAAAGCCTCCTAACTCACCCACTCGTCCCTCAAGTCCAAAGCCTCCTAACTCACCCACTCGTCCCTCAAGTCCAAAGCCTCCTAACTCACCCACTCGTCCCTCAAGTCCAAAGCCTCCTAACTCACCCACTCGTCCCTCAAGTCCAAAGCCTCCTAACTCACCCACTCGTCCCTCAAGTCCAAAGCCTCCTAACTCACCCACTCGTCCCTCAAGTCCAAAGCCTCCTAACTCACCCACTCGTCCCTCAAGTCCAAAGCCTCCTAACTCACCCACTCGTCCCTCAAGTCCAAAGCCTCCTAACTCACTCACTCGTCCCTCAAGTCCAAAGCCTCTTAACTCACTCACTCGTCCCTCAAGTCCAAAGCCTCCTAACTCACTCACTCGTCCCTCAAGTCCGAAGCCTCCTAACTCACTCACTCGTCCCTCAAGTCCAAAGCCTCCTAACTCACTCACTCGTCCCTCAAGTCCGAAGCCTCCTAACTCACTCACTCGTCCCTCAAGTCCGAAGCCTCCTAACTCACTCACTCGTCCCTCAAGTCCGAAGCCTCCTAACTCACTCACTCGTCCCTCAAGTCCGAAGCCTCCTAACTCACTCACTCGTCCCTCAAGTCCGAAGCCTCCTAACTCACTCACTCGTCCCTCAAGTCCGAAGCCTCCTTACTCACTCACTCGTCCCTCAAGTCCGAAGCCTCCTAACTCACTCACTCGTCCCTCAAGTCCGAAGCCTCCTAACTCACTCACTCGTCCCTCAATTCCGAAGCCTCCTAACTCACTCACTCGTCCCTCAAGTCCGAAGCCTCCTAACTCACTCACTCGTCCCTCAAGTCCGAAGCCTCCTAACTCACTCACTCGTCCCTCAATTCCAAAACCTCCTAACTCACTCACTCGTCCCTCAAGTCCAAAGCCTCCTAACTCACTCACTCGTCCCTCAAGTCCAAAGCCTCCTAACTCACTCACTCGTCCCTCAAGTCCAAAGCCTCCTCACTCACCCACTCGTCCGTCAAGTCCAAAGCCTCCTAACTCAATCACTCGTCCCTCAAGTCCAAAGCCTCCTAACTCACTCACTCGTCCCTCAAGTCCAAAGCCTCCTAACTCACTCACTCGTCCCTCAAGTCCAAAGCCTCCTAACTCACTCACTCGTCCCTCAAGTCCGAAGCCTCCTAACTCACTCACTCGTCCCTCAAGTCCGAAGCCTCCTAACTCACTCACTCGTCCCTCAAGTCCGAAGCCTCCTAACTCACTCACTCGTCCCTCAAGTCCGAAGCCTCCTAACTCACTCACTCGTCCCTCAAGTCCGAAGCTTCCTAACTCACTCACTCGTCCCTCAAGTCCGAAGCCTCCTAACTCACTCACTCGTCCCTCAAGTCTGAAGCCTCCTAACTCACTCACTCGTCCCTCAAGTCGGAAGCCTCCTAACTCACTCACTCGTCCCTCAAGTCCGAAGCCTCCTAACTCACTCACTCGTCCCTCAAGTCCGAAGCCTCCTAACTCACTCACTCGTCCCTCAAGTCCGAAGCCTCCTAACTCACTCACTCGTCCCTCAAGTCCGAAGCCTCCTAACTCACTCACTCGTCCCTCAAGTCCAAAGCCTCCTAACTCACTCACTCGTCCCTCAAGTCCAAAGCCTCCTAACTCACTCACTCGTCCCTCAAGTCCAAAGCCTCCTAACTCACTCACTCGTCCCTCAAGTCCAAAGCCTCCTAACTCACTCACTCGTCCCTCAAGTCCAAAGTCTCCTAACTCACTCACTCGTCCCTCAAGTCCAAAGCCTCCTAACTCACTCACTCGTCCCTCAAGTCCAAAGCCTCCTAACTCACTCACGCGTCCAAAGCCTCCTAACTCACTCACGCTTCCAAAGCCTCCTAACTCACTCACTCACTCGTCCCTCAAGTCCAAAGCCTCCTAACTCACTCACTCACTCGTCCCTCAAGTCCAAAGCCTCCTAACTCACTCACTCGTCCCTCAAGTCCAAAGCCTCCTAACTCACTCACTCGTCCCTCAAGTCCAAAGCCTCCTAACTCACTCACTCGTCCCTCAAGTCCAAAGCCTCCTAACTCACTCACTCGTCCCTCAAGTCCAAAGCCTCCTAACTCACTCACTCGTCCCTCAAGTCCAAAGCCTCCTAACTCACTCACTCGTCCCTCAAGTCCAAAGCCTCCTAACTCACTCACTCGTCCCTCAAGTCCAAAGCCTCCTAACTCACTCACTCGTCCAAAGCCTCCTAACTCACTCACTCGTCCAAAGCCTCCTAACTCACTCACTCACTCGTCCCTCAAGTCCAAAGCCTCCTAACTCACTCACTCGTCCCTCAAGTCCAAAGCCTCCTAACTCACTCACTCGTCCCTCAAGTCCAAAGCCTCCTAACTCACTCACTCGTCCCTCAAGTCCAAAGCCTCCTAACTCACTCACTCCTCCAAAGCCTCCTAACTCACTCACTCGTCCCTCAAGTCCAAAGCCTCCTAACTCACTCACTCACTCGTCCCTCAAGTCCAAAGCCTCCTAACTCACTCACTCACTCGTCCCTCAAGTCCAAAGCCTCCTAACTCACCCACTCGTCCCTCAAGTCCAAAGCCTCCTAACTCACCCACTCGCCCCTCAAGTCCAAAGCCTCCTAACTCACTCACTCGTCCCTCAAGTCCAAAGCCTCCTAACTCACTCACTCACTCGTCCCTCAAGTCCAAAGCCTCCTAACTCACTCACTCACTCGTCCCTCAAGTCCAAAGCCTCCTAACTCACTCACTCGTCCCTCAAGTCCAAAGCCTCCTAACTCACTCACTCGTCCCTCAAGTCCGAAGCCTCCTAACTCACTCACTCGTCCCTCAAGTCCGAAGCCTCCTAACTCACTCACTCGTCCCTCAAGTCCGAAGCCTCCTAACTCACTCACTCGTCCCTCAAGTCCGAAGCCTCCTAACTCACTCACTCGTCCCTCAAGTCCGAAGCCTCCTAACTCACTCACTCGTCCCTCAAGTCCGAAGCCTCCTAACTCACTCACTCGTCCCTCAAGTCCGAAGCCTCCTTACTCACTCACTCGTCCCTCAAGTCCGAAGCCTCCTAACTCACTCACTCGTCCCTCAAGTCCGAAGCCTCCTAACTGACTCACTCGTCCCTCAATTCCGAAGCCTCCTAACTCACTCACTCGTCCCTCAAGTCCGAAGCCTCCTAACTCACTCACTCGTCCCTCAAGTCCGAAGCCTCCTAACTCACTCACTCGTCCCTCAATTCCAAAACCTCCTAACTCACTCACTCGTCCCTCAAGTCCAAAGCCTCCTAACTCACTCACTCGTCCCTCAAGTCCAAAGCCTCCTAACTCACTCACTCGTCCCTCAAGTCCAAAGCCTCCTCACTCACCCACTCGTCCCTCAAGTCCAAAGCCTCCTAACTCAATCACTCGTCCCTCAAGTCCAAAGCCTCCTAACTCACTCACTCGTCCCTCAAGTCCAAAGCCTCCTAACTCACTCACTCGTCCCTCAAGTCCAAAGCCTCCTAACTCACTCACTCGTCCCTCAAGTCGGAAGCCTCCTAACTCACTCACTCGTCCCTCAAGTCCGAAGCCTCCTAACTCACTCACTCGTCCCTCAAGTCCGAAGCCTCCTAACTCACTCACTCGTCCCTCAAGTCCGAAGCCTCCTAACTCACTCACTCGTCCCTCAAGTCCGAAGCCTCCTAACTCACTCACTCGTCCCTCAAGTCCGAAGCCTCCTAACTCACTCACTCGTCCCTCAAGTCCAAAGCCTCCTAACTCACTCACTCGTCCCTCAAGTCCAAAGCCTCCTAACTCACTCACTCGTCCCTCAAGTCCAAAGCCTCCTAACTCACTCACTCGTCCCTCAAGTCCAAAGCCTCCTAACTCACTCACTCGTCCCTCAAGTCCAAAGTCTCCTAACTCACTCACTCGTCCCTCAAGTCCAAAGCCTCCTAACTCACTCACTCGTCCCTCAAGTCCAAAGCCTCCTAACTCACTCACGCGTCCAAAGTCTCCTAACTCACTCACGCTTCCAAAGCCTCCTAACTCACTCACTCACTCGTCCCTCAAGTCCAAAGCCTCCTAACTCACTCACTCACTCGTCCCTCAAGTCCAAAGCCTCCTAACTCACCCACTCGTCCCTCAAGTCCAAAGTCTCCTAACTCACCCACTCGTCCCTCAAGTCCAAAGCCTCCTAACTCACACACTCGTCCCTCAAGTCCAAAGCCTCCTAACTAACACACTCGTCCCTCATGTCCAAAGCCTCCTAACTCACACACTCGTCCCTCAAGTCCAAAGCCTCCTAACTCACCCACTCGTCCCTCATGTCCAAAGCCTCCTAACTCACACACTCGTCCCTCAAGTCCAAAGCCTCCTAACTCACCCACTCGTCCAAAGCCTCCTAACTCACCCACTCGTACAAAGCCTCCTAACTCACCCACTCATCCCTCAAGTCCAAAGCCTCCTAACTCACCCACTCGTCCCTCAAGTCCAAAGCCTCCTAACTCTCCCACTCGTCCCTCAAGTCCAAAGCCTCCTAACTCACCCACTCGTCCCTCAAGTCCAAAGCCTCCTAACTCACCCACTCGTCCCTCAAGTCCAAAGCCTCCTAACTCACCCACTCGTCCCTCAAGTCCAAAGCCTCCTAACTCACCCACTCGTCCCTCAAGTCCAAAGCCTCCTAACTCACCCACTCGTCCCTCAAGTCCAAAGCCTCCTAACTCACCCACTCGTCCCTCAAGTCCAAAGCCTCCTAACTCACCCACTCGTCCCTCAAGTCCAAAGCCTCCTAACTCACCCACTCGTCCCTCAAGTCCAAAGCCTCCTAACTCACCCACTCATCCCTCAAGTCCAAAGCCTCCTAACTCACGCACTCGTCCCTCAAGTCCAAAGCCTCCTAACTCACTCACTCGTCCCTCAAGTCCAAAGCCTCCTAACTCACTCACTCGTCCCTCAAGTCCGAAGCCTCCTAACTCACTCACTCGTCCCTCAAGTCCGAAGCCTCCTAACTCACTCACTCGTCCCTCAAGTCCGAAGCCTCCTTACTCACTCACTCGTCCCTCAAGTCCGAAGCCTCCTAACTCACTCACTCGTCCCTCAAGTCCGAAGCCTCCTAACTCACTCACTCGTCCCTCAATTCCGAAGCCTCCTAACTCACTCACTCGTCCCTCAAGTCCGAAGCCTCCTAACTCACTCACTCGTCCCTCAAGTCCGAAGCCTCCTAACTCACTCACTCGTCCCTCAATTCCAAAACCTCCTAACTCACTCACTCGTCCCTCAAGTCCAAAGCCTCCTAACTCACTCACTCGTCCCTCAAGTCCAAAGCCTCCTAACTCACTCACTCGTCCCTCAAGTCCAAAGCCTCCTCACTCACCCACTCGTCCGTCAAGTCCAAAGCCTCCTAACTCAATCACTCGTCCCTCAAGTCCAAAGCCTCCTAACTCACTCACTCGTCCCTCAAGTCCAAAGCCTCCTAACTCACTCACTCGTCCCTCAAGTCCAAAGCCTCCTAACTCACTCACTCGTCCCTCAAGTCCGAAGCCTCCTAACTCACTCACTCGTCCCTCAAGTCCGAAGCCTCCTAACTCACTCACTCGTCCCTCAAGTCCGAAGCCTCCTAACTCACTCACTCGTCCCTCAAGTCCGAAGCCTCCTAACTCACTCACTCGTCCCTCAAGTCCGAAGCCTCCTAACTCACTCACTCGTCCCTCAAGTCCGAAGCCTCCTAACTCACTCACTCGTCCCTCAAGTCCGAAGCCTCCTAACTCACTCACTCGTCCCTCAAGTCGGAAGCCTCCTAACTCACTCACTCGTCCCTCAAGTCCGAAGCCTCCTAACTCACTCACTCGTCCCTCAAGTCCGAAGCCTCCTAACTCACTCACTCGTCCCTCAAGTCCGAAGCCTCCTAACTCACTCACTCGTCCCTCAAGTCCGAAGCCTCCTAACTCACTCACTCGTCCCTCAAGTCCAAAGCCTCCTAACTCACTCACTCGTCCCTCAAGTCCAAAGCCTCCTAACTCACTCACTCGTCCCTCAAGTCCAAAGCCTCCTAACTCACTCACTCGTCCCTCAAGTCCAAAGCCTCCTAACTCACTCACTCGTCCCTCAAGTCCAAAGTCTCCTAACTCACTCACTCGTCCCTCAAGTCCAAAGCCTCCTAACTCACTCACTCGTCCCTCAAGTCCAAAGCCTCCTAACTCACTCACGCGTCCAAAGCCTCCTAACTCACTCACGCTTCCAAAGCCTCCTAACTCACTCACTCACTCGTCCCTCAAGTCCAAAGCCTCCTAACTCACTCACTCACTCGTCCCTCAAGTCCAAAGCCTCCTAACTCACTCACTCGTCCCTCAAGTCCAAAGCCTCCTAACTCACTCACTCGTCCCTCAAGTCCAAAGCCTCCTAACTCACTCACTCGTCCGTCAAGTCCAAAGCCTCCTAACTCACTCACTCGTCCCTCAAGTCCAAAGCCTCCTAACTCACTCACTCGTCCCTCAAGTCCAAAGCCTCCTAACTCACTCACTCGTCCCTCAAGTCCAAAGCCTCCTAACTCACTCACTCGTCCCTCAAGTCCAAAGCCTCCTAACTCACTCACTCGTCCAAAGCCTCCTAACTCACTCACTCGTCCAAAGCCTCCTAACTCACTCACTCACTCGTCCCTCAAGTCCAAAGCCTCCTAACTCACTCACTCGTCCCTCAAGTCCAAAGCCTCCTAACTCACTCACTCGTCCCTCAAGTCCAAAGCCTCCTAACTCACTCACTCGTCCCTCAAGTCCAAAGCCTCCTAACTCACTCACTCCTCCAAAGCCTCCTAACTCACTCACTCGTCCCTCAAGTCCAAAGCCTCCTAACTCACTCACTCACTCGTCCCTCAAGTCCAAAGCCTCCTAACTCACTCACTCACTCGTCCCTCAAGTCCAAAGCCTCCTAACTCACCCACTCGTCCCTCAAGTCCAAAGCCTCCTAACTCACCCACTCGCCCCTCAAGTCCAAAGCCTCCTAACTCACTCACTCGTCCCTCAAGTCCAAAGCCTCCTAACTCACTCACTCACTCGTCCCTCAAGTCCAAAGCCTCCTAACTCACTCACTCACTCGTCCCTCAAGTCCAAAGCCTCCTAACTCACTCACTCGTCCCTCAAGTCCAAAGCCTCCTAACTCACTCACTCGTCCCTCAAGTCCGAAGCCTCCTAACTCACTCACTCGTCCCTCAAGTCCGAAGCCTCCTAACTCACTCACTCGTCCCTCAAGTCCGAAGCCTCCTAACTCACTCACTCGTCCCTCAAGTCCGAAGCCTCCTAACTCACTCACTCGTCCCTCAAGTCCGAAGCCTCCTAACTCACTCACTCGTCCCTCAAGTCCGAAGCCTCCTAACTCACTCACTCGTCCCTCAAGTCCGAAGCCTCCTTACTCACTCACTCGTCCCTCAAGTCCGAAGCCTCCTAACTCACTCACTCGTCCCTCAAGTCCGAAGCCTCCTAACTGACTCACTCGTCCCTCAATTCCGAAGCCTCCTAACTCACTCACTCGTCCCTCAAGTCCGAAGCCTCCTAACTCACTCACTCGTCCCTCAAGTCCGAAGCCTCCTAACTCACTCACTCGTCCCTCAATTCCAAAACCTCCTAACTCACTCACTCGTCCCTCAAGTCCAAAGCCTCCTAACTCACTCACTCGTCCCTCAAGTCCAAAGCCTCCTAACTCACTCACTCGTCCCTCAAGTCCAAAGCCTCCTCACTCACCCACTCGTCCCTCAAGTCCAAAGCCTCCTAACTCAATCACTCGTCCCTCAAGTCCAAAGCCTCCTAACTCACTCACTCGTCCCTCAAGTCCAAAGCCTCCTAACTCACTCACTCGTCCCTCAAGTCCAAAGCCTCCTAACTCACTCACTCGTCCCTCAAGTCGGAAGCCTCCTAACTCACTCACTCGTCCCTCAAGTCCGAAGCCTCCTAACTCACTCACTCGTCCCTCAAGTCCGAAGCCTCCTAACTCACTCACTCGTCCCTCAAGTCCGAAGCCTCCTAACTCACTCACTCGTCCCTCAAGTCCGAAGCCTCCTAACTCACTCACTCGTCCCTCAAGTCCGAAGCCTCCTAACTCACTCACTCGTCCCTCAAGTCCAAAGCCTCCTAACTCACTCACTCGTCCCTCAAGTCCAAAGCCTCCTAACTCACTCACTCGTCCCTCAAGTCCAAAGCCTCCTAACTCACTCACTCGTCCCTCAAGTCCAAAGCCTCCTAACTCACTCACTCGTCCCTCAAGTCCAAAGTCTCCTAACTCACTCACTCGTCCCTCAAGTCCAAAGCCTCCTAACTCACTCACTCGTCCCTCAAGTCCAAAGCCTCCTAACTCACTCACGCGTCCAAAGTCTCCTAACTCACTCACGCTTCCAAAGCCTCCTAACTCACTCACTCACTCGTCCCTCAAGTCCAAAGCCTCCTAACTCACTCACTCACTCGTCCCTCAAGTCCAAAGCCTCCTAACTCACCCACTCGTCCCTCAAGTCCAAAGTCTCCTAACTCACCCACTCGTCCCTCAAGTCCAAAGCCTCCTAACTCACACACTCGTCCCTCAAGTCCAAAGCCTCCTAACTAACACACTCGTCCCTCATGTCCAAAGCCTCCTAACTCACACACTCGTCCCTCAAGTCCAAAGCCTCCTAACTCACCCACTCGTCCCTCATGTCCAAAGCCTCCTAACTCACACACTCGTCCCTCAAGTCCAAAGCCTCCTAACTCACCCACTCGTCCAAAGCCTCCTAACTCACCCACTCGTACAAAGCCTCCTAACTCACCCACTCATCCCTCAAGTCCAAAGCCTCCTAACTCACCCACTCGTCCCTCAAGTCCAAAGCCTCCTAACTCTCCCACTCGTCCCTCAAGTCCAAAGCCTCCTAACTCACCCACTCGTCCCTCAAGTCCAAAGCCTCCTAACTCACCCACTCGTCCCTCAAGTCCAAAGCCTCCTAACTCACCCACTCGTCCCTCAAGTCCAAAGCCTCCTAACTCACCCACTCGTCCCTCAAGTCCAAAGCCTCCTAACTCACCCACTCGTCCCTCAAGTCCAAAGCCTCCTAACTCACCCACTCGTCCCTCAAGTCCAAAGCCTCCTAACTCACCCACTCGTCCCTCAAGTCCAAAGCCTCCTAACTCACCCACTCGTCCCTCAAGTCCAAAGCCTCCTAACTCACCCACTCATCCCTCAAGTCCAAAGCCTCCTAACTCTCCCACTCGTCCCTCAAGTCCAAAGCCTCCTAACTCACCCACTCGTCCCTCAAGTCCAAAGCCTCCTAACTCACCCACTCGTCCCTCAAGTCCAAAGCCTCCTAACTCACCCACTCGTCCCTCAAGTCCAAAGCCTCCTAACTCACCCACTCGTCCCTCAAGTCCAAAGCCTCCTAACTCACCCACTCGTCCCTCAAGTCCAAAGCCTCCTAACTCACCCACTCGTCCCTCAAGTCCAAAGCCTCCTAACTCACCCACTCGTCCCTCAAGTCCAAAGCCTCCTAACTCACCCACTCGTCCCTCAAGTCCAAAGCCTCCTAACTCACCCACTCATCCCTCAAGTCCAAAGCCTCCTAACTCACGCACTCGTCCCTCAAGTCCAAAGCCTCCTAACTCACTCACTCGTCCCTCAAGTCCAAAGCCTCCTAACTCACTCACTCGTCCCTCAAGTCCGAAGCCTCCTAACTCACTCACTCGTCCCTCAAGTCCGAAGCCTCCTAACTCACTCACTCGTCCCTCAAGTCCGAAGCCTCCTTACTCACTCACTCGTCCCTCAAGTCCGAAGCCTCCTAACTCACTCACTCGTCCCTCAAGTCCGAAGCCTCCTAACTCACTCACTCGTCCCTCAATTCCGAAGCCTCCTAACTCACTCACTCGTCCCTCAAGTCCGAAGCCTCCTAACTCACTCACTCGTCCCTCAAGTCCGAAGCCTCCTAACTCACTCACTCGTCCCTCAATTCCAAAACCTCCTAACTCACTCACTCGTCCCTCAAGTCCAAAGCCTCCTAACTCACTCACTCGTCCCTCAAGTCCAAAGCCTCCTAACTCACTCACTCGTCCCTCAAGTCCAAAGCCTCCTCACTCACCCACTCGTCCGTCAAGTCCAAAGCCTCCTAACTCAATCACTCGTCCCTCAAGTCCAAAGCCTCCTAACTCACTCACTCGTCCCTCAAGTCCAAAGCCTCCTAACTCACTCACTCGTCCCTCAAGTCCAAAGCCTCCTAACTCACTCACTCGTCCCTCAAGTCCGAAGCCTCCTAACTCACTCACTCGTCCCTCAAGTCCGAAGCCTCCTAACTCACTCACTCGTCCCTCAAGTCCGAAGCCTCCTAACTCACTCACTCGTCCCTCAAGTCCGAAGCCTCCTAACTCACTCACTCGTCCCTCAAGTCCGAAGCCTCCTAACTCACTCACTCGTCCCTCAAGTCCGAAGCCTCCTAACTCACTCACTCGTCCCTCAAGTCCGAAGCCTCCTAACTCACTCACTCGTCCCTCAAGTCGGAAGCCTCCTAACTCACTCACTCGTCCCTCAAGTCCGAAGCCTCCTAACTCACTCACTCGTCCCTCAAGTCCGAAGCCTCCTAACTCACTCACTCGTCCCTCAAGTCCGAAGCCTCCTAACTCACTCACTCGTCCCTCAAGTCCGAAGCCTCCTAACTCACTCACTCGTCCCTCAAGTCCAAAGCCTCCTAACTCACTCACTCGTCCCTCAAGTCCAAAGCCTCCTAACTCACTCACTCGTCCCTCAAGTCCAAAGCCTCCTAACTCACTCACTCGTCCCTCAAGTCCAAAGCCTCCTAACTCACTCACTCGTCCCTCAAGTCCAAAGTCTCCTAACTCACTCACTCGTCCCTCAAGTCCAAAGCCTCCTAACTCACTCACTCGTCCCTCAAGTCCAAAGCCTCCTAACTCACTCACGCGTCCAAAGCCTCCTAACTCACTCACGCTTCCAAAGCCTCCTAACTCACTCACTCACTCGTCCCTCAAGTCCAAAGCCTCCTAACTCACTCACTCACTCGTCCCTCAAGTCCAAAGCCTCCTAACTCACTCACTCGTCCCTCAAGTCCAAAGCCTCCTAACTCACTCACTCGTCCCTCAAGTCCAAAGCCTCCTAACTCACTCACTCGTCCGTCAAGTCCAAAGCCTCCTAACTCACTCACTCGTCCCTCAAGTCCAAAGCCTCCTAACTCACTCACTCGTCCCTCAAGTCCAAAGCCTCCTAACTCACTCACTCGTCCCTCAAGTCCAAAGCCTCCTAACTCACTCACTCGTCCCTCAAGTCCAAAGCCTCCTAACTCACTCACTCGTCCAAAGCCTCCTAACTCACTCACTCGTCCAAAGCCTCCTAACTCACTCACTCACTCGTCCCTCAAGTCCAAAGCCTCCTAACTCACTCACTCGTCCCTCAAGTCCAAAGCCTCCTAACTCACTCACTCGTCCCTCAAGTCCAAAGCCTCCTAACTCACTCACTCGTCCCTCAAGTCCAAAGCCTCCTAACTCACTCACTCCTCCAAAGCCTCCTAACTCACTCACTCGTCCCTCAAGTCCAAAGCCTCCTAACTCACTCACTCACTCGTCCCTCAAGTCCAAAGCCTCCTAACTCACTCACTCACTCGTCCCTCAAGTCCAAAGCCTCCTAACTCACCCACTCGTCCCTCAAGTCCAAAGCCTCCTAACTCACCCACTCGCCCCTCAAGTCCAAAGCCTCCTAACTCACTCACTCGTCCCTCAAGTCCAAAGCCTCCTAACTCACTCACTCACTCGTCCCTCAAGTCCAAAGCCTCCTAACTCACTCACTCACTCGTCCCTCAAGTCCAAAGCCTCCTAACTCACTCACTCGTCCCTCAAGTCCAAAGCCTCCTAACTCACTCACTCGTCCCTCAAGTCCGAAGCCTCCTAACTCACTCACTCGTCCCTCAAGTCCGAAGCCTCCTAACTCACTCACTCGTCCCTCAAGTCCGAAGCCTCCTAACTCACTCACTCGTCCCTCAAGTCCGAAGCCTCCTAACTCACTCACTCGTCCCTCAAGTCCGAAGCCTCCTAACTCACTCACTCGTCCCTCAAGTCCGAAGCCTCCTAACTCACTCACTCGTCCCTCAAGTCCGAAGCCTCCTTACTCACTCACTCGTCCCTCAAGTCCGAAGCCTCCTAACTCACTCACTCGTCCCTCAAGTCCGAAGCCTCCTAACTGACTCACTCGTCCCTCAATTCCGAAGCCTCCTAACTCACTCACTCGTCCCTCAAGTCCGAAGCCTCCTAACTCACTCACTCGTCCCTCAAGTCCGAAGCCTCCTAACTCACTCACTCGTCCCTCAATTCCAAAACCTCCTAACTCACTCACTCGTCCCTCAAGTCCAAAGCCTCCTAACTCACTCACTCGTCCCTCAAGTCCAAAGCCTCCTAACTCACTCACTCGTCCCTCAAGTCCAAAGCCTCCTCACTCACCCACTCGTCCCTCAAGTCCAAAGCCTCCTAACTCAATCACTCGTCCCTCAAGTCCAAAGCCTCCTAACTCACTCACTCGTCCCTCAAGTCCAAAGCCTCCTAACTCACTCACTCGTCCCTCAAGTCCAAAGCCTCCTAACTCACTCACTCGTCCCTCAAGTCGGAAGCCTCCTAACTCACTCACTCGTCCCTCAAGTCCGAAGCCTCCTAACTCACTCACTCGTCCCTCAAGTCCGAAGCCTCCTAACTCACTCACTCGTCCCTCAAGTCCGAAGCCTCCTAACTCACTCACTCGTCCCTCAAGTCCGAAGCCTCCTAACTCACTCACTCGTCCCTCAAGTCCGAAGCCTCCTAACTCACTCACTCGTCCCTCAAGTCCAAAGCCTCCTAACTCACTCACTCGTCCCTCAAGTCCAAAGCCTCCTAACTCACTCACTCGTCCCTCAAGTCCAAAGCCTCCTAACTCACTCACTCGTCCCTCAAGTCCAAAGCCTCCTAACTCACTCACTCGTCCCTCAAGTCCAAAGTCTCCTAACTCACTCACTCGTCCCTCAAGTCCAAAGCCTCCTAACTCACTCACTCGTCCCTCAAGTCCAAAGCCTCCTAACTCACTCACGCGTCCAAAGTCTCCTAACTCACTCACGCTTCCAAAGCCTCCTAACTCACTCACTCACTCGTCCCTCAAGTCCAAAGCCTCCTAACTCACTCACTCACTCGTCCCTCAAGTCCAAAGCCTCCTAACTCACCCACTCGTCCCTCAAGTCCAAAGTCTCCTAACTCACCCACTCGTCCCTCAAGTCCAAAGCCTCCTAACTCACACACTCGTCCCTCAAGTCCAAAGCCTCCTAACTAACACACTCGTCCCTCATGTCCAAAGCCTCCTAACTCACACACTCGTCCCTCAAGTCCAAAGCCTCCTAACTCACCCACTCGTCCCTCATGTCCAAAGCCTCCTAACTCACACACTCGTCCCTCAAGTCCAAAGCCTCCTAACTCACCCACTCGTCCAAAGCCTCCTAACTCACCCACTCGTACAAAGCCTCCTAACTCACCCACTCATCCCTCAAGTCCAAAGCCTCCTAACTCACCCACTCGTCCCTCAAGTCCAAAGCCTCCTAACTCTCCCACTCGTCCCTCAAGTCCAAAGCCTCCTAACTCACCCACTCGTCCCTCAAGTCCAAAGCCTCCTAACTCACCCACTCGTCCCTCAAGTCCAAAGCCTCCTAACTCACCCACTCGTCCCTCAAGTCCAAAGCCTCCTAACTCACCCACTCGTCCCTCAAGTCCAAAGCCTCCTAACTCACCCACTCGTCCCTCAAGTCCAAAGCCTCCTAACTCACCCACTCGTCCCTCAAGTCCAAAGCCTCCTAACTCACCCACTCGTCCCTCAAGTCCAAAGCCTCCTAACTCACCCACTCGTCCCTCAAGTCCAAAGCCTCCTAACTCACCCACTCATCCCTCAAGTCCAAAGCCTCCTAACTCACGCACTCGTCCCTCAAGTCCAAAGCCTCCTAACTCACTCACTCGTCCCTCAAGTCCAAAGCCTCCTAACTCACTCACTCGTCCCTCAAGTCCGAAGCCTCCTAACTCACTCACTCGTCCCTCAAGTCCGAAGCCTCCTAACTCACTCACTCGTCCCTCAAGTCCGAAGCCTCCTAACTCACTCACTCGTCCCTCAAGTCCGAAGCCTCCTAACTCACTCACTCGTCCCTCAAGTCCGAAGCCTCCTAACTCACTCACTCGTCCCTCAAGTCCGAAGCCTCCTAACTCACTCACTCGTCCCTCAAGTCCGAAGCCTCCTAACTCACTCACTCGTCCCTCAAGTCCGAAGCCTCCTAACTCACTCACTCGTCCCTCAAGTCCGAAGCCTCCTTACTCACTCACTCCTCCCTCAAGTCCGAAGCCTCCTAACTCACTCACTCGTCCCTCAAGTCCGAAGCCTCCTAACTCACTCACTCGTCCCTCAATTCCGAAGCCTCCTAACTCACTCACTCGTCCCTCAAGTCCGAAGCCTCCTAACTCACTCACTCGTCCCTCAAGTCCGAAGCCTCTTAACTCACTCACTCGTCCCTCAAGTCCGAAGTCTCCTAACTCACTCACTCGTCCCTCAAGTCCAAAGCCTCCTAACTCACTCACTCGTCCCTCAAGTCCAAAGCCTCCTAACTCACTCACTCGTCCCTCAAGTCCAAAGCCTCCTCACTCACACACTCGTCCCTCAAGTCCAAAGCCTCCTAACTCAATCACTCGTCCCTCAAGTCCAAAGCCTCCTAACTCACTCACTCGTCCCTCAAGTCCAAAGCCTCCTAACTCACTCACTCGTCCCTCAAGTCCAAAGCCTCCTAACTCACTCACTCGTCCCTCAAGTCCAAAGCCTCCTAACTCACTCACTCGTCCCTCAAGTCCGAAGCCTCCTAACTCACTCACTCGTCCCTCAAGTCCGAAGCCTCCTAACTCACTCACTCGTCCCTCAAGTCCGAAGCCTCCTAACTCACTCACTCGTCCCTCAAGTCCGAAGCCTCCTAACTCACTCACTCGTCCCTCAAGTCCGAAGCCTCCTAACTCACTCACTCGTCCCTCAAGTCCGAAGCCTCCTAACTCACTCACTCGTCCCTCAAGTCCGAAGCCTCCTAACTCACTCACTCGTCCCTCAAGTCGGAAGCCTCCTAACTCACTCACTCGTCCCTCAAGTCCGAAGCCTCCTAACTCACTCACTCGTCCCTCAAGTCCGAAGCCTCCTAACTCACTCACTCGTCCCTCAAGTCCAAAGCCTCCTAACTCACTCACTCGTCCCTCAAGTCCAAAGCCTCCTAACTCACTCACGCGTCCAAAGCCTCCTAACTCACTCACGCTTCCAAAGCCTCCTAACTCACTCACTCACTCGTCCCTCAAGTCCAAAGCCTCCTAACTCACTCACTCACTCGTCCCTCAAGTCCAAAGCCTCCTAACTCACTCACTCGTCCCTCAAGTCCAAAGCCTCCTAACTCACTCACTCGTCCCTCAAGTCCAAAGCCTCCTAACTCACTCACTCGTCCCTCAAGTCCAAAGCCTCCTAACTCACTCACTCGTCCCTCAAGTCCAAAGCCTCCTAACTCACTCACTCGTCCCTCAAGTCCAAAGCCTCCTAACTCACTCACTCGTCCCTCAAGTCCAAAGCCTCCTAACTCACTCACTCGTCCAAAGCCTCCTAAATCACTCACTCGTCCAAAGCCTCCTAACTCACTCACTCACTCGTCCCTCAAGTCCAAAGCCTCCTAACTCACTCACTCGTCCCTCAAGTCCAAAGCCTCCTAACTCACTCACTCGTCCCTCAAGTCCAAAGCCTCCTAACTCACTCACTCGTCCAAAGCCTCCTAACTCACTCACTCGTCCAAAGCCTCCTAACTCACTCACTCACTCGTCCCTCAAGTCCAAAGCCTCCTAACTCACTCACTCGTCCCTCAAGTCCAAAGCCTCCTAACTCACTCACTCGTCCCTCAAGTCCAAAGCCTCCTAACTCACTCACTCCTCCAAAGCCTCCTAACTCACTCACTCGTCCCTCAAGTCCAAAGCCTCCTAACTCACTCACTCACTCGTCCCTCAAGTCCAAAGCCTCCTAACTCACTCACTCACTCGTCCCTCAAGTCCAGAGCCTCCTAACTCACCCACTCGTCCCTCAAGTCCAAAGCCTCCTAACTCACCCACTCACCCCTCAAGTCCAAAGCCTCCTAACTCACTCACTCGTCCCTCAAGTCCAAAGCCTCCTAACTCACTCACTCACTCGTCCCTCAAGTCCAAAGCCTCCTAACTCACTCACTCACTCGTCCCTCAAGTCCAAAGCCTCCTAACTCACTCACTCGTCCAAAGCCTCCTAACTCACTCACTCGTCCAAAGTCTCCTAACTCACTCACTCGTCCAAAGCCTCCTAACTCACTCACTCGTCCAAAGCCTCCTAACTCACTCACTCGTCCCTCAAGTCCAAAGCCTCCTAACTCACTCACTCGTCCCTCAAGTGCAAAGCCTCCTAACTCACTCACTCGTCCCTGAAGTCCAAAGCCTCCTAACTCACTCACTCGTCCCTCAAGTCCAAAGCCTCCTAACTCACTCACTCGTCCAAAGCCTCCTAACTCACTCACTCGTCCCTCAAGTCCAAAGCCTCCTAACTCACTCACTCGTCCCTCAAGTCCAAAGCCTCCTAACTCACTCACTCGTCCAAAGCCTCCTAACTCACTCACTCGTCCCTCAAGTCCAAAGCCTCCTAACACACTCACTCGTCCCTAAAGTCCAAAGCCTCCTAACTCACTCACTCGTCCCTCAAGTCCAAAGCCTCCTAACTCACTCACTCGTCCCTCAAGTCCAAAGCCTCCTAACTCACTCACTCACTCGTCCCTCAAGTCCAAAGCCTCCTCACTCACTCACTCACTCGTCCCTCAAGTCCAAAGCCTCCTCACTCACTCACTCAATCGTCCCTCAAGTCCAAAGCCTCCTCACTCACTCACTCACTCGTCCCTCAAGTCCAAAGCCTCCTCACTCACTCACTCACTCGTCCCTCAAGTCCAAAGCCTCCTCACTCACTCACTCACTCGTCCCTCAAGTCCAAAGCCTCCTCACTCACTCACTCACTCGTCCCTCAAGTCCAAAGCCTCCTCACTCACTCACTCACTCGTCCCTCTAGTCCAAAGTCTCCTCACTCACTCACTCACTCGTCCCTCTAGTCCAAAGCCTCCTCACTCACTCACTCACTCGTCCCTCAAGTCCAAAGCCTCCTCACTCACTCACTCACTCGTCCCTCTAGTCCAAAGCCTCCTCACTCACTCACTCACTCGTCCCTCTAGTCCAAAGCCTCCTCACTCACTCACTCACTCGTCCCTCAAGTCCAAAGCCTCCTAACTCACTCACGCGTCCAAAGCCTCCTAACTCACTCACTCGTCCCTCAAGTCCAAAGCCTCCTAACTCACTCACGCGTCCAAAGCCTCCTAACTCACTCACTCGTCCAAAGCCTCCTAACTCACTCACGCGTCCAAAGCCTCCTAACTCACTCACTCGTCCCTCAAGTCCAAAGCCTCCTAACTCACTCACTCGTCCCTCAAGTCCAAAGCCTCCTAACTCACTCACTCGTCCGTCAAGTCCGAAGCCTCCTAACTCACTCACTCGTCCGTCAAGTCCAAAGCCTCCTAACTCACTCACTCGTCCCTCAAGTCCAAAGCCTCCTAACTCACTCACTCGTCCCTCAAGTCCAAAGCCTCCTAACTCACTCACTCGTCCCTCAAGTCCAAAGCCTCCTAACTCACTCACTCGTCCCTCAAGTCCAAAGCCTCCTAACTCACTCACTCGTCCCTCAAGTCCAAAGCCTCCTAACTCACTCACTCGTCCCTCAAGTCCAAAGCCTCCTAACTCACTCACTCGTCCCTCAAGTCCAAAGCCTCCTAACTCACTCACTCGTCCCTCAAGTCCAAAGCCTCCTAACTCACTCACTCGTCCCTCAAGTCCAAAGCCTCCTAACTCACTCACTCGTCCCTCAAGTCCAAAGCCTCCTAACTCACTCACTCGTCCCTCAAGTCCAAAGCCTCCTAACTCACTCACTCGTCCCTCAACTCCAAAGCCTCCTAACTCACTCACTCGTCGAAAGCCTCCTAACTCACTCACTCGTCCAAAGTCTCCTAACTCACTCACTCGTCCCTCAAGTCCAAAGCCTCCTAACTCACTCACTCACTCGTCCCTCAAGTCCAAAGCCTCCTAACTCACTCACTCACTCGTCCCTCAAGTCCAAAGCCTCCTAACTCACTCACTCACTCGTCCCTCAAGTCCAAAGCCTCCTAACTCACTCACTCGTCCAAAGCCTCCTAACTCACTCACTCGTCCAAAGCCTCCTAACTCACTCACTCGTCCCTCAAGTCCAAAGCCTCCTAACTCACTCACTCGTCCCTCAAGTCCAAAGCCTCCTAACTCACTCACTCGTCCCTCAAGTCCAAAGCCTCCTAACTCACTCACTCGTCCCTCAAGTCCAAAGCCTCCTAACTCACTCACTCGTCCCTCAAGTCCAAAGCCTCCTAACTCACTCACTCGTCCAAAGCCTCCTAACTCACTCACTCGTCCCTCAAGTCCAAAGCCTCCTAACTCACTCACTCACTCGTCCCTCAAGTCCAAAGCCTCCTAACTCACTCACTCACTCGTCCCTCATGTCCAAAGCCTCCTAACTCACTCACTCGTCCAAAGCCTCCTAACTCACTCACTCGTCCAAAGCCTCCTAACTCACTCACTCGTCCCTCAAGTCCAAAGCCTCCTAACTCACTCACTCGTCCCTCAAGTCCAAAACCTCCTAACTCACTCACTCATCCATCAAGTCCAAAGTCTCCTAACTCACTCACTCGTCCCTCAAGTCCAAAGCCTCCTAACTCACTCACTCGTCCCTCAAGTCCAAAGCCTCCTAACTCACTCACTCGTCCAAAGCCTCCTAACTCACTCACTCGTCCAAAGCCTCCTAACTCACTCACTCGTCCCTCAAGTCCAAAGCCTCCTAACTCACTCACTCGTCCCTCATGTCCAAAGCCTCCTAACTCACTCACTCGTCCCTCAAGTCCAAAGCCTCCTAACTCACTCACTCGTCCAAAGCGTCCTAACTCACTCACTCGTCCAAAGCCTCCTAACTCACTCACTCGTCCCTCAAGTCCAAAGCCTCCTAACTCACTCACTCGTCCCTCAAGTCCAAAGCCTCCTAACTCACTCACTCGTCCAAAGTCTCCTAACTCACTCACTCACTCGTCCCTCAAGTCCAAAGCCTCCTAACTCACTCACTAACTCGTCCCTCAAGTCCAAATCCTCCTAACTCACTCACTCACTCGTCCCTCAAGTCCAAAGCCTCCTAACTCACTCACTCACTCGTCCCTCAAGTCCAAAGCCTCCTAACTCACTCACTCACTCGTCCCTCAAGTCCAAAGCCTCCTAACTCACTCACTCGTCCCTCATGTCCAAAGCCTCCTAACTCACTCACTCGTCCAAAGCCTCCTAACTCACTCACTCGTCCAAAGCCTCCTAACTCACTCACTCGTCCCTCAAGTCCAAAGCCTCCTAACTCACTCACTCGTCCCTCAAGTCCAAAACCTCCTAACTCACTCACTCATCCATCAAGTCCAAAGTCTCCTAACTCACTCACTCGTCCCTCAAGTCCAAAGCCTCCTAACTCACTCACTCGTCCCTCAAGTCCAAAGCCTCCTAACTCACTCACTCGTCCAAAGCCTCCTAACTCACTCACTCGTCCAAAGCCTCCTAACTCACTCACTCGTCCCTCAAGTCCAAAGCCTCCTAACTCACTCACTCGTCCCTCATGTCCAAAGCCTCCTAACTCACTCACTCGTCCCTCAAGTCCAAAGCCTCCTAACTCACTCACTCGTCCAAAGCGTCCTAACTCACTCACTCGTCCAAAGCCTCCTAACTCACTCACTCGTCCCTCAAGTCCAAAGCCTCCTAACTCACTCACTCGTCCCTCAAGTCCAAAGCCTCCTAACTCACTCACTCGTCCAAAGTCTCCTAACTCACTCACTCACTCGTCCCTCAAGTCCAAAGCCTCCTAACTCACTCACTAACTCGTCCCTCAAGTCCAAATCCTCCTAACTCACTCACTCACTCGTCCCTCAAGTCCAAAGCCTCCTAACTCACTCACTCACTCGTCCCTCAAGTCCAAAGCCTCCTAACTCACTCACTCGTCCCTCAAGTCCAAAGCCTCCTAACTCACTCACTCGTCCCTCAAGTCCAAAGCCTCCTAACTCACTCACTCACTCGTCCCTCATGTCCAAAGCCTCCTAACTCACTCACTCGTCCAAAGCCTCCTAACTCACTCACTCGTCCCTCAAGTCCAAAGCCTCCTAACTCACTCACTCGTCCCTCAAGTCCAAAACCTCCTAACTCACTCACTCATCCATCAAGTCCAAAGTCTCCTAACTCACTCACTCGTCCCTCAAGTCCAAAGCCTCCTAACTCACTCACTCGTCCCTCAAGTCCAAAGCCTCCTAACTCACTCACTCGTCCAAAACCTCCTAACTCACTCACTCGTCCAAAGCGTCCTAACTCACTCACTCGTCCAAAGCCTCCTAACTCACTCACTCGTCCCTCAAGTCCAAAGCCTCCTAACTCACTCACTCGTCCCTCAAGTCCAAAGCCTCCTAACTCACTCACTCGTCCAAAGCCTCCTAACTCACTCACTCACTCGTCCCTCAAGTCCAAAGCCTCCTAACTCACTCACTCACTCGTCCCTCAAGTCCAAAGCCTCCTAACTCACTCACTCACTCGTCCCTCAAGTCCAAAGCCTCCTAACTCACTCACTCGTCCCTCAAGTCCAAAGCCTCCTAACTCACTCACTCGTCCCTCAAGTCCAAAGCCTCCTA
This sequence comes from Coccyzus lansbergi, assembly GCA_033558105.1. NCBI lineage: Eukaryota > Metazoa > Chordata > Aves > Cuculiformes > Coccyzidae > Coccyzus > Coccyzus lansbergi. The sequence goes on from JAUMJK010001121.1 coordinate 306,001, forward strand.
ACTCACTCACTCGTCCCTCAAGTCCAAAGCCTCCTAACTCACTCACTCGTCCCTCAAGTCCAAAGCCTCCTAACTCACTCACTCGTCCCTCAAGTCCAAAGCCTCCTAACTCACTCACTCGTCCCTCAAGTCCAAAGCCTCCTAACTCACTCACTCGTCCCTCAAGTCCAAAGCCTCCTAACTCACTCACTCGTCCCTCAAGTCCAAAGCCTCCTAACTCACTCACTCATCCCTCAAGTCCAAAGCCTCCTAACTCACTCACTCGTCCAAAGCCTCCTAACTCACTCACTCGTCCCTCAAGTCCAAAGACTCCTAACTCACTCACTCGTCCCTCAAGTCCAAAGCCTCCTAACTCACTCACTCGTCCCTCAAGTCCAAAGCATCCTAACTCACTCACTCGTCCCTCAAGTCCAAAGCCTCCTAACTCACTCACTCGTCCCTCAAGTCCAAAGCCTCCTAACTCACTCACTCGTCTCTGAAGTCCAAAGCCTCGTAACTCACTCACTAGTCCCTCAAGTCCAAAGCCTCCTAACTCACTCACTCGTCCCTCAAGTCCAAAGCCTCCTATGTCACTCACTCGTCCAAAGCCTCCTAACTCACTCACTCGTCCCTCAAGTCCAAAGCCTCCTAACTCACTCACTCGTCCCTCAAGTCCAAAGTCTCTTAACTCACTCACTCGTCCCTCAAGTCCACAGCCTCCTAACTCACTCACTAGTTCCTCAAGTCCAAAGCCTCCTAACTCACTCACTCGTCCAAAGCCTCCTAACTCACTCACTCGTCCAAAGCCTCCTAACTCACTCACTCGTCCCTCAAGTCCAAAGCCTCCTAACTCACTCACTCGTCCCTCATGTCCAAAGCCTCCTAACTCACTCACTCGTCCCTCAAGTCCAAAGTCTCCTAACTCACTCACTCGTCCAAAGCCTCCTAACTCACTCACTCGTCCCTCAAGTCCAAAGCCTCCTAACTCACTCACTCGTCCCTCAAGTACAAAGCCTCCTAACTCACTCACTCGTCCCTCAAGTCCAAAGCCTCCTAACTCACTCACTCGTCCCTCAAGTCCAAAGCCTCCTAACACACTCACTCGTCCCTCAAGTCCAAAGCCTCCTAACTCACTCACTCGTCCAAAGCCTCCTAACTCACTCACTCGTCCAAAGCCTCCTAACTCACTCACTCGTCCAAAGTCTCCTAACTCACTCACTCGTCCAAAGCCTCCTAACTCACTCACTCGTCCAAAGCCTCCTAACTCACTCACTCGTCCCTCAAGTCCAATGCCTCCTAACTCACTCACTCGTCCCTCAAGTCCAAAGCCTCCTAACTCACTCACTCGTCCCTCAAGTCCAAAGCCACCTAACTCACTCACTCGTCCCTCAAGTCCAAAGCCTCCTAACTCACTCACTCGTCCCTCAAGTCCAAAGCCTCCTAACTCACTCACTCGTCCCTCAAGTCCAAAGCCTCCTAACTCACTCACTCGTCCAAAGCCTCCTAACTCACTCACTCGTCCAAAGTCTCCTAACTCACTCACTCGTCCCTCAAGTCCAAAGCCTCCTAACTCACTCACTCACTCGTCCCTCAAGTCCAAAGCCTCCTAACTCACTCACTCGTCCCTCAAGTCCAAAGCCTCCTAACTCACTCACTCATCCCTCAAGTCCAAAGCCTCCTAACTCACTCACTCGTCCAAAGCCTCCTAACTCACTCACTCGTCCCTCAAGTCCAAAGACTCCTAACTCACTCACTCGTCCCTCAAGTCCAAAGCCTCCTAACTCACTCACTCGTCCCTCAAGTCCAAAGCATCCTAACTCACTCACTCGTCCCTCAAGTCCAAAGCCTCCTAACTCACTCACTCGTCCCTCAAGTCCAAAGCCTCCTAACTCACTCACTCGTCTCTCAAGTCCAAAGCCTCCTAACTCACTCACTCGTCCCTCAAGTCCAAAGCCTCCTAACTCACTCACTCGTCCCTCAAGTCCAAAGCCTCCTATGTCACTCACTCGTCCAAAGCCTCCTAACTCACTCACTCGTCCCTCAAGTCCAAAGCCTCCTAACTCACTCACTCGTCCCTCAAGTCCAAAGTCTCTTAACTCACTCACTCGTCCCTCAAGTCCACAGCCTCCTAACTCACTCACTAGTCCCTCAAGTCCAAAGCCTCCTAACTCACTCACTCGTCCAAAGCCTCCTAACTCACTCACTCGTCCAAAGCCTCCTAACTCACTCACTCGTCCCTCAAGTCCAAAGCCTCCTAACTCACTCACTCGTCCCTCATGTCCAAAGCCTCCTAACTCACTCACTCGTCCCTCAAGTCCAAAGCCTCCTAACTCACTCACTCGTCCAAAGCCTCCTAACTCACTCACTCGTCCCTCAAGTCCAAAGCCTCCTAACTCACTCACTCGTCCCTCAAGTACAAAGCCTCCTAACTCACTCACTCGTCCCTCAAGTCCAAAGCCTCCTAACTCACTCACTCGTCCCTCAAGTCCAAAGCCTCCTAACACACTCACTCGTCCCTCAAGTCCAAAGCCTCCTAACTCACTCACTCGTCCAAAGCCTCCTAACTCACTCACTCGTCCAAAGCCTCCTAACTCACTCACTCGTCCAAAGTCTCCTAACTCACTCACTCGTCCAAAGCCTCCTAACTCACTCACTCGTCCAAAGCCTCCTAACTCACTCACTCGTCCCTCAAGTCCAATGCCTCCTAACTCACTCACTCGTCCCTCAAGTCCAAAGCCTCCTAACTCACTCACTCGTCCCTCAAGTCCAAAGCCTCCTAACTCACTCACTCGTCCCTCAAGTCCAAAGCCTCCTAACTCACTCACTCGTCCCTCAAGTCCAAAGCCTCCTAACTCACTCACTCGTCCCTCAAGTCCAAAGCCTCCTAACTCACTCACTCGTCCCTCAAGTCCAAAGCCTCCTAACTCACTCACTCGTCCAAAGTCTCCTAACTCACTCACTCGTCCCTCAAGTCCAAAGCCTCCTAACTCACTCACTCACTCGTCCCTCAAGTCCAAAGCCTCCTAACTCACTCACTCACTCGTCCCTCAAGTCCAAAGCCTCTTAACTCACTCACTCACTCGTCCCTCAAGTCCAAAGCCTCCTAACTCACTCACTCACTCGTCCCTCAAGTCCAAAGCCTCCTAACTCACTCACTCGTCCAAAGCCTCCTAACTCACTCACTCGTCCAAAGCCTCCGAACTCACTCACTCGTCCCTCAAGTCCAAAGCCTCCTAACTCACTCACTGGTCCCTCAAGTCCAAAGCCTCCGAACTCACTCACTCGTCCCTCAAGTCCAAAGCCTCCTAACTCACTCACTGGTCCCTCAAGTCCAAAGCCTCCTAACTCACTCACTCGTCCCTCAAGTCCAAAGCCTCCTAACTCACTCACTTGTCCCTCAAGTCCAAAGCCTCCTAACTCACTCAATCGTCCAAAGCCTCCTAACTCACTCACTCGTCCCTCAAGTCCAAAGCCTCCTAACTCACTCACTCACTCGTCCCTCAAGTCCAAAGCCTCCTAACTCACTCACTCACTCGTCCCTCAAGTCCAAAGCCTCCTAACTCACTCACTCACTCGTCCCTCATGTCCAAAGCCTCCTAACTCACTCTCTCGTCCAAAGCCTCCTAACTCACTCACTCGTCCCTCAAGTCCAAAGCCTCCTAACTCACTCACTCGTCCCTCAAGTCCAAAGCCTCCTAACTCACTCACTTGTCCCTCAAGTCCAAAGCCTCCTAACTCACTCACTCACTCGTCCCTCAAGTCCAAAGCCTCCTAACTCACTCACTCACTCGTCCCTCATGTCCAAAGCCTCCTAACTCACTCACTCGTCCAAAGCCTCCTAACTCACTCACTCGTCCCTCAAGTCCAAAGCCTCCTAACTCACTCACTCGTCCCTCAAGTCCAAAGCCTCCTAACTCACTCACTCGTCCCTCAAGTCCAAAGCCTCCTAACTCACTCACTCATCCCTCAAGTCCAAAGCCTCCTAACTCACTCACTCGTCCAAAGCCTCCTAACTCACTCACTCGTCCCTCAAGTCCAAAGACTCCTAACTCACTCACTCGTCCCTCAAGTCCAAAGCCTCCTAACTCACTCACTCGTCCCTCAAGTCCAAAGCATCCTAACTCACTCACTCGTCCCTCAAGTCCAAAGCCTCCTAACTCACTCACTCGTCCCTCAAGTCCAAAGCCTCCTAACTCACTCACTCGTCCCTCAAGTCCAAAGCCTCCTAACTCACTCACTCGTCCCTCAAGTCCAAAGCCTCCTAACTCACTCACTCGTCCCTCAAGTCCAAAGCCTCCTAACTCACTCACTCGTCCCTCAAGTCCAAAGCCTCCTAACTCACTCACTCGTCCAAAGCCTCCTAACTCACTCACTCGTCCAAAGTCTCCTAACTCACTCACTCGTCCCTCAAGTCCAAAGCCTCCTAACTCACTCACTCACTCGTCCCTCAAGTCCAAAGCCTCCTAACTCACTCACTCGTCCCTCAAGTCCAAAGCCTCCTAACTCACTCACTCATCCCTCAAGTCCAAAGCCTCCTAACTCACTCACTCGTCCAAAGCCTCCTAACTCACTCACTCGTCCCTCAAGTCCAAAGACTCCTAACTCACTCACTCGTCCCTCAAGTCCAAAGCCTCCTAACTCACTCACTCGTCCCTCAAGTCCAAAGCATCCTAACTCACTCACTCGTCCCTCAAGTCCAAAGCCTCCTAACTCACTCACTCGTCCCTCAAGTCCAAAGCCTCCTAACTCACTCACTCGTCTCTCAAGTCCAAAGCCTCCTAACTCACTCACTCGTCCCTCAAGTCCAAAGCCTCCTAACTCACTCACTCGTCCCTCAAGTCCAAAGCCTCCTATGTCACTCACTCGTCCAAAGCCTCCTAACTCACTCACTCGTCCCTCAAGTCCAAAGCCTCCTAACTCACTCACTCGTCCCTCAAGTCCAAAGTCTCTTAACTCACTCACTCGTCCCTCAAGTCCACAGCCTCCTAACTCACTCACTAGTCCCTCAAGTCCAAAGCCTCCTAACTCACTCACTCGTCCAAAGCCTCCTAACTCACTCACTCGTCCCTCAAGTCCAAAGCCTCCTAACTCACTCACTCGTCCCTCATGTCCAAAGCCTCCTAACTCACTCACTCGTCCCTCAAGTCCAAAGCCTCCTAACTCACTCACTCGTCCAAAGCCTCCTAACTCACTCACTCGTCCCTCAAGTCCAAAGCCTCCTAACTCACTCACTCGTCCCTCAAGTACAAAGCCTCCTAACTCACTCACTCGTCCCTCAAGTCCAAAGCCTCCTAACTCACTCACTCGTCCCTCAAGTCCAAAGCCTCCTAACACACTCACTCGTCCCTCAAGTCCAAAGCCTCCTAACTCACTCACTCGTCCAAAGCCTCCTAACTCACTCACTCGTCCAAAGCCTCCTAACTCACTCACTCGTCCAAAGTCTCCTAACTCACTCACTCGTCCAAAGCCTCCTAACTCACTCACTCGTCCAAAGCCTCCTAACTCACTCACTCGTCCCTCAAGTCCAATGCCTCCTAACTCACTCACTCGTCCCTCAAGTCCAAAGCCTCCTAACTCACTCACTCGTCCCTCAAGTCCAAAGCCTCCTAACTCACTCACTCGTCCCTCAAGTCCAAAGCCTCCTAACTCACTCACTCGTCCCTCAAGTCCAAAGCCTCCTAACTCACTCACTCGTCCCTCAAGTCCAAAGCCTCCTAACTCACTCACTCGTCCCTCAAGTCCAAAGCCTCCTAACTCACTCACTCGTCCAAAGTCTCCTAACTCACTCACTCGTCCCTCAAGTCCAAAGCCTCCTAACTCACTCACTCACTCGTCCCTCAAGTCCAAAGCCTCCTAACTCACTCACTCACTCGTCCCTCAAGTCCAAAGCCTCTTAACTCACTCACTCACTCGTCCCTCAAGTCCAAAGCCTCCTAACTCACTCACTCACTCGTCCCTCAAGTCCAAAGCCTCCTAACTCACTCACTCGTCCAAAGCCTCCTAACTCACTCACTCGTCCAAAGCCTCCGAACTCACTCACTCGTCCCTCAAGTCCAAAGCCTCCTAACTCACTCACTGGTCCCTCAAGTCCAAAGCCTCCGAACTCACTCACTCGTCCCTCAAGTCCAAAGCCTCCTAACTCACTCACTGGTCCCTCAAGTCCAAAGCCTCCTAACTCACTCACTCGTCCCTCAAGTCCAAAGCCTCCTAACTCACTCACTTGTCCCTCAAGTCCAAAGCCTCCTAACTCACTCAATCGTCCAAAGCCTCCTAACTCACTCACTCGTCCCTCAAGTCCAAAGCCTCCTAACTCACTCACTCACTCGTCCCTCAAGTCCAAAGCCTCCTAACTCACTCACTCACTCGTCCCTCAAGTCCAAAGCCTCCTAACTCACTCACTCACTCGTCCCTCATGTCCAAAGCCTCCTAACTCACTCTCTCGTCCAAAGCCTCCTAACTCACTCACTCGTCCCTCAAGTCCAAAGCCTCCTAACTCACTCACTCGTCCCTCAAGTCCAAAGCCTCCTAACTCACTCACTTGTCCCTCAAGTCCAAAGCCTCCTAACTCACTCACTCACTCGTCCCTCAAGTCCAAAGCCTCCTAACTCACTCACTCACTCGTCCCTCATGTCCAAAGCCTCCTAACTCACTCACTCGTCCAAAGCCTCCTAACTCACTCACTCGTCCCTCAAGTCCAAAGCCTCCTAACTCACTCACTCGTCCCTCAAGTCCAAAGCCTCCTAACTCACTCACTCGTCCCTCAAGTCCAAAGCCTCCTAACTCACTCACTCATCCCTCAAGTCCAAAGCCTCCTAACTCACTCACTCGTCCAAAGCCTCCTAACTCACTCACTCGTCCCTCAAGTCCAAAGACTCCTAACTCACTCACTCGTCCCTCAAGTCCAAAGCCTCCTAACTCACTCACTCGTCCCTCAAGTCCAAAGCATCCTAACTCACTCACTCGTCCCTCAAGTCCAAAGCCTCCTAACTCACTCACTCGTCCCTCAAGTCCAAAGCCTCCTAACTCACTCACTCGTCTCTCAAGTCCAAAGCCTCGTAACTCACTCACTCGTCCCTCAAGTCCAAAGCCTCCTAACTCACTCACTCGTCCCTCAAGTCCAAAGCCTCCTATGTCACTCACTCGTCCAAAGCCTCCTAACTCACTCACTCGTCCCTCAAGTCCAAAGCCTCCTAACTCACTCACTCGTCCCTCAAGTCCAAAGTCTCTTAACTCACTCACTCGTCCCTCAAGTCCACAGCCTCCTAACTCACTCACTAGTCCCTCAAGTCCAAAGCCTCCTAACTCACTCACTCGTCCAAAGCCTCCTAACTCACTCACTCGTCCAAAGCCTCCTAACTCACTCACTCGTCCCTCAAGTCCAAAGCCTCCTAACTCACTCACTCGTCCCTCATGTCCAAAGCCTCCTAACTCACTCACTCGTCCCTCAAGTCCAAAGCCTCCTAACTCACTCACTCGTCCAAAGCCTCCTAACTCACTCACTCGTCCCTCAAGTCCAAAGCCTCCTAACTCACTCACTCGTCCCTCAAGTACAAAGCCTCCTAACTCACTCACTCGTCCCTCAAGTCCAAAGCCTCCTAACTCACTCACTCGTCCCTCAAGTCCAAAGCCTCCTAACACACTCACTCGTCCCTCAAGTCCAAAGCCTCCTAACTCACTCACTCGTCCAAAGCCTCCTAACTCACTCACTCACTCGTCCAAAGCCTCCTAACTCACTCACTCGTCCAAAGTCTCCTAACTCACTCACTCGTCCCTCAAGTCCAAAGCCTCCTAACTCACTCACTCACTCGTCCCTCAAGTCCAAAGCCTCCTAACTCACTCACTCACTCGTCCCTCAAGTCCAAAGCCTCTTAACTCACTCACTCACTCGTCCCTCAAGTCCAAAGCCTCCTAACTCACTCACTCACTCGTCCCTCAAGTCCAAAGCCTCCTAACTCACTCACTCGTCCAAAGCCTCCTAACTCACTCACTCGTCCAAAGCCTCCGAACTCACTCACTCGTCCCTCAAGTCCAAAGCCTCCTAACTCACTCACTGGTCCCTCAAGTCCAAAGCCTCCGAACTCACTCACTCGTCCCTCAAGTCCAAAGCCTCCTAACTCACTCACTGGTCCCTCAAGTCCAAAGCCTCCTAACTCACTCACTCGTCCCTCAAGTCCAAAGCCTCCTAACTCACTCACTCGTCCCTCAAGTCCAAAGCCTCCTAACTCACTCAATCGTCCAAAGCCTCCTAACTCACTCACTCGTCCCTCAAGTCCAAAGCCTCCTAACTCACTCACTCACTCGTCCCTCAAGTCCAAAGCCTCCTAACTCACTCACTCACTCGTCCCTCAAGTCCACAGCCTCCTAACTCACTCACTAGTCCCTCAAGTCCAAAGCCTCCTAACTCACTCACTCGTCCAAAGCCTCCTAACTCACTCACTCGTCCAAAGCCTCCTAACTCACTCACTCGTCCCTCAAGTCCAAAGCCTCCTAACTCACTCACTCGTCCCTCATGTCCAAAGCCTCCTAACTCACTCACTCGTCCCTCAAGTCCAAAGCCTCCTAACTCACTCACTCGTCCAAAGCCTCCTAACTCACTCACTCGTCCCTCAAGTCCAAAGCCTCCTAACTCACTCACTCGTCCCTCAAGTACAAAGCCTCCTAACTCACTCACTCGTCCCTCAAGTCCAAAGCCTCCTAACACACTCACTCGTCCCTCAAGTCCAAAGCCTCCTAACTCACTCACTCGTCCAAAGCCTCCTAACTCACTCACTCGTCCAAAGCCTCCTAACTCACTCACTCGTCCAAAGTCTCCTAACTCACTCACTCGTCCAAAGCCTCCTAACTCACGCACTCGTCCAAAGCCTCCTAACTCACTCACTCGTCCCTCAAGTCCAATGCCTCCTAACTCACTCACTCGTCCCTCAAGTCCAAAGCCTCCTAACTCACTCACTCGTCCCTCAAGTCCAAAGCCTCCTAACTCACTCACTCGTCCCTCAAGTCCAAAGCCTCCTAACTCACTCACTCGTCCAAAGCCTCCTAACTCACTCACTCGTCCAAAGTCTCCTAACTCACTCACTCGTCCCTCAAGTCCAAAGCCTCCTAACTCACTCACTCACTCGTCCCTCAAGTCCAAAGCCTCCTAACTCACTCACTCGTCCCTCAAGTCCAAAGCCTCCTAACTCACTCACTCACTCGTCCCTCAAGTCCAAAGCCTCCTAACTCACTCACTCGTCCAAAGCCTCCTAACTCACTCACTCGTCCAAAGCCTCCTAACTCACTCACTCGTCCCTCAAGTCCAAAGCCTCCTAACTCACTCACTCGTCCCTCAAGTCCAAAGCCTCCTAACTCACTCACTCGTCCCTCAAGTCCAAAGCCTCCTAACTCACTCACTCGTCCCTCAAGTCCAAAGCCTCCTAACTCACTCACTCGTCCCTCAAGTCCAAAGCCTCCTAACTCACTCACTCGTCCAAAGCCTCCTAACTCACTCACTCGTCCCTCAAGTCCAAAGCCTCCTAACTCACTCACTCACTCGTCCCTCAAGTCCAAAGCCTCCTAACTCACTCACTCACTCGTCCCTCAAGTCCAAAGCCTCCTAACTCACTCACTCACTCGTCCCTCATGTCCAAAGCCTCCTAACTCACTCACTCGTCCAAAGCCTCCTAACTCACTCACTCGTCCAAAGCCTCCTAACTCACTCACTCGTCCCTCAAGTCCAAAGCCTCCTAACTCACTCACTCGTCCCTCAAGTCCAAAACCTCCTAACTCACTCACTCATCCATCAAGTCCAAAGTCTCCTAACTCACTCACTCGTCCCTCAAGTCCAAAGCCTCCTAACTCACTCACTCGTCCCTCAAGTCCAAAGCCTCCTAACTCACTCACTCGTCCAAAGCCTCCTAACTCACTCACTCGTCCAAAGCCTCCTAACTCACTCACTCGTCCCTCAAGTCCAAAGCCTCCTAACTCACTCACTCGTCCCTCATGTCCAAAGCCTCCTAACTCACTCACTCGTCCCTCAAGTCCAAAGCCTCCTAACTCACTCACTCGTCCAAAGCGTCCTAACTCACTCACTCGTCCAAAGCTTCCTAACTCACTCACTCGTCCCTCAAGTCCAAAGCCTCCTAACTCACTCACTCGTCCCTCAAGTCCAAAGCCTCCTAACTCACTCACTCGTCCAAAGTCTCCTAACTCACTCACTCACTCGTCCCTCAAGTCCAAAGCCTCCTAACTCACTCACTAACTCGTCCCTCAAGTCCAAATCCTCCTAACTCACTCACTCACTCGTCCCTCAAGTCCAAAGCCTCCTAACTCACTCACTCACTCGTCCCTCAAGTCCAAAGCCTCCTAACTCACTCACTCGTCCCTCAAGTCCAAAGCCTCCTAACTCACTCACTCGTCCCTCAAGTCCAAAGCCTCCTAACTCACTCACTCACTCGTCCCTCATGTCCAAAGCCTCCTAACTCACTCACTCGTCCAAAGCCTCCTAACTCACTCACTCGTCCAAAGCCTCCTAACTCACTCACTCGTCCCTCAAGTCCAAAGCCTCCTAACTCACTCACTCGTCCCTCAAGTCCAAAACCTCCTAACTCACTCACTCATCCATCAAGTCCAAAGTCTCCTAACTCACTCACTCGTCCCTCAAGTCCAAAGCCTCCTAACTCACTCACTCGTCCCTCAAGTCCAAAGCCTCCTAACTCACTCACTCGTCCAAAGCCTCCTAACTCACTCACTCGTCCAAAGCCTCCTAACTCACTCACTCGTCCCTCAAGTCCAAAGCCTCCTAACTCACTCACTCGTCCCTCAAGTCCAAAGCCTCCTAACTCACTCACTCGTCCAAAGCCTCCTAACTCACTCACTCACTCGTCCCTCAAGTCCAAAGCCTCCTAACTCACTCACTCACTCGTCCCTCAAGTCCAAAGCCTCCTAACTCACTCACTCACTCGTCCCTCAAGTCCAAAGCCTCCTAACTCACTCACTCGTCCCTCAAGTCCAAAGCCTCCTAACTCACTCACTCGTCCCTCAAGTCCAAAGCCTCCTAACTCACTCACTCGTCCCTCAAGTCCAAAGCCTCCTAACTCACTCACTCGTCCCTCAAGTCCAAAGCCTCCTAACTCACTCACTCGTCCCTCAAGTCCAAAGCCTCCTAACTCACTCACTCGTCCCTCAAGTCCAAAGCCTCCTAACTCACTCACTCGTCCCTCAAGTCCAAAGCCTCCTAACTCACTCACTCGTCCCTCAAGTCCAAAGCCTCCTAACTCACTCACTCATCCCTCAAGTCCAAAGCCTCCTAACTCACTCACTCGTCCAAAGCCTCCTAACTCACTCACTCGTCCCTCAAGTCCAAAGACTCCTAACTCACTCACTCGTCCCTCAAGTCCAAAGCCTCCTAACTCACTCACTCGTCCCTCAAGTCCAAAGCATCCTAACTCACTCACTCGTCCCTCAAGTCCAAAGCCTCCTAACTCACTCACTCGTCCCTCAAGTCCAAAGCCTCCTAACTCACTCACTCGTCCCTCAAGTCCAAAGCCTCCTAACTCACTCACTCGTCTCTGAAGTCCAAAGCCTCGTAACTCACTCACTCGTCCCTCAAGTCCAAAGCCTCCTAACTCACTCACTCGTCCCTCAAGTCCAAAGCCTCCTATGTCACTCACTCGTCCAAAGCCTCCTAACTCACTCACTCGTCCCTCAAGTCCAAAGCCTCCTAACTCACTCACTCGTCCCTCAAGTCCAAAGTCTCTTAACTCACTCACTCGTCCCTCAAGTCCACAGCCTCCTAACTCACTCACTAGTCCCTCAAGTCCAAAGCCTCCTAACTCACTCACTCGTCCAAAGCCTCCTAACTCACTCACTCGTCCAAAGCCTCCTAACTCACTCACTCGTCCCTCAAGTCCAAAGCCTCCTAACTCACTCACTCGTCCCTCAAGTCCAAAGCCTCCTAACTCACTCACTCGTCCCTCAAGTCCAAAGCCTCCTAACTCACTCACTCGTCCCTCAAGTCCAAAGCCTCCTAACACACTCACTCGTCCCTCAAGTCCAAAGCCTCCTAACTCACTCACTCGTCCAAAGCCTCCTAACTCACTCACTCGTCCAAAGCCTCCTAACTCACTCACTCGTCCAAAGTCTCCTAACTCACTCACTCGTCCAAAGCCTCCTAACTCACTCACTCGTCCAAAGCCTCCTAACTCACTCACTCGTCCCTCAAGTCCAATGCCTCCTAACTCACTCACTCGTCCCTCAAGTCCAAAGCCTCCTAACTCACTCACTCGTCCCTCAAGTCCAAAGCCTCCTAACTCACTCACTCGTCCCTCAAGTCCAAAGCCTCCTAACTCACTCACTCGTCCCTCAAGTCCAAAGCCTCCTAACTCACTCACACGTCCCTCAAGTCCAAAGCCTCCTAACTCACTCACTCGTCCAAAGCCTCCTAACTCACTCACTCGTCCAAAGTCTCCTAACTCACTCACTCGTCCCTCAAGTACAAAGCCTCCTAACTCACTCACTCACTCGTCCCTCAAGTCCAAAGCCTCCTAACTCACTCACTCGTCCCCCAAGTCCAAAGCCTCCTAACTCACTCACTCATCCCTCAAGTCCAAAGCCTCCTAACTCACTCACTCGTCCAAAGCCTCCTAACTCACTCACTCGTCCCTCAAGTCCAAAGACTCCTAACTCACTCACTCGTCCCTCAAGTCCAAAGCCTCCTAACTCACTCACTCGTCCCTCAAGTCCAAAGCATCCTAACTCACTCACTCGTCCCTCAAGTCCAAAGCCTCCTAACTCACTCACTCGTCCCTCAAGTCCAAAGCCTCCTAACTCACTCACTCGTCTCTCAAGTCCAAAGCCTCGTAACTCACTCACTCGTCCCTCAAGTCCAAAGCCTCCTAACTCACTCACTCGTCCCTCAAGTCCAAAGCCTCCTATGTCACTCACTCGTCCAAAGCCTCCTAACTCACTCACTCGTCCCTCAAGTCCAAAGCCTCCTAACTCACTCACTCGTCCCTCAAGTCCAAAGTCTCTTAACTCACTCACTCGTCCCTCAAGTCCACAGCCTCCTAACTCACTCACTAGTCCCTCAAGTCCAAAGCCTCCTAACTCACTCACTCGTCCAAAGCCTCCTAACTCACTCACTCGTCCAAAGCCTCCTAACTCACTCACTCGTCCCTCAAGTCCAAAGCCTCCTAACTCACTCACTCGTCCCTCATGTCCAAAGCCTCCTAACTCACTCACTCGTCCCTCAAGTCCAAAGCCTCCTAACTCACTCACTCGTCCAAAGCCTCCTAACTCACTCACTCGTCCCTCAAGTCCAAAGCCTCCTAACTCACTCACTCGTCCCTCAAGTACAAAGCCTCCTAACTCACTCACTCGTCCCTCAAGTCCAAAGCCTCCTAACTCACTCACTCGTCCCTCAAGTCCAAAGCCTCCTAACACACTCACTCGTCCCTCAAGTCCAAAGCCTCCTAACTCACTCACTCGTCCAAAGCCTCCTAACTCACTCACTCGTCCAAAGCCTCCTAACTCACTCACTCGTCCAAAGTCTCCTAACTCACTCACTCGTCCAAAGCCTCCTAACTCACTCACTCGTCCAAAGCCTCCTAACTCACTCACTCGTCCCTCAAGTCCAATGCCTCCTAACTCACTCACTCGTCCCTCAAGTCCAAAGCCTCCTAACTCACTCACTCGTCCCTCAAGTCCAAAGCCTCCTAACTCACTCACTCGTCCCTCAAGTCCAAAGCCTCCTAACTCACTCACTCGTCCCTCAAGTCCAAAGCCTCCTAACTCACTCACTCGTCCCTCAAGTCCAAAGCCTCCTAACTCACTCACTCATCCAAAGCCTCCTAACTCACTCACTCGTCCAAAGTCTCCTAACTCACTCACTCGTCCCTCAAGTCCAAAGCCTCCTAACTCACTCACTCACTCGTCCCTCAAGTCCAAAGCCTCCTAACTCACTCACTCACTCGTCCCTCAAGTCCAAAGCCTCTTAACTCACTCACTCACTCGTCCCTCAAGTCCAAAGCCTCCTAAGTCACTCACTCACTCGTCCCTCAAGTCCAAAGCCTCCTAACTCACTCACTCGTCCAAAGCCTCCTAACTCACTCACTCGTCCAAAGCCTCGGAACTCACTCACTCGTCCCTCAAGTCCAAAGCCTCCTAACTCACTCACTCGTCCCTCATGTCCAAAGCCTCCTAACTCACTCACTCGTCCGTCAAGTCCAAAGCCTCCTAACTCACTCACTGGTCCCTCAAGTCCAAAGCCTCCTAACTCACTCACTCGTCCCTCAAGTCCAAAGCCTCCTAACTCACTCACTTGTCCCTCAAGTCCAAAGCCTCCTAACTCACTCAATCGTCCAAAGCCTCCTAACTCACTCACTCGTCCCTCAAGTCCAAAGCCTCCTAACTCACTCACTCACTCGTCCCTCAAGTCCAAAGCCTCCTAACTCACTCACTCACTCGTCCCTCAAGTCCAAAGCCTCCTAACTCACTCACTCACTCGTCCCTCATGTCCAAAGCCTCCTAACTCACTCACTCGTCCAAAGCCTCCTAACTCACTCACTCGTCCCTCAAGTCCAAAGCCTCCTAACTCACTCACTCGTCCCTCAAGTCCAAAGCCTCCTAACTCACTCACTTGTCCCTCAAGTCCAAAGCCTCCTAACTCACTCACTCACTCGTCCCTCAAGTCCAAAGCCTCCTAACTCACTCACTCACTCGTCCCTCATGTCCAAAGCCTCCTAACTCACTCACTCGTCCAAAGCCTCCTAACTCACGCACTCGTCCCTCAAGTCCAAAGCCTCCTAACTCACTCACTCGTCCCTCAAGTCCAAAGCCTCCTAACTCACTCACTCGTCCCTCAAGTCCAAAGCCTCCTAACTCACTCACTCATCCCTCAAGTCCAAAGCCTCCTAACTCACTCACTCGTCCAAAGCCTCCTAACTCACTCACTCGTCCCTCAAGTCCAAAGACTCCTAACTCACTCACTCGTCCCTCAAGTCCAAAGCCTCCTAACTCACTCACTCGTCCCTCAAGTCCAAAGCATCCTAACTCACTCACTCGTCCCTCAAGTCCAAAGCCTCCTAACTCACTCACTCGTCCCTCAAGTCCAAAGCCTCCTAACTCACTCACTCGTCTCTCAAGTCCAAAGCCTCGTAACTCACTCACTCGTCCCTCAAGTCCAAAGCCTCCTAACTCACTCACTCGTCCCTCAAGTCCAAAGCCTCCTATGTCACTCACTCGTCCAAAGCCTCCTAACTCACTCACTCGTCCCTCAAGTCCAAAGCCTCCTAACTCACTCACTCGTCCCTCAAGTCCAAAGTCTCTTAACTCACTCACTCGTCCCTCAAGTCCACAGCCTCCTAACTCACTCACTAGTCCCTCAAGTCCAAAGCCTCCTAACTCACTCACTCGTCCAAAGCCTCCTAACTCACTCACTCGTCCAAAGCCTCCTAACTCACTCACTCGTCCCTCAAGTCCAAAGCCTCCTAACTCACTCACTCGTCCCTCATGTCCAAAGCCTCCTAACTCACTCACTCGTCCCTCAAGTCCAAAGCCTCCTAACTCACTCACTCGTCCCTCAAGTCCAAAGCCTCCTAACACACTCACTCGTCCCTCAAGTCCAAAGCCTCCTAACTCACTCACTCGTCCAAAGCCTCCTAACTCACTCACTCGTCCAAAGCCTCCTAACTCACTCACTCGTCCAAAGTCTCCTAACTCACTCACTCGTCCAAAGCCTCCTAACACACTCACTCGTCCAAAGCCTCCTAACTCACTCACTCGTCCCTCAAGTCCAATGCCTCCTAACTCACTCACTCGTCCCTCAAGTCCAAAGCCTCCTAACTCACTCACTCGTCCCTCAAGGCCAAAGCCTCCTAACTCACTCACTCGTCCCTCAAGTCCAAAGCCTCCTAACTCACTCACTCGTCCCTCAAGTCCAAAGCCTCCTAACTCACTCACTCGTCCCTCAAGTCCAAAGCCTCCTAACTCACTCACTCGTCCAAAGCCTCCTAACTCACTCACTCGTCCAAAGTCTCCTAACTCACTCACTCGTCCCTCAAGTCCAAAGCCTCCTAACTCACTCACTCACTCGTCCCTCAAGTCCAAAGCCTCCTAACTCACTCACTCACTCGTCCCTCAAGTCCAAAGCCTCTTAACTCACTCACTCACTCGTCCCTCAAGTCCAAAGCCTCCTAACTCACTCACTCACTCGTCCCTCAAGTCCAAAGCCTCCTAACTCACTCACTCGTCCAAAGCCTCCTAACTCACTCACTCGTCCAAAGCCTCCGAACTCACTCACTCGTCCCTCAAGTCCAAAGCCTCCTAACTCACTCACTGGTCCCTCAAGTCCAAAGCCTCCGAACTCACTCACTCGTCCCTCAAGTCCAAAGCCTCCTAACTCACTCACTGGTCCCTCAAGTCCAAAGCCTCCTAACTCACTCACTCGTCCCTCAAGTCCAAAGCCTCCTAACTCACTCACTTGTCCCTCAAGTCCAAAGCCTCCTAACTCACTCAATCGTCCAAAGCCTCCTAACTCACTCACTCGTCCCTCAAGTCCAAAGCCTCCTAACTCACTCACTTGTCCCTCAAGTCCAAAGCCTCCTAACTCACTCACTCGTCCAAAGCCTCCTAACTCACTCACTCGTCCCTCAAGTCCAAAGCCTCCTAACTCACTCACTCGTCCCTCAAGTCCAAAACCTCCTAACTCACTCACTCATCCATCAAGTCCAAAGTCTCCTAACTCACTCACTCGTCCCTCAAGTCCAAAGCCTCCTAACTCACTCACTCGTCCCTCAAGTCCAAAGCCTCCTAACTCACTCACTCGTCCAAAGCCTCCTAACTCACTCACTCGTCCAAAGCCTCCTAACTCACTCACTCGTCCCTCAAGTCCAAAGCCTCCTAACTCACTCACTCGTCCCTCATGTCCAAAGCCTCCTAACTCACTCACTCGTCCCTCAAGTCCAAAGCCTCCTAACTCACTCACTCGTCCAAAGCGTCCTAACTCACTCACTCGTCCAAAGCTTCCTAACTCACTCACTCGTCCCTCAAGTCCAAAGCCTCCTAACTCACTCACTCGTCCCTCAAGTCCAAAGCCTCCTAACTCACTCACTCGTCCAAAGTCTCCTAACTCACTCACTCACTCGTCCCTCAAGTCCAAAGCCTCCTAACTCACTCACTCACTCGTCCCTCAAGTCCAAAGCCTCCTAACTCACTCACTCACTCGTCCCTCAAGTCCAAAGCCTCCTAACTCACTCACTCGTCCCTCAAGTCCAAAGCCTCCTAACTCACTCACTCGTCCCTCAAGTCCAAAGCCTCCTAACTCACTCACTCACTCGTCCCTCATGTCCAAAGCCTCCTAACTCACTCACTCGTCCAAAGCCTCCTAACTCACTCACTCGTCCAAAGCCTCCTAACTCACTCACTCGTCCCTCAAGTCCAAAGCCTCCTAACTCACTCACTCGTCCCTCAAGTCCAAAGCCTCCTAACTCACTCACTCGTCCCTCAAGTCCAAAGCCTCCTAACTCACTCACTCGTCCAAAGCCTCCTAACTCACTCACTCGTCCAAAGCCTCCTAACTCACTCACTCGTCCCTCAAGTCCAAAGCCTCCTAACTCACTCACTCGTCCCTCAAGTCCAAAGCCTCCTAACTCACTCACTCGTCCAAAGCCTCCTAACTCACTCACTCACTCGTCCCTCAAGTCCAAAGCCTCCAAACTCACTCACTCACTCGTCCCTCAAGTCCAAAGCCTCCTAACTCACTCACTCACTCGTCCTTCAAGTCCAAAGCCTCCTAACTCACTCACTCGTCCCTCAAGTCCAAAGCCTCCTAACTCACTCACTCGTCCCTCAAGTCCAAAGCCTCCTAACTCACTCACTCGTCCCTCAAGTCCAAAGCCTCCTAACTCACTCACTCGTCCCTCAAGTCCAAAGCCTCCTAACTCACTCACTCGTCCCTCAAGTCCAAAGCCTCCTAACTCACTCACTCGTCCCTCAAGTCCAAAGCCTCCTAACTCACTCACTCGTCCCTCAAGTCCAAAGCCTCCTAACTCACTCACTCGTCCCTCAAGTCCAAAGCCTCCTAACTCACTCACTCATCCCTCAAGTCCAAAGCCTCCTAACTCACTCACTCGTCCAAAGCCTCCTAACTCACTCACTCGTCCCTCAAGTCCAAAGACTCCTAACTCACTCACTCGTCCCTCAAGTCCAAAGCCTCCTAACTCACTCACTCGTCCCTCAAGTCCAAAGCATCCTAACTCACTCACTCGTCCCTCAAGTCCAAAGCCTCCTAACTCACTCACTCGTCCCTCAAGTCCAAAGCCTCCTAACTCACTCACTCGTCCAAAGCCTCCTAACTCACTCACTCGTCCAAAGCCTCCTAACTCACTCACTCGTCCAAAGTCTCCTAACTCACTCACTCGTCCAAAGCCTCCTAACTCACTCACTCGTCCCTCAAGTCCAAAGCCTCCTAACTCACTCACTCACTCGTCCCTCAAGTCCAAAGCCTCCTAACTCACTCACTCACTCGTCCCTCAAGTCCAAAGCCTCCTAACTCACTCACTCACTCGTCCCTCATGTCCAAAGCCTCCTAACTCACTCACTCGTCCAAAGCCTCCTAACTCACTCACTCGTCCCTCAAGTCCAAAGCCTCCTAACTCACTCACTCGTCCCTCAAGTCCAAAACCTCCTAACTCACTCACTCATCCATCAAGTCCAAAGTCTCCTAACTCACTCACTCGTCCCTCAAGTCCAAAGCCTCCTAACTCACTCACTCGTCCCTCAAGTCCAAAGCCTCCTAACTCACTCACTCGTCCAAAGCCTCCTAACTCACTCACTCGTCCAAAGCCTCCTAACTCACTCACTCGTCCCTCAAGTCCAAAGCCTCCTAACTCACTCACTCGTCCCTCATGTCCAAAGCCTCCTAACTCACTCACTCGTCCCTCAAGTCCAAAGCCTCCTAACTCACTCACTCGTCCAAAGCGTCCTAACTCACTCACTCGTCCAAAGCTTCCTAACTCACTCACTCGTCCCTCAAGTCCAAAGCCTCCTAACTCACTCACTCGTCCCTCAAGTCCAAAGCCTCCTAACTCACTCACTCGTCCAAAGTCTCCTAACTCACTCACTCACTCGTCCCTCAAGTCCAAAGCCTCCTAACTCACTCACTCACTCGTCCCTCAAGTCCAAAGCCTCCTAACTCACTCACTCACTCGTCCCTCAAGTCCAAAGCCTCCTAACTCACTCACTCGTCCCTCAAGTCCAAAGCCTCCTAACTCACTCACTCGTCCCTCAAGTCCAAAGCCTCCTAACTCACTCACTCACTCGTCCCTCATGTCCAAAGCCTTCTAACTCACTCACTCGTCCAAAGCCTCCTAACTCACTCACTCGTCCAAAGCCTCCTAACTCACTCACTCGTCCCTCAAGTCCAAAGCCTCCTAACTCACTCACTCGTCCCTCAAGTCCAAAACCTCCTAACTCACTCACTCATCCATCAAGTCCAAAGTCTCCTAACTCACTCACTCGTCCCTCAAGTCCAAAGCCTCCTAACTCACTCACTCGTCCCTCAAGTCCAAAGCCTCCTAACTCACTCACTCGTCCAAAGCCTCCTAACTCACTCACTCGTCCAAAGCCTCCTAACTCACTCACTCGTCCCTCAAGTCCAAAGCCTCCTAACTCACTCACTCGTCCCTCAAGTCCAAAGCCTCCTAACTCACTCACTCGTCCAAAGCCTCCTAACTCACTCACTCACTCGTCCCTCAAGTCCAAAGCCTCCAAACTCACTCACTCACTCGTCCCTCAAGTCCAAAGCCTCCTAACTCACTCACTCACTCGTCCCTCAAGTCCAAAGCCTCCTAACTCACTCACTCGTCCCTCAAGTCCAAAGCCTCCTAACTCACTCACTCGTCCCTCAAGTCCAAAGCCTCCTAACTCACTCACTCGTCCCTCAAGTCCAAAGCCTCCTAACTCACTCACTCGTCCCTCAAGTCCAAAGCCTCCTAACTCACTCACTCGTCCCTCAAGTCCAAAGCCTCCTAACTCACTCACTCGTCCCTCAAGTCCAAAGCCTCCTAACTCACTCACTCGTCCCTCAAGTCCAAAGCCTCCTAACTCACTCACTCGTCCCTCAAGTCCAAAGCCTCCTAACTCACTCACTCATCCCTCAAGTCCAAAGCCTCCTAACTCACTCACTCGTCCAAAGCCTCCTAACTCACTCACTCGTCCCTCAAGTCCAAAGACTCCTAACTCACTCACTCGTCCCTCAAGTCCAAAGCCTCCTAACTCACTCACTCGTCCCTCAAGTCCAAAGCATCCTAACTCACTCACTCGTCCCTCAAGTCCAAAGCCTCCTAACTCACTCACTCGTCCCTCAAGTCCAAAGCCTCCTAACTCACTCACTCGTCCCTCAAGTCCAAAGCCTCCTAACTCACTCACTCGTCTCTGAAGTCCAAAGCCTCGTAACTCACTCACTCGTCCCTCAAGTCCAAAGCCTCCTAACTCACTCACTCGTCCCTCAAGTCCAAAGCCTCCTATGTCACTCACTCGTCCAAAGCCTCCTAACTCACTCACTCGTCCCTCAAGTCCAAAGCCTCCTAACTCACTCACTCGTCCCTCAAGTCCAAAGTCTCTTAACTCACTCACTCGTCCCTCAAGTCCACAGCCTCCTAACTCACTCACTAGTCCCTCAAGTCCAAAGCCTCCTAACTCACTCACTCGTCCAAAGCCTCCTAACTCACTCACTCGTCCCTCAAGTCCAAAGCCTCCTAACTCACTCACTCGTCCCTCATGTCCAAAGCCTCCTAACTCACTCACTCGTCCCTCAAGTCCAAAGCCTCCTAACTCACTCACTCGTCCAAAGCCTCCTAACTCACTCACTCGTCCCTCAAGTCCAAAGCCTCCTAACTCACTCACTCGTCCCTCAAGTACAAAGCCTCCTAACTCACTCACTCGTCCCTCAAGTCCAAAGCCTCCTAACTCACTCACTCGTCCCTCAAGTCCAAAGCCTCCTAACACACTCACTCGTCCCTCAAGTCCAAAGCCTCCTAACTCACTCACTCGTCCAAAGCCTCCTAACTCACTCACTCGTCCAAAGCCTCCTAACTCACTCACTCGTCCAAAGTCTCCTAACTCACTCACTCGTCCAAAGCCTCCTAACTCACTCACTCGTCCAAAGCCTCCTAACTCACTCACTCGTCCCTCAAGTCCAATGCCTCCTAACTCACTCACTCGTCCCTCAAGTCCAAAGCCTCCTAACTCACTCACTCGTCCCTCAAGTCCAAAGCCTCCTAACTCACTCACTCGTCCCTCAAGTCCAAAGCCTCCTAACTCACTCACTCGTCCCTCAAGTCCAAAGCCTCCTAACTCACTCACACATCCCTCAAGTCCAAAGCCTCCTAACTCACTCACTCGTCCAAAGCCTCCTAACTCACTCACTCGTCCAAAGTCTCCTAACTCACTCACTCGTCCCTCAAGTACAAAGCCTCCTAACTCACTCACTCACTCGTCCCTCAAGTCCAAAGCCTCCTAACTCACTCACTCGTCCCCCAAGTCCAAAGCCTCCTAACTCACTCACTCATCCCTCAAGTCCAAAGCCTCCTAACTCACTCACTCGTCCAAAGCCTCCTAACTCACTCACTCGTCCCTCAAGTCCAAAGACTCCTAACTCACTCACTCGTCCCTCAAGTCCAAAGCCTCCTAACTCACTCACTCGTCCCTCAAGTCCAAAGCATCCTAACTCACTCACTCGTCCCTCAAGTCCAAAGCCTCCTAACTCACTCACTCGTCCCTCAAGTCCAAAGCCTCCTAACTCACTCACTCGTCTCTCAAGTCCAAAGCCTCGTAACTCACTCACTCGTCCCTCAAGTCCAAAGCCTCCTAACTCACTCACTCGTCCCTCAAGTCCAAAGCCTCCTATGTCACTCACTCGTCCAAAGCCTCCTAACTCACTCACTCGTCCCTCAAGTCCAAAGCCTCCTAACTCACTCACTCGTCCCTCAAGTCCAAAGTCTCTTAACTCACTCACTCGTCCCTCAAGTCCACAGCCTCCTAACTCACTCACTAGTCCCTCAAGTCCAAAGCCTCCTAACTCACTCACTCGTCCAAAGCCTCCTAACTCACTCACTCGTCCAAAGCCTCCTAACTCACTCACTCGTCCCTCAAGTCCAAAGCCTCCTAACTCACTCACTCGTCCCTCATGTCCAAAGCCTCCTAACTCACTCACTCGTCCCTCAAGTCCAAAGCCTCCTAACTCACTCACTCGTCCAAAGCCTCCTAACTCACTCACTCGTCCCTCAAGTCCAAAGCCTCCTAACTCACTCACTCGTCCCTCAAGTACAAAGCCTCCTAACTCACTCACTCGTCCCTCAAGTCCAAAGCCTCCTAACTCACTCACTCGTCCCTCAAGTCCAAAGCCTCCTAACACACTCACTCGTCCCTCAAGTCCAAAGCCTCCTAACTCACTCACTCGTCCAAAGCCTCCTAACTCACTCACTCGTCCAAAGCCTCCTAACTCACTCACTCGTCCAAAGTCTCCTAACTCACTCACTCGTCCAAAGCCTCCTAACTCACTCACTCGTCCAAAGCCTCCTAACTCACTCACTCGTCCCTCAAGTCCAATGCCTCCTAACTCACTCACTCGTCCCTCAAGTCCAAAGCCTCCTAACTCACTCACTCGTCCCTCAAGTCCAAAGCCTCCTAACTCACTCACTCGTCCCTCAAGTCCAAAGCCTCCTAACTCACTCACTCGTCCCTCAAGTCCAAAGCCTCCTAACTCACTCACTCGTCCCTCAAGTCCAAAGCCTCCTAACTCACTCACTCGTCCAAAGCCTCCTAACTCACTCACTCGTCCAAAGTCTCCTAACTCACTCACTCGTCCCTCAAGTCCAAAGCCTCCTAACTCACTCACTCACTCGTCCCTCAAGTCCAAAGCCTCCTAACTCACTCACTCACTCGTCCCTCAAGTCCAAAGCCTCTTAACTCACTCACTCACTCGTCCCTCAAGTCCAAAGCCTCCTAACTCACTCACTCACTCGTCCCTCAAGTCCAAAGCCTCCTAACTCACTCACTCGTCCAAAGCCTCCTAACTCACTCACTCGTCCAAAGCCTCGGAACTCACTCACTCGTCCCTCAAGTCCAAAGCCTCCTAACTCACTCACTGGTCCCTCAAGTCCAAAGCCTCCGAACTCACTCACTCGTCCCTCAAGTCCAAAGCCTCCTAACTCACTCACTGGTCCCTCAAGTCCAAAGCCTCCTAACTCACTCACTCGTCCCTCAAGTCCAAAGCCTCCTAACTCACTCACTTGTCCCTCAAGTCCAAAGCCTCCTAACTCACTCAATCGTCCAAAGCCTCCTAACTCACTCACTCGTCCCTCAAGTCCAAAGCCTCCTAACTCACTCACTCACTCGTCCCTCAAGTCCAAAGCCTCCTAACTCACTCACTCACTCGTCCCTCAAGTCCAAAGCCTCCTAACTCACTCACTCACTCGTCCCTCATGTCCAAAGCCTCCTAACTCACTCACTCGTCCAAAGCCTCCTAACTCACTCACTCGTCCCTCAAGTCCAAAGCGTCCTAACTCACTCACTCGTCCCTCAAGTCCAAAGCCTCCTAACTCACTCACTTGTCCCTCAAGTCCAAAGCCTCCTAACTCACTCACTCACTCGTCCCTCAAGTCCAAAGCCTCCTAACTCACTCACTCACTCGTCCCTCATGTCCAAAGCCTCCTAACTCACTCACTCGTCCAAAGCCTCCTAACTCACTCACTCGTCCCTCAAGTCCAAAGCCTCCTAACTCACTCACTCGTCCCTCAAGTCCAAAGCCTCCTAACTCACTCACTCGTCCCTCAAGTCCAAAGCCTCCTAACTCACTCACTCATCCCTCAAGTCCAAAGCCTCCTAACTCACTCACTCGTCCAAAGCCTCCTAACTCACTCACTCGTCCCTCAAGTCCAAAGACTCCTAACTCACTCACTCGTCCCTCAAGTCCAAAGCCTCCTAACTCACTCACTCGTCCCTCAAGTCCAAAGCATCCTAACTCACTCACTCGTCCCTCAAGTCCAAAGCCTCCTAACTCACTCACTCGTCCCTCAAGTCCAAAGCCTCCTAACTCACTCACTCGTCTCTCAAGTCCAAAGCCTCGTAACTCACTCACTCGTCCCTCAAGTCCAAAGCCTCCTAACTCACTCACTCGTCCCTCAAGTCCAAAGCCTCCTATGTCACTCACTCGTCCAAAGCCTCCTAACTCACTCACTCGTCCCTCAAGTCCAAAGCCTCCTAACTCACTCACTCGTCCCTCAAGTCCAAAGTCTCTTAACTCACTCACTCGTCCCTCAAGTCCACAGCCTCCTAACTCACTCACTAGTCCCTCAAGTCCAAAGCCTCCTAACTCACTCACTCGTCCAAAGCCTCCTAACTCACTCACTCGTCCAAAGCCTCCTAACTCACTCACTCGTCCCTCAAGTCCAAAGCCTCCTAACTCACTCACTCGTCCCTCATGTCCAAAGCCTCCTAACTCACTCACTCGTCCCTCAAGTCCAAAGCCTCCTAACTCACTCACTCGTCCAAAGCCTCCTAACTCACTCACTCGTCCCTCAAGTCCAAAGCCTCCTAACTCACTCACTCGTCCCTCAAGTACAAAGCCTCCTAACTCACTCACTCGTCCCTCAAGTCCAAAGCCTCCTAACTCACTCACTCGTCCCTCAAGTCCAAAGCCTCCTAACACACTCACTCGTCCAAAGCCTCCTAACTCACTCACTCGTCCAAAGTCTCCTAACTCACTCACTCGTCCAAAGCCTCCTAACACACTCACTCGTCCAAAGCCTCCTAACTCACTCACTCGTCCCTCAAGTCCAATGCCTCCTAACACACTCACTCGTCCCTCAAGTCCAAAGCCTCCTAACTCACTCACTCGTCCCTCAAGGCCAAAGTCTCCTAACTCACTCACTCGTCCCTCAAGTCCAAAGCCTCCTAACTCACTCACTCGTCCCTCAAGTCCAAAGCCTCCTAACTCACTCACTCGTCCCTCAAGTCCAAAGCCTCCTAACTCACTCACTCGTCCAAAGCCTCCTAACTCACTCACTCGTCCAAAGTCTCCTAACTCACTCACTCGTCCCTCAAGTCCATAGCCTCCTAACTCACTCACTCACTCGTCCCTCAAGTCCAAAGCCTCCTAACTCACTCACTCACTCGTCCCTCAAGTCCAAAGCCTCTTAACTCACTCACTCACTCGTCCCTCAAGTCCAAAGCCTCCTAACTCACTCACTCACTCGTCCCTCAAGTCCAAAGCCTCCTAACTCACTCACTCGTCCAAAGCCTCCTAACTCACTCACTCGTCCAAAGCCTCCGAACTCACTCACTCGTCCCTCAAGTCCAAAGCCTCCTAACTCACTCACTGGTCCCTCAAGTCCAAAGCCTCCGAACTCACTCACTCGTCCCTCAAGTCCAAAGCCTCCTAACTCACTCACTGGTCCCTCAAGTCCAAAGCCTCCTAACTCACTCACTCGTCCCTCAAGTCCAAAGCCTCCTAACTCACTCACTTGTCCCTCAAGTCCAAAGCCTCCTAACTCACTCAATCGTCCAAAGCCTCCTAACTCACTCACTCGTCCCTCAAGTACAAAGCCTCCTAACTCACTCACTCACTCGTCCCTCAAGTCCAAAGCCTCCTAACTCACTCACTCACTCGTCCCTCAAGTCCACAGCCTCCTAACTCACTCACTAGTCCCTCAAGTCCAAAGCCTCCTAACTCACTCACTCGTCCAAAGCCTCCTAACTCACTCACTCGTCCAAAGCCTCCTAACTCACTCACTCGTCCCTCAAGTCCAAAGCCTCCTAACTCACTCACTCGTCCCTCATGTCCAAAGCCTCCTAACTCACTCACTCGTCCCTCAAGTCCAAAGCCTCCTAACTCACTCACTCGTCCAAAGCCTCCTAACTCACTCACTCGTCCCTCAAGTCCAAAGCCTCCTAACTCACTCACTCGTCCCTCAAGTACAAAGCCTCCTAACTCACTCACTCGTCCCTCAAGTCCAAAGCCTCCTAACTCACTCACTCGTCCCTCAAGTCCAAAGCCTCCTAACACACTCACTCGTCCCTCAAGTCCAAAGCCTCCTAACTCACTCACTCGTCCAAAGCCTCCTAACTCACTCACTCGTCCAAAGCCTCCTAACTCACTCACTCGTCCAAAGTCTCCTAACTCACTCACTCGTCCAAAGCCTCCTAACTCACTCACTCGTCCCTCAAGTCCAATGCCTCCTAACTCACTCACTCGTCCCTCAAGTCCAAAGCCTCCTAACTCACTCACTCGTCCCTCAAGTCCAAAGCCTCCTAACTCACTCACTCGTCCCTCAAGTCCAAAGCCTCCTAACTCACTCACTCGTCCCTCAAGTCCAAAGCCTCCTAACTCACTCACTCGTCCCTCAAGTCCAAAGCCTCCTAACTCACTCACTCGTCCAAAGCCTCCTAACTCACTCACTCGTCCAAAGTCTCCTAACTCACTCACTCGTCCCTCAAGTCCAAAGCCTCCTAACTCACTCACTCACTCGTCCCTCAAGTCCAAAGCCTCCTAACTCACTCACTCACTCGTCCCTCAAGTCCAAAGCCTCTTAACTCACTCACTCACTCGTCCCTCAAGTCCAAAGCCTCCTAACTCACTCACTCACTCGTCCCTCAAGTCCAAAGCCTCCTAACTCACTCACTCGTCCAAAGCCTCCTAACTCACTCACTCGTCCAAAGCCTCCGAACTCACTCACTCGTCCCTCAAGTCCAAAGCCTCCTAACTCACTCACTGGTCCCTCAAGTCCAAAGCCTCCGAACTCACTCACTCGTCCCTCAAGTCCAAAGCCTCCTAACTCACTCACTGGTCCCTCAAGTCCAAAGCCTCCTAACTCACTCACTCGTCCCTCAAGTCCAAAGCCTCCTAACTCACTCACTTGTCCCTCAAGTCCAAAGCCTCCTAACTCACTCAATCGTCCAAAGCCTCCTAACTCACTCACTCGTCCCTCAAGTCCAAAGCCTCCTAACTCACTCACTCACTCGTCCCTCAAGTCCAAAGCCTCCTAACTCACTCACTCACTCGTCCCTCAAGTCCAAAGCCTCCTAACTCACTCACTCACTCGTCCCTCATGTCCAAAGCCTCCTAACTCACTCACTCGTCCAAAGCCTCCTAACTCACTCACTCGTCCCTCAAGTCCAAAGCCTCCTAACTCACTCACTCGTCCCTCAAGTCCAAAGCCTCCTAACTCACTCACTTGTCCCTCAAGTCCAAAGCCTCCTAACTCACTCACTCACTCGTCCCTCAAGTCCAAAGCCTCCTAACTCACTCACTCACTCGTCCCTCATGTCCAAAGCCTCCTAACTCACTCACTCGTCCAAAGCCTCCTAACTCACTCACTCGTCCCTCAAGTCCAAAGCCTCCTAACTCACTCACTCGTCCCTCAAGTCCAAAGCCTCCTAACTCACTCACTCGTCCCTCAAGTCCAAAGCCTCCTAACTCACTCACTCGTCCCTCAAGTCCAAAGCCTCCTAACTCACTCACTCGTCCCTCAAGTCCAAAGCCTCCTAACTCACTCACTCGTCCCTCAAGTCCAAAGCCTCCTAACTCACTCACTCGTCCCTCAAGTCCAAAGCCTCCTAACTCACTCACTCGTCCCTCAAGTCCAAAGCCTCCTAACTCACTCACTCGTCCCTCAAGTCCAAAGCCTCCTAACTCACTCACTCGTCCCTCAAGTCCAAAGCCTCCTAACTCACTCACTCGTCCCTCAAGCCCAAAGCCTCCTAACTCACTCACTCGTCCCTCAAGTCCAAAGCCTCCTAACTCACTCACTCGTCTCTCAAGTCCAAAGCCTCCTAACTCACTCACTCGTCCCTCAAGTCCAAAGCCTCCTAACTCACTCACTCGTCCCTCAAGTCCAAAGCCTCCTAACTCACTCACTCGTCCCTCAAGTCCAAAGCCTCCTAACTCACTCACTCGTCCAAAGCCTCCTAACTCACTCACTCGTCCCTCAAGTCCAAAGCCTCCTAACTCACTCACTCGTCCCTCAAGTCCAAAGTCTCCTAACTCACTCACTCGTCCCTCAAGTCCAAAGCCTCCTAACTCACTCACTCGTCCAAAGCCTCCTAACTCACTCACTCGTCCCTCAAGTCCAAAGCCTCCTAACTCACTCACTCGTCCCTCATGTCCAAAGCCTCCTAACTCACTCACTCGTCCGTCAAGTCCAAAGCCTCCTAACTCACTCACTCGTCCAAAGCCTCCTAACTCACTCACTCGTCCCTCAAGTCCAAAGCCTCCTAACTCACTCACTCACTCGTCCCTCAAGTCCAAAGCCTCCTAACTCACTCACTCGTCCCTCAAGTCCAAAGCCTCCTAACTCACTCACTCGTCCCTCAAGTCCAAAGCCTCCTAACACACTCACTCGTCCCTCAAGTCCAAAGCCTCCTAACTCACTCACTCGTCCAAAGCCTCCAAACTCACTCACTCATCCAAAGCCTCCTAACTCACTCACTCATCCAAAGTCTCCTAACTCACTCACTCGTCCAAAGCCTCCTAACTCACTCACTCGTCCCTCAAGTCCAAACCCTCCTAACTCACTCACTCGTCCCTCAAGTCCAAAGCCTCCTAACTCACTCACGCGTCCAAAGCCTCCTAACTCACTCACGGGTCCAAAGCCTCCTAACTCACTCACTCGTCCAAAGCCTCCTAACTCACTCACTCACTTGTCCCTCAAGTCCAAAGCCTCCTAACTCACTCACTCACTCTTCCCTCAAGTCCAAAGCCTCCTAACTCACTCACTCGTCCCTCAAGTCCATAGCCTCCTAACTCACTCACTCGTCCAAAGTCTCCTAACTCAGTCACTCGTCCAAAGCCTCCTAACTCACTCACTCACTCGTCCCTCAAGTCCAAAGCCTCCTCCGTCCCTCACTCACTCACTCACTCGTCCCTCAAGTCCAAAGCCTCCTCCCTCGCTCCCTCACTCACTCACTCGTCCCTCAAGTCCAAAGCCTCCTCCCTCACTCACTCACTCACTCGTCCCTCAAGTCCAAAGCCTCCTCCCTCCCTCACTCACTCACTCGTCCCTCAAGTCCAAAGCCTCCTCCCTCACTCACTCACTCACTCGTCCCTCAAGTCCAAAGCCTCCTCCCTCCCTCACTCACTCACTCACTCGTCCCTCAAGTCCAAAGCCTCCTCCCTCCCTCACTCACTCACTCACTCGTCCCTCAAGTCCAAAGCCTCCTCCCTCCCTCACTCACTCACTCGACCCTCAAGTCCAAAGCCTCCTCCCTCCCTCACTCACTCACTCACTCGTCCCTCAAGTCCAAAGCCTCCTCCCTCCCTCTCTCACTCACTCACTCGTCCCTCAAGTCCAAAGCCTCCTCCCTCACTCACTCACTCATTCACTCGTCCCTCAAGTCCAAAGCCTCCTCCCTCCCTCACTCACTCACTCACTCGTCCCTCAAGTCCAAAGCCTCCTCCCTCCCTCACTCACTCACTCGACCCTCAAGTCCAAAGCCTCCTCCCTCCCTCACTCACTCACTCACTCGTCCCTCAAGTCCAAAGCCTCCTCCCTCCCTCTCTCACTCACTCACTCGTCCCTCAAGTCCAAAGCCTCCTCCCTCACTCACTCACTCACTCACTCGTCCCTCAAGTCCAAAGCCTCCTCCCTCACTCACTCACTCACTCACTCCTCCCTCAAGTCCAAAGCCTCCTCCCTCCCTCACTCACTCCCTCACTCACTCACTCGTCCCTCAAGTCCAAAGCCTCCTCCATCCCTCACACACTCACTCACTCGTCCCTCAAGTCCAAAGCCTCCTCCCTCCCTCACTCACTCACTCACTCATCCCTCAAGTCCAAAGCCTCCTCCCTCCCTCACTCACTCACTCGCTTGTCCCTCAAGTCCAAAGCCTCCTCCCTCCCTCACTCAGTCACTCAGTCGTCCCTCAAGTCCAAAGCCTCCTCCCTCACTCACTCACTCACTCGTCCCTCAAGTCCAAAGCCTCCTCCCTCACTCACTCACTCACTCGTCCCTCAAGTCCAAAGCCTCCTCCCTCCCTCACTCACTCACTCACTCGTCCCTCAAGTCCAAAGCCTCCTCCGTCACTCACTCACTCACTCACTCGTCCCTCAAGTCCAAAGCCTCCTCCCTCACTCACTCACTCACTTGTCCCTCAAGTCCAAAGTCTCCTCCCTCACTCACTCACTCACTCGTCCCTCAAGTCCAAAGCCTCCTCCCTCTCTCACTCACTCACTCGTCCCTCAAGTCCAAAGCCTCATCCCTCACTCACTCAGTCACTCGTCCCTCAAGTCCAAAGCATCCTTCCTCACTCACTCACTCACTCACTCGTCCCTCAAGTCCAAAGCCTCCTCCCTCACTCACTCACTCACTCACTCACTCGTCCCTCAAGTCCAAAGCTTCCTCACTCACTCACTCACTCACTCGTCCCTCAAGTCCAAAGCCTCCTCCCTCACTCAATCACTCACTCGTCCCTCAAGTCCAAAGCCTCCTCCCTCCCTCCCTCACTCACTCGTCCCTCAAGTCCAAAGCCTCCTCCCTCACTCACTAAATCACTCGTCCCTCAAGTCCAAAGCCTCCTCCCTCACTCACTCACTCACTCGTCCCTCAAGTCCAAAGCCTCCTCCCTCACTCACTCACTCACTCCTCCCTCAAGTCCAAAGCCTCCTCCCTCACTCACTCACTCACTCGTCCCTCAAGTCCAAAGCCTCCTCCCTCCCTCACTCACTCACTCACTCGTCCCTCAAGTCCAAAGCCTCCTCCCTCCCTCACTCACTCACTCACTAGTCCCTCAAGTCCAAAGCCTCCTCCCTCCCTCACTCACTCACTCACTCACTCGTCCCTCAAGTCCAAAGCCTCCTCCCTCCCTCCCTCACTCACTCACTCACTCGTCCCTCAAGTCCAAAGTCTCCTCCCTCCCTCACTCACTCACTCACTGACTCGTCCCTCAAGTCCAAAGCCTCCTCCCTCCCTCACACACTCACTCACTCGTCCCTCAAGTCCAAAGCCTCCTCCCTCCCTCACTCACTCACTCACTCGTCCCTCAAGTCCAAAGCCTCCTCCCTCTTTCACTCACTCACTCACTTGTCCCTCAAGTCCAAAGCCTCCTCCCTCCCTCACTCAGTCACTCAGTCGTCCCTCAAGTCCAAAGCCTCCTCCCTCACTCACTCACTCACTCGTCCCTCAAGTCCAAAGCCTCCTCCCTCCCTCACTCAGTCGTCCCTCAAGTCCAAAGCCTCCTCCCTCCCTCACTCACTCACTCCTCCCTCAAGTCCAAAGCCTCCTCCCTCACTCACTCA
Source organism: Coccyzus lansbergi (assembly GCA_033558105.1). Lineage (NCBI taxonomy): Eukaryota > Metazoa > Chordata > Aves > Cuculiformes > Coccyzidae > Coccyzus > Coccyzus lansbergi. The sequence continues at coordinate 337,247 of JAUMJK010001121.1, forward strand.
CTCACTCACTCGTCCCTCAAGTCCAAAGCCTCCTCCCTCACTCACTCACTCACTTGTCCCTCAAGTCCAAAGTCTCCTCCCTCACTCACTCACTCACTCGTCCCTCAAGTCCAAAGCCTCCTCCCTCCCTCACTCACTCACTCGTCCCTCAAGTCCAAAGCCTCATCCCTCACTCACTCACTCACTCGTCCCTCAAGTCCAAAGCATCCTTCCTCACTCACTCACTCACTCACTCGTCCCTCAAGTCCAAAGCCTCTTCCCTCCCTGACTCACTCACTCACTCGTCCCTCAAGTCCAAAGCTTCCTCACTCACTCACTCACTCACTCACTCGTCCCTCAAGTCCAAAGCCTCCTCACTCACTAACTCACTCACTCGTCCCTCAAGTCCAAAGCCTCTTCCCTCCCTCCCTCACTCACTCGTCCCTCAAGTCCAAAGCCTCCTCCCTCACTCACTCATTCACTCGTCCCTCAAGTCCAAAGCCTCCTCCCTCACTCACTCACTCACTCATCCCTCAAGTCCAAAGCCTCCTCCCTCACTCACTCACTCACTCCTCCCTCAAGTCCAAAGCCTCCTCCCTCACTCACTCACTCACTCGTCCCTCAAGTCCAAAGCCTCCTCCCTCCCTCACTCACTCACTCACTCGTCCCTCAAGTCCAAAGCCTCCTCCCTCCCTCACTCACTCACTCACTCGTCCCTCAAGTCCAAAGCCTCCTCCCTCCCTCACTCACTCACTCACTCACTCGTCCCTCAAGTCCAAAGCCTCCTCCCTCCCTCCCTCTCTCACTCACTCACTTGTCTCTCAAGTCCAAAGTCTCCTCCCTCCCTCACTCACTCACTCACTCGTCCCTCAAGTCCAAAGCCTCATCCCTCACTCACTCACTCACTCGTCCCTCAAGACCAAAGCCTCCTCCCTCACTCACTCACTCACTCGTCCCTCAAGTCCAAAGCCTCCTCCCTCACTCACTCACTCACTCGTCCCTCAAGTCCAAAGCCTCCTCCCTCACTCACTCACTCACTCGTCCCTCAAGTCCAAAGCCTCCTCCCTCCCTCCCTCACTCACTCGTCCCTTTAGTCCAAAGCCTCCTCCCTCCCTCACTCACTCACTCGTCCCTCAAGTCCAAAGCCTCCTCCCTCTCTCACTCACTCACAGGTCCCTCAAGTCCAAAGCCTCCTCCCTCACTCACTCATTCACTCGTCCCTCAAGTCCAAAGCCTCCTCCCTCACTCACTCACTCACTCGTCCCTCAAGTCCAAAGCCTCCTCCCTCACTCACTCACTCACTCCTCCCTCAAGTCCAAAGCCTCCTCCCTCACTCTCTCACTCACTCGTCCCTCAATTCCAAAGCCTCCTCCCTCCCTCCCTCACTCACTCGTCGCTCAAGTCCAAAGCCTCCTCACTCACTCACTCACTCACTCGTCCCTCAAGTCCAACGCCTCCTCCCTCACTCACTCACTCACTAACTCGTCCCTCAAGTCCAAAGACTTTTTCCTCACTCACTCACTCACTCACTCACTCACTCGTCCCTCAAGTCCAAAGCCTCCTCCCTCACTCGCTCACTCACTCACTCGTCCCTCAAGTCCAAAGCCTCCTCCCTCACTCACTCACTCACTCGTCCCTCAAGTCCAAAGCCTCCTCCCTCACTCACTCACTCACTCGTCCCTCAAGTCCAAAGCCTCCTCCCTCACTCACTCACTCACTCACTCACTCGTCCCTCAAGTCCAAAGCCTCCTCCCTCCCTCCCTCACTCACTCACTCGTCCCTCAAGTCCAAAGCCTCCTCCCTCCCTCACTCACTCACTCACTCGTCCCTCAAGTCCAAAGCCTCCTCCCTCCCTCACTCACTCACTCACTCGTCCCTCAAGTCCAAAGCCTCCTCCCTCACTCACTCACTCACTCACTCGCCCCTCAAGTCCAAAGCCTCCTCCCTCACTCAATCACTCACTCACTCGTCCCTCAAGTCCAAAGCCTCCTCCCTCACTCACTCACTCACTCACTCGTCCCTCAAGTCCAAAGCCTCCTCCCTCACTCACTCACTCACTCACTCGTCCCTCAAGTCCAAAGCCTCCTCCCTCACTCACTCCCTCACTCACTCACTCACTCGTCCCTCAAGTCCAAAGCCTCCTCCCTCACTCACTCACTCACTCGTCCCTCAAGTCCAAAGCCTCCTTCCTCACTCACTCACTCACTCACTCGTCCCTCAAGTCCAAAGCCTCCTCCCTCACTCACTCACTCACTCACTCGTCCCTCGAGTCCAAAGACTCCTTCCTCACTCACTCACTCACTCACTCGTCCCTCAAGTCCAAAGCCTACTCCCTCACTCGCTCACTCACTCACTCGTCCCTCAAGTCCAAAGCCTCCTCCCTCACTCACTCACTCACTCACTCGTCCCTCAAGTCCAAAGCCTCCTCCCTCACTCACTCACTCACTCACTCGCCCCTCAAGTCCAAAGCCTCCTCCCTCACTCACTCACTCTCTCGTCCCTCAAGTCCAAAGCCTCCTTCCTCACTCAGTCACTCACTCACTCGTCCCTCAAATCCAAAGCCTCCTCCCTCACTCACTCACTCACTCGTCCCTCAAGTCCAAAGCTTCCTCACTCACTCACTCACTCACTCGTCCCTCAATTCCAAAGCCTCCTCCCTCACTCACTCACTCACTCGTCCCTCAAGTCCAAAGCCTCCTCCCTCCCTCACTCACTCACTCACTCGTCCCTCAATTCCAAAGCCTCCTCCCTCCCTCACTCACTCACTCGTCCCTC